>JAMAFY010000024.1:0-388775 GCA_023625915.1 Talaromyces sp. PB3603 | reverse complement strand
CCACCCCCACCACCCGCCCCCCCCCGCCCCCCCCGCCCCCCCCCCCCCCCCCCCCCCCCACACAATCTATAAATCGAGGGACACTTGCACGTAACATTAACCGCCGTGCCTAGGAGTGCGATCCAACGAATAAAGCTCGTTATGATCACGCTGAGAAAGAACACAGTGAGTGAGAAACGACTCAAATGAAGTTTTCAAGGATAGCAGGAACTCACAGTATGCCGACGGCGAATATCCCCATCAAGGCATATTTCTTTCGATGGTTCATCTGAAGTTTCTTTAGGACAGGTATCGGCATGGAGAAGATGAGTATATCTCCAAAGCAGGACAGAACTCCGTCTGTCAATCCAATGTTGATCAAAGGATCCTTGACGCACGATCCATTCTGCTCTTTATCCCAGAAATACGACACTGGTAGACATTCCAGCGTTGACGCTAACCACGACCCAATTGTCCAGAGAAGCGTGTAAGTCCAAATGACCCAGGCGACCAAACGGAACTTTCTCGTATCGAATAATCGCAGATAGAACAAAATAATCGACGTTTTGACTAAAAATAATGACGGGGGTTGAAATCTCTTTAGAATGATGTTCTCCGTCATACACCTGCAAGCTAATGGAATGCACACAGTCTAAGCATGACCGCTGAAGGAAACATACCTGAATAATCCAGATACTCTTGAAAATCATTAGCGTGGCTGTAACAAGTAGGATTTACGCACATACGAGAAGAAAATTTTCCATCACTTTCCCGGAAACATGGTTTGCGTTTTGTGCCAGCCCTGTCGAGAGCCCTGAATATCTTTGTAAGTCTGCATGATAGCTTCCAGTTTCAGTATTGTGGCGACCAACCCCAGCATAATGGAACGGCAACGCCATAGCTCAGAAGCAGAGCAATGATCATGAACCAGTCTTCCAAACCGAGTTTCTTCAAGGTCAAAAACTTGGACCACACTCGCATGATGGTGCTAGCATGTGAGATAAAAAGGCCAATGGCCGTCGCCACAATCACGTAGAGCTGCTTCTGGGGTACATTGAAATGGTCAAGTTCAATCGTCATTATCGCTGTGACTGGCTTGAAACAAGATGTGTACAGACCTACTACTTAACGACATGTAAGAGGTCTGGAGGACGATATGATAGCAAGATCAACATCAGAAGGCGGAAAAGCAAGCATGAATATATCAAAAAAGCCAAGTATCGTCTTCATAGCCAGGATTGTGTGATCCTCTTTGCTAGCCATGTCTTGACCAAATAAGAGCATTCAGGATGCACGCAGCAAATCGATCTATTTGACACTGATACATACCACATCATCACGCTTCGCTTCAGAGATCTACTATGGTACCCATGTGCGTAGTCTCGGATAATCGTTATACAATTACAACATATCCATAATTGTATTCGGTTCGTTTCCTATTGGTTGCTTTTAAACACTGTGTTCGTCCTACCCTGTTGCGGACCCTGCACACGCGGGAGGTTTATTATACCTTATCCCGGATTAGGCAATATCTCCGGTGACCCTTGCCAAGCCGTTCTCAGGGTCCAGCAGTCCAGGCTCAAACCCCTGCTCTCGCAGGATTTGAAATATTCTACTTACACCGTTACACGTCAGCTTTCCAGGAGATACAGAAAGTGATTCCTGGATTTCTTTGTTTCGAGATTGGCAAATGATAAGCGGAAAAAGTGCTTTAGGGTAATTTCTCCGAGAACATCGGCAATAACGGCAACCTGGCCTGATCCTAGAAGACATGGAGGTTTATAATGGCCCAGATAAGTGTAGAGTCACCCAGGTTGAAGGCAAGCTAGACTCTAGCAATCTTGCAACAAAGAAAGGCAAACTGCTCGTAGTACGACCTGTTCTTGTGTTGCGTCCTCGTGCGTTCAGACATCATATTCTTCGTCACGGCGACTCTTGATTTCTTGCGCCAATTTTCTTCTAATAGATTCCCATGGCCAATGCGAGGGTCCTCGAGACCAAATTGAGCCATGAAAATGCTTCAGACTCGAACGTCGTCCAAAACCACGGTAATTACGATAGCGGACGACGGACAAAGAATGTGCAAGGTCGCACCGAAGTCGCCTTGATTCCGCGACCAAGCAACAATCCACAAGATCCCTTGGTAAGTGATGAAGCTGCGGTCATGGAATGCCAATAAAATCATGATTTTTTGTCATCACAAACAAGTCCGCTGACTCATTGCTCTGCTACAAACAGAACTGGTCAACGTCCAAGAAATATACTTCAGTAGCTGTTTTAAGCTTCTCAACCTTCGCTGGTTTCACTACGGCGCTCGCAACTCAGTTGGAGATTGCACTGCTTGTCAAGCTATATGGCGTGACTTCAACACATGTGACGCTTCAGGTAGGATCCCTCGTCGAATTTGAATGGAGAACGATCGTAGTGATGCTGCTGTTGCAGAACTCTGGCGCCCTAGGTGGCATGGTCATTGGCAGTGTGTTTATGTATTGGGTCTCACTAGTCATTGGCCGTCAAGCTACGATGTTTTGGTCGATTTTGGGGACTCTCGTCGGTGCTGTTTGGGGATCTACAATGACTGCACACGACGATTTCACTCGATTTGTTCTCTCTCGAGGTCTATGTGGCTTCTTTGGTACTGTTATCGGTGTTCTGGGGCCCCGGTGCATCATCGACATGTTTTTCCTACATCAGCGTGGCCGCGCCTATACCATTTTTCATTTTTGCTTCGATCTTGGCAATTCGGTTGGCCCGTCTATCTGTGCATTCATTGCTTCACCATCTGGGGATTATCGCTGGGCTCTGTGGTTCTGCATAATCATCGATGCAGTCGCCTTTTTTGCCTTCTTCGTTTTTATGCACGACACAACATGGGACCGAAATGTGATTACCACCAGTACCGTAGACACATTGAACACTTCAAAATCGGAGGGCTTTCTTGCGAACAGGATAGCTACTTTTCTCCCGGGAACTAGTATCACGCCGAGACTCTCAATTTGGCAATTTGTAAGATACCATCAACCTTGCATCCTGTCCATGATTGAAAGCATGTAGCTGACTTCCTTTTAGCTATCTCGTGCTGTGATTCCGTTCAAGATTGCAGTAACTCCAATTAGCCTCCTTCTAAACTTCTTCACGCTACTAAATTTTGGATTCTACGTTGCGATGAACTCAGTAACTCCTGCATGGCTCCAAAAACCCGTGGCGGCTGGGGGCTACGGTTTTACTCCCTTTCAAAATGCTCTCTGTAAGCAAAATATTGGAAGCCTTTCTAGGATCTAAGTCAGAAGATAGTCCTTGAACCTGTCTGAACTAACTTATACAGTTCAATTTTTCCACTGGGGCGGAATTGGTCTGGCCTTGCCCTACGGTCAATTGGTTAGCGACAGGATTCCCCTCTGGTGCGCCGCACGATTCGGCCGTGGCAGTTGGAAACCCGAATACCGTCTACACGCCTTATGGCTCCCTGCGCTGATCTGCAATCCCATAGGAATTGGTCTCTTTGGTTTTGGCCTAGGTAACCATCTATCTTGGGGTTTCTTGGGGTTTTCACAAATACTCGTGACGTTTGGGTCTCTATGCATTACGCCTATCACGGTCAATTATCTTTCCGAGTGCTTCACGCGCAATATCGAGGAGGCTGCTATAGTCTTGAATGTGTTCCGGATTGGCTTCGGTCTATCTATCGCTTTTTATATCAATCAGTGGGTCGAAACGGTGGGCTTCGCTTGGTGTTACGGCACTATGTCGTTCATACAGATCTTTTCGTTCTTCTTTGCTGTGACTCTGATGTGGAAAGGTCATGTCATTCGGAACCTTGACCCTTTCAACTTGATCTGTACTGAGGAAGGGGAGCACATTATTGACGGAGAGTATGCCTAAAAACCTAAAGACCTGAGTCTGAAACGCTTTGCTTTTTAGCCCTAGGTACTGGTCAATAGTAGCACTACCGTTTTTGAGAATCCTAAAATGATGAATTTCTGTACATTTTGTCACCAAAAGTGAAAAGTTGTCATAGCAAATGAAATGACTTGAGAATGATTCTTGCGCGCGCAAATAATCTAGATGTACAATGCCAGTCTAGGAACTTTGGGTTGACAATCTTGTTGACGTAATCCAGACATACAGTCTAGCTAACTTAGTTACACTACTCTGCACTGCAAGTACGTTGTCCATTCAGATTGCATTAGTGCGGTGCGAGCTACCATTAGCGCTCCTCTTCTATTGAATTAAGGGGAATGCCCCGAACACATACCCCATTTTACAACTCGGAAGTCATCCGCTTGTTACCCTTTCCCTTGCGCATCACCTTCTTGATCTTGGGTTCCGTGACCTGTATTTCACGATGAATGTTGTTCGGCCAGCGACAAATTCGACCGGCCACAGTCTAAGCCTCGGGAGCGCAAAAGCGCTTGCAAAAGAACACGCAAAACCTACGACGATAGACAGACTGATCGTTCACCTGGCCCAAACAATTCCCAATGAGACACTGATATCTTACCCCTCAACCGAGCTGGGAGTGTCGGATTTCACTGACTATACAGCCAAGGAGCTTGATATTTCCGTCAACGAAACGGCAAAAGAGCTTGCCAATCAGGGACTTCGGCCAACGGTGAGTATATTTGAGCCTTCTATTGTCATTTTATTCCAGAAACCATATTGATCTACTGTTTCAGGCACCCGAAAGTCGGGTTGCTGAAGTAGTGGCACTTCTGGGCCCATCAAATATTCAGTATTTTATGTCCATACTCGCTCTGTCTCGCATGGGTTTTGCGGTTCTCTTTCTATCAACCCGTCTCCCCACTGAAGCGTACGTTTCTTTGCTTCAGAAAGTATACTGTGACCGAATTGTGGCATCCACGAAAGTACAATCGACTGTCGCCGACATTCAAAAACTTTATGCTGTACAAAGCTTTCACACGTCAGATCCATCAGTCTCGATGGAAACATATTCATCGTCTCGTTTTCAACGTGAGTCCAAGCTACTGGATGAAGAGAACACAGTTGCATTTATAGTGCACTCTTCTGGCAGCGCAGGTTGTCCTAAGCCCATATGCATGACTCATCGCCAATGCCTTGACAATTACCTCGGCAGTGGCATGAGCAGTTTCTTGACTACACCTCTCTTCCACAATCATGGCCTTGCGACTGTTTTCCGAGGCATGGTATGTGGTAAAAAAACGGGCAATCTTCAATGCCAACCTTCCACTTACCAACAGCAATCTTGTTATTGCTATGAAAGCAGCTAATACCGAAAGCTTTCACTGCGTTCCTTATGTATTGAAGGTACTTGCTCAGACAGCGGAAGGCGTCCAGGAACTGGCAAACGCTAGATTGGTATCCTATAGTGGAAGTAGCTGTCCCGACGATCTAGGAAACATGCTGGTAGAGAATGGTGTGAACCTTGTCGCTCAATTTGGCGCGTAAGTACCCAAACCGATGGCCACCAATGAAGAGACTGCTAACCTTCTACCATATTGTGTCACTGAAGTAGGTCAGCTACTAAGTTCACGGCGAGATAGTAAGACTGATAAGGCGTGAAATAATCTCCGACCGTATACAAAGGCAGAGCCTTATCTTCTCTTCGATGAAATCGCCGAGGAAACCGGTATATTTGAGCTGGTAGTTCTCGATGGTCTGCCGACGAAGTCTGTATCCAACTCGCATAATCCACCAAACTCTTTTCGTACGCAAGATACCTTCGTCAAGCATCCTACTATCTCGAATGCCTGGAACTTCGTCGGCCGAATTGACGATCGTGTCAACCTCGTTACCGGGGAGAAAGTTCTACCGGTCCCATTCGAGCATCACATCCGTCAAAATGAACTTGTAGAAGATTGCCTCGTCTTTGGGGTCGGCCAACCTTTCCCTGGCCTGTTAATATTTTATAGCGAGGCTTCTCGCAACTTGCCGTTAGATGGTATCCTAGAGTTGCTCTGGCCGACGATCGAACATGCAAACGAGCGTGCAAGTGGCTTTAGTCGTGTTCCCCGTGAGATGGTCCTTGTCATGCCAGCCGGAGCAAAGTACCCTTGTACCGATAAAGGGACCGTTGTTCGTGCGGCATGTTACAAGAAATACGAGGCGGTTATCAAGAACGCATATCAGGACTTCGATACACCGGGCATCTCGCGCCGTCTAATATCCGATATATGCGAGCTACAGAATTACATACTCCAGCTACTTCCTGATCGGATCGGAGTCACTGGCTTGGATCTTCACACCGAATTCTTTGCCGCTGGTATGGACAGTTTACAGGCCATTACATCTCGTGCTTATATTTTACGTGAGCTCGAGCTAGGCGACCAAAGCCTCAGCCAGAACGTGATGTTTGAGTTTCCTAGCATCGCGAAGCTGGCCACGTACCTCCACACTGTGCAGACGGGGTCATTCATACAAAACAAGATCAATGACGAGATTATGCAACACCTTGTAGCCAAATACTCGGCCTTTAAGCCTTTCAAAGGCGGTCACCAGATCCCACATACCGAAACAGTAGTAAGTACTGTCCCGTCTCCTGTCATTCATAGGTATTCATGTACACTAACACCGCTGTGCAGCTTCTCACCGGTGCCACTGGATCCATTGGCGCACATCTTCTGTCGCAGCTGCTTTTACTTCGTCATGGGCTGACTCGCCTTCTCGTGCTCGCTATCGTATTATCGACTCCTAGACTATGCGCGGCCTCTTTCTGCCCAATAATACAGCTTCAAAGTTCACAGCTCTACCATCTCATTTCGAGTTGAGCGATCTTGGTCTGGGCCAGGAGGCCTACAATGCGATATGTTCCGCCGTAACATTGTTTATTCACTCAGCTGTCAACTTCACACTGGGTGTTACCAGTTTTGAAGCACAGCATATAGCAGGGTTAGACCATCTAATAGATCTGTGTCTGTCTGTTCCTTTTAGTCACCCCGCCCGTCTTGCGTTTGTCTCCTCCATCTTTGTGGCAGCTGGCATGTTTGGAGCTGCAAAGATACCCGAGACCTTCATCAAAGAACCGTCCGACGCGCAGTGCACCGGTTATGCGCAAAGTAAATGGGTTGCCGAACACATCGTTCATAGAGCTGCAACCTCGACAGGGATGGAGGCATGCGTACTGCGACTCGGTCAAATCGTCGGTGATACTGTCATGGGACACTGGAACCCTTGTGACGCAATGCCCTTGATGTTCCGCACAGTCACGACCATTGGTGCTTTACCTGCATTACAAGAGTCTGTGAGATGGCTTCCTGTGGATATATGTGCACAAGCTGTCATTTAGCTTAGCGGTCTGGCTGTAAAGTCTTCACATCGTACAGTTGGGTCGTTCCCGCTCCGAGACACGAGCCAGGTTTTTCATGTTTTGAATACAGTCGCCGCCAGCTGGATCGATGGTGTGCTTCCAGCTCTGGCTCAGGCTGGACTGCATTTCGAGATAGTTGAACAGCGTAAGTGGGTGCAGCTCTTACGTGACGGAGAGCAGGATCCTAAGCTCAATCCGGCCGTGCAGCTGCTCAGCTTCTTCGCGGATAAATACGGCACACCCGGACATAGCGAGTTGATCTTCGAGACGTGCGAAACATCAGAGATAAGCGAAGCTGTCAAGTATGGGTAGGATATAATTGCTAAGGCATTGCTTGAGAAGTGTGTCGAACACTGGAAGAAAATTTGGGAGCTATGATTCGAGTTAGCATTTAGCCAACGACTACGGCTACCTTAAAAACAATATTATATCTCGGTGTCTCAGCTGTAAGCAAGCACCAATCTCTGCATAATGTCCGGATTGGCTCCCAATTTGTCATCCTCCAAGATTCCAAGCTCAAATTTGATGGAGGAGCATTTGCGCGCCCGATGTGAATGGAAAAAGCTGAGGTAAAGGAAAGGCTTTGTTCCGCATTGCATACGGCGTGAACTCCATATTATTTTGATGTATTCTGTTCCACACCTGGCCGGGAGACGGATCGACATGACAGCTTCAGTGAAATTACCGCCGGCGCCACTGGAGGTAAGACGTATCCGAGTCTTATTGTTGATTGCAGGTTTTCTTCTGGCTCAAATACACAGTTTGGAGCAGTGGCCTGTCCTTCTTCTTGTATGTTAATCTCCGTGTTTCTCTAGAAGGTGTTCGTATAATGGAGCATGGCAACAGGCGATCGACTCTACAGAAGAATAATCAGTAGAGGGAAGACCAAGAGGCTATGCGTAGTCGGTAACATCATTGATAAAGAAAGATGCGAAACCTCATTCAAGTCGTTACGGTCAATACATGCAAGGACTCCAATGACCACATTCCACGCTAGTACGTACTACGCAGGTGAGTCAAAAGTAAAGGAAATGCCAAGACAGTCTAGAATGGAGCTAGAAGCATATGTTATGCTTAATTTATAGCTAGAAATAAGCTTAAGCTCCCTTCTTTGTCTATAGTGCTATAGTTTAACTATTTTCAGTTTAGGCTTAGAAGAAGAAACAATCAAATCACTCTGACTAAAACTAGTGTATAGACTAATAACTACTGCTCAAGGCTGGGTGGGGCAGGCGACGCGACCGACCGCACTTAAGGAACATGTTTTGAGAAGGACCGAACAACTTACAAGCCAACCTCAGGTTATAGCTAAGAATAATATCCTCCCAAGGGTAGAATAATATCTTATTATTACTAATAAAATTTAAAATTACTATTTTAAAACTAGAGGATATTATAATACTTAAACTAACTAAATAAAAAATAAATAAAAGAATAAATTATCTACTATTATATAATATTATTTATATATAATATAAATTATACTTCTTTAGATAAGTTATATAGCTATCTTTTAATATCTATTTATATAATACTTATATTACTAACAGAATTTATATAAGCAGTATATAGATAGTATATTAAATATATAGAAAAAATATATATATATAACTCTATTTTTTTATCTTATATATAATAATTCATAGAATATATATTAGTGCTTCACTTAAGATATATATATATTTAATATAAGTAAATAAAATTATAGAGAATATAGATATATATTAAAAAAAGCTTAATATAGTATCTTAAAATATTATAGTAAAAATACCAAAAATACTACTAACCTGATTCTTGCGGATAATACAGTAAACCCTGGATATAAGATCCCCGGATAAAAGCGCAACCTGACTTATAGCACCAAAAATCCGAAAAATTTTTATTTCCCATACAAATGCGCTTTATACCTAGCTATAAGGACAAGCACCTAAAATTTCAGATCTCCTATACAAAGATGCTTATAACCAAGTAGATATAATATCATTAACCAATTAGCATTAAGTAAGATTACCTAAAATATGGGGCATCTTAGCGTATCTATATAATATATAAGTGTCGGTTTATCCCGGTCCAATAACACGAAGCATGGATTGGGGAAAGGCTATTCCGACAAGCCTACGGGTGAAGCAAAGGGAATATCTGTTATATTCCTGTAATTCTGCTTGCTAACTAAGAAACAGGGGTGCTGGGAGTACAGCACATATATAAAGCCTTCATATAAATAGGCTATAGAGTGCTATAGAGCACTCTAGCGCATATCTATAATAAAGTAAAAGGGTGCCTAGTAACTAGGCATATTACTATATAGCCAGTTCAACTATTCGCCTCCCTGATTCGCTAGGTACGAATTAAGGCGCGAATCAATATTCTAACACTAGCAACTCTCTAAAAGAAAGAAAAATAGGCGGCGATTCCTATATATATACTAGTATTAATAGGTAAACGATAAATAAGGCCAAAAACTAATAAGTAATAATCTAGGGCCAAAAATAGAGTAAAGAAAAGTAACAATCAATTCTACACTAGAGATATAGAAGCAATAAAGTACACTAGTTAATTAACATTAAGATTAAAGCTATAAATGCTATATTCTTGCTCTTTACTATAATAATTTCCAGATATATAGTAGAGCATTTAACCTAAGCGCTTATTTTAATTTATAGCTTATTCATAGTAATAAACTCTTCTAAAGCGTGGTAGGGTTTACTTTTTATTATAATATCTACTAGATTACTATCTCTACTAATCCACTTAATCTCAGCGATTTCCTAACATTCGTATAACTAGCATAGATATATAAGATTAATTATAAGCCACTTTTCTTAAGTTATACTAAGCTTAATAAGGCATTTATATAAGCTCTTCAAATTAGTACATATAACAAGCAGTAAAAGCTTCTCAAGATATAGAAGCTATATAACCATAGACTTAATAACTACAACAACATCAAATCCATAGGTCATTCCATACATCTCAGAAGCGAGTACGCTCTAGGTCATACACTTACACTTAATAGAGAACCAATATACAATATTCACATTACTTGCCACATTAGCAAGAGCAATAATAAACCCAATTTATAAGATTAGATCTCTATTATTAGCAAACAAGACATTAATAAAAACAATAAGCCAAAAGATCTCAATATCAAGTAGTACAAATCATAGTCCTTATAAGACATTAATATGTTACTATTCAAGTCATTTATTAAGCACTTTTATATCATCTTTTATAGAGTTAATTGCTTACACAGTAAATAATAGATCAAATACAGCTTTAGATTAATATACTAAAGCAATATAAGCGCCAAGTGTATATTAAATAACATACTATTCTATAGATATTACATTCTTCTAGATTTTCCCTCTTAAGCTTATTATATCCGCGTTCTATTCCTATATAGTATAAATTAGGGCACATATCTATTCTTAAATAAGTATAATCCCCTAAACAGACTCTAAAATAAGGCCACTATTAAACTTTAAAGATTTCTCATATATAAACTCTTCCCAAAGCTTATATATAATTATAACAGCTTCAATCTTCTCTTACTCCTATACTACGAATTAGTTATTCGCTAAGAGCAGTATATTATTAGTTTATATACTAATAATACCAAAGCCTAAGCTTAGATCTGCGCAGTAGAGAAGACATAGATTAAAAATAGAGATCACCATATTAAGCTAGTCCATATAATAACAGTAGTATATACAGAACCAGTAGTTGCCTGCTTCAAGAATACTATATAAAAGCCAAATAACCTTAAGAATCTTGCTTCAGAAAGCAATAACAAGCTCTAGTAATAATCATATATAAAAATCATAGTTAAGCAATATTATTAACTACATATAAGCCTACATAACATCTCTTAAATAGAGCTTCAAATCTTTTCTATATAGTGCTAGTACTAATATTAAGCATTAACTACAGCACTAGATTATAAATAATTCTATTAAAACATAGGTCTTTCTAGCATTATTATAAGCTTATATAACTAATTAGGATTTCTTAAAAGCTTTATCTATTCCAGGATTCTTTACTTCATCCACAAATTATAGATTAAATATATATATACTAGAGAGAATATTATTCTCCTTAGCTACCTCAAAGACTTCTTTCTTAATTAACCCATTAATCTTTTTCTACTATAAATTAGCAAATTAATACACTAGTGCTTCATATATTAGTTATATATAGATCTCTAGTCAGTACAGCGGGATCTCAACTATAAATCAGAATTAAGGCTTGACTAGCTCAATAGATACTCCCTTAGGAGTAGCTTCCTAAATAGATTCCTCAGGATCTTCCTCTAGTAGTTCTTAATACAGTTTGACAATAATAGTACAGAACAGGATAGATCCATTAAATAATAAAATTATACACATTTCTCCATCAATACTAAGTAGCTTATACAGTCCAGTCCATTTACTAGCATAGCTAGTTCTTCCCTTACACCATATAAGCACATTCAAATTCAGAGATAGTAAATATACTAGAATTAACAAGGGTCCATTACAGGTATTAAGTATATCCTTAATATCACATTCAGCATATGCTCTTCATACTTCAGTCATTACTTTCCATATTACTGTTACTCTTTATATTATTAACAGGGCAGGTAGATCGTACTCAGTCATACATAGATATGCTCCAAATACTAGAAGGGTAAGAACAAAGCCATCAAAGCCTACAGTATCATTCACAGCTTTAACAGCCATCTACAGTGCCATATTAATTAACATATCCAGAGCTTCTTCTCATACAATCAGGTAGGCACGACGTAGCACGGCGTAATAACATTCTACAGCTCCAATTAACTAGTAGGCTTCAACAGGCACGCTAACGGTTATAATTCCTAAGAACATAGCAAATTAAGTGAATTCCTTACTCACAAAATTCTTACCAGCGTCGATAACAATAAAATCAAGAGGTCCTAGATACATATCAATCTATACCATACGTAACGTATCCTATATAGTCTTTGCGGATAGATTCAGTAACTAATATGCGGCATTATAATATATTACTTCATTAATAATATGTAGTACAGCTTTGCCCTTAATATACATAACATCCATAATAATTAAGTGGTTAAAATTAACATCATCACATACGGTGAATTGGAATCAGCCTGGCGATTTACTATTAATCTAGTAGTAGTGGCAGAACCTACAAATCCACTTAAGTGCTTCAGTATTCGTGCCATAGCCAGCACAATCTAGCAATTAGGATAGATATTTTATTAATAGATGTCCAAATTAGCGGTATAAATAGCACAATTCAACATCTATAAGAAAGCATAGATTCTTATTAAGTAACTCTATAACATATATTTCAAAGAAGTAGTCCTAAACAAGAAAGAGATAGCCATATCTCTATATTACTAAAATAGTATCTAGCTTTAGTCCTACTAGAACATTACAGATATTATCAAAATAGATCTTCAGATAGTCTAAATCCTTGAGGCAGAGTATAAATAAAATTACAGATTCTAATATATAGAATCATACAGTACTAATTAGAATGCGAAGATTAATAAATCCTATAGATCATAAGAGATTATCTAGTCTAAATTTAATTTCCACAGCTCTAGTAGTTATTATATTAATTACTACTCCTCTAATAGTCTTCCAAAGAGCAATATATTAACTATAATCTACTATTAAGTACTCAGCTACTCTACTATCAATTAGTACGCCTTAAAATTATACTTTAGAATAATATTATACCAAGATAAAAGTCTCTAGAGTTCTATATCTAAGATATAGAACTAGTTCTAGTTCATTATATTCTAATATTAATAAATTAGTACCTAGTATTCTAGGCAGCGCACTTAGAGCATACTTTATAATATAATTAGACAATTTAGTAGTCAGAGTCTCACTAAAAACATTATACAAATTAACTCCTATTATAAAATAACTATAGGCTAGCTTTTAATCTAAGAACAGATTAAAGATAGTTTCTATAAGATTATCAATAGAGTCTTTTAAGAGCTTTCCTTCATATTCTATAATATATTAGTCTATACAATCATTAACACTGCTCTAAATCTTTTCTCAAGCACTTTTACATTCCTCATTAATATAATTTATAGACTAGCATCTAGATCTTTTACACACAAAGCATCATTTTATACTGCGGCTATTAGAGCAGGAACAGCTCAGGTAACAACTATAATATAAAGAACATTCCTAACACTTATAATATTAATAGTTAGTATAGTACGCTTTAGGATTATTCACTAAGATTAGATTTTAAATAGCCCGGTATGTATTCTAGTATTAACTCACACTCATATAGAGGTTACTAATAAGGCCTAAAACAGTGCTTATAAGTCTTCTAGTGGCTATTTAACATACTAGGTGTATATAGATTACTTCAATAATCTTGCTCCAAAAATAGACTAAGATTCAGAGTTAGGGATCAATTAAATATGTCAACTTTTATAGCATTTAGACTATAATTTTAAAACATTATAGGATATCTTTACCAGGGTTATCCTCAATAATCTATTAGAGCGTAATACAGGACTATTAGTACTTAATCATATATTAATATTCTTCACCTTTAAAATACTATTAGATAGCTTTAACAGGATTAGTTCCTTAGTCTTCCCATATATATTACCATAAATAGTAGTAATCTAGAGCTTAGCCCTTAAACATAATAGAAAATACTAGTCTATACACTTCAGGGCTATACAATAGATAAATCTAGTAGCAGTAATTATAGAAAATATTAAGCTTAAAATTAAAAGAATTATTACTATCTTTATACTTTATATTATCTATATAGAGCTTTACAAGGTATATAAGGCTAGATATAATTACTAGTACAGTTCTAATTGCTTCTTCTATAAACAGCATAGTAGTTTCTCTATAATAAGACATAAAATTACTACAAACTATAGCTACAGTAGTTTCTTAGAGCATAGCTTCTCAAGACACATTTTCTTAAGGAAGAGGTTCACAGGATCATAGATTATACAGGCTTACTCTAACTTCGCGTACCAGGGTAGGAATTATCAATATTTCAAACATTATTAATTCAGCACGTTTTATCAGTTCCTAGTCATTATTATACATCACTATAAGCCTTATAAATTTCTTACAAAATACAGTCTATGAGCTAAGAATCTCACCAGTCTCAAAGTAGTTAGTAACTTCAGATTCAGTCCAAGGTCTTAGGGTTAATTTAGTAAGCATAGTATACAGATTTTCAGCAATTTTCCAGGGTTCTTCAGAGCTTACGCATACGCTATTAATACAAAGACGTACAGTGAAATAATAAAAGCCAAAAAACAAGACTTTCTTAAAATTTTTAAGAGACCATTTCTCAAAGTCCTAACAAAAGATTACCTATAGCATTATATCATACACATCAGTGTATAAATTAAGCTTTGCCACTATATAAGTATCAAGCATTTTATAGTTCTTATCCTCCAGATTAAAGTCTAGGATAATAATGATCTAGACTAGTGCCATTATCAATTCTTAATATTTAGAGTTCAGTATCAAAGAGATTAGTAGTTTATAAATAACTAAATACGTACAAATTAAGGTTAGATTAGAATAATTTAATCTATAAGATCTAACTAATTAGTATCAGTTTATCCCAGTCTAATAACATAAAATATAGATTAGAGAAAAGCTATTCTAATAAGCCTACAAATAAAGCAAAGAGAATATCTATTATATTCCTATAATTCTGCTTGCTAACTAAGAAACGAGGGTGCCAGGGGTACGGCATATATATAAGGCCTTCATACGAATAGGCTATAGAGTGCTATAGAGCACTCCAGCGCATATCCATAACAAAGTAAGAGGGTGCCTAGTAACTAGGCACGTTGCTATATAGCTGGTTCAGCTATTCACCTCCCTGATTCGCTAGGTACGAATCAGGGCGCGAATCGACGTTCCGACAATAAGAAATATCCCTTTTAGCTAGCAATTTATTAACAAATCTTAGGATTTGTATGGTACTCGACTATTAGCACAACCTGGGTATAAGCACATTTTTACGCGGTCTGAATTAGGTGCTTGTATCCAGGGTTTACTGTATCATGCTCAGCCATATGCCCCAAGCGAACCTGATTTAAGTAGTTACATGATTGGCTGACTACGTCGTCCAACTAGCTGGGAGGCACTCATCTGCCGCCCGCCAAGCATGTAATCAATAAACCTCTCTCAAACTACTATGTAAAGCACGATGACCAACCTACCAACACAAATGCGCCAGCTTCTACAATGTGGACACCGGGAAAAATCAGTCACCGCTGAAGTCTATTATCACTACATTCAATGCATTCAGTGCGATCAATGTACTCTCGCAGACGATGGCTTTCGGCGCGATTATCTGCGGACGCACCACTCGAGCCGCCGCTCAAGGAGCAGAAAGTCAGACAGCCTAGCGGCTTTTGTTGCCCTCATACGTTCTGGGATGATCTCTCCAACATTTGGCTAACACAAAATGCATTACGAGAGTTGGATCGAAGAAACAACCACGTGATATAAAAGAACGATCCATCAAAACAACAGTTTGGTCGACCCGTCACCTGTGGTCTCTTGTGCAGCATTCAGCAGGTTGCGTGCCATGGTGGCCTGGATTTATTGGACTTGAGGGGTGTAAGGCTCCCTTGATTCTTTTGCATTTGAGAATATAGGACTGATCACTTCTAGTGTTCTGAGCCGAAAATGAGTTCTAGTTGATTAGAGCACTGAGTTCAGAAATGTAATCTGAGAGCTTCTATAAGGGTCTCATGAACTTCGAGTACTTTATGTAGTACTAAAGTATCAACTTTTAAAAGCACTGGGCTATATTATTGTAATTTTCAGTAATATCTTATTGCCTATGGTGTCTATCCTCCCGCATATGAATTTCTAGATGGGCGCATTCTGTGGAAACCATCGAATTGGGGCGATATCAAAGATAGATTAGCATGTTGCTGAGCTTTACTCTCTCCCTCAATTTTTACGGAGGAAATGTATGAGCAATTTGTTTGTGCTGATGCACATGCTTTCAAAGAAAAGCAAGTTACAGAATCTGTGATATCTAAAATCGAGGGTGACAATGGAGATACTAAGTGTGTTGCCGGCGGTATACCCTTCCGAAAATTTGCTCCTCTTATGGATGAGAAATTAGTTCCAGGAAATCCCGATCGTTACTATGGAGCACGCCCTGAGCAACTTGATCGGCGGATACGCAGTGAATTAGAAGATCAAAGCGTGCTGGCACATCCACGCAAAGAGATCTTCCTATAGCACCGAATTGCTTTCTGGCAGCGAAAGGTCCAGACATGTCAGCATCAGTAGCTAAAAGACAGGCTTACTACGACGGTGCCTTAGGAGCAAAGGGAATACATTCGCTTATAGAGTTTAGCAAGGATAGACCCGGATTTGACAATAATGCTTATACAATATCATCTATTTACCATGACGGAACTTTGAAAATTTTTACAAACCATCCCTCAAGATCAAACACCTCAAATCGAACAGAGTACTACATAACTTAATTACGTTCTTTTTCCATGACAGACAGTCCTGAGACATTTAGCGAGGGTGCTACGTGGCATCGTAACGGCAGGGATTGGGCAAACAAGCAGCGTGACAACGCGATAAATCGAGCAAATGAGCAAGCTACTCGGCGTTACTGAATCCGCTGTGGCTAATTGTCAAATGTCGAGCACGGCGTCAGTTCCGTCATGAGTGAGCGGTCCTATTTCTCTTCCAACAGTACAAATCCAACTCGATCACGCTCATTGCAATCTACGCAGCCCCTGTCGCCCAAATCCGCCCGAGTCAGCTTCAGATTCACACGGGATGTTTCAGTCGTAATAGTCCCGGAAGAGGACATTTTGATACTGAGCCCATAACCCATGCCCAGGATGTTCATTTGAGATACCACCTTGAAAGTTCATGACAGGACATTTTTGACCGCACGCTTTGAAATCATTTACATATCAAGAACTTCCTTTTTCTCTCCATTCCCTCGAATACCGATATCACTACAGGTTGAAATGATAAGTCGAACGAGAAGAACTACTGAAATGCATTCCAAGGACAGTACATATTTAATGAGCTCTTAAAGACCACCGGAACTTCCTGTTGATGTAAGTACTCGAGCCTACTCTCTTGCTACTATAATAGTCAACGGTCACCTGATCAGCCCAGCAATGTATGTAAGAAAAACGACGCCTCAGACCCCAAGATAAGCTTCCCTTAATTGCGCCCGGCTATCGCCTGTTATGATTTCATTAATAAATCAATTTCCCTTCCCTTATCATTTGCTTCACTTCTTCTATCAGCTGACCTGCTGAGTTCAAGCCTCTTGTTTGAGATGGAGTGCGATTTCCTGCCAGTATTGTCGGGACCCTGGCTGCATTCAGAACTTGAGTCAATCCATAGCAGCAACGAGTCCGTGGATGTAGATGGTTTTTCTATCAGAGAAAACGATTAATGCACAGTGGCTACTACATGGTTTGAGAGTGCTTACAGTTCGAGGGATTCAGACACAACCATCGCAGACTTCACATCTAGTGGTAAAGATGATAGCATTGACAGCGATGAGGATCATACTGGCACCAGTGATGGGAATAATGTCGGCGAAAGTGAGGCAAATGATGATCGTACAATCTCAATAGATGATTTATACACCACTATTATCATCATATATCATGGTTGCACTTCAGATACCGCTTTAACAGCATACAGAGAAAATGCAGAATCTTTAGTTGACCAGAAGCCTCCTACGGTTGACGCTTCAAATGACCATACATTCGACATAAATTCCACAAGATGGTTTGAGGACACGAAGCACGCCGTCTTGATTGCCAGTCACAAACCACTGAGTACGACCTTTGCGACTCGAAAGCAAGACACTGAGCCTCGCAGTCCTTGTTTTGATTCCTACGGTCGAAGTCAACGGTACAGACTTTGCATCAAAATTTTCATTCCCCGATTTCATTTTCACAATTCTTCATTGTATCTTTGTATGAAAAGTTGCAGCATTTCAAGCCAATGGTATGCATGCATACTCATATGACGAAGAACCAGGCACGTGTCACGATAAAGTCAGAGTGCTGTAATCTGCTATGTAATCAGGATCTGACTGTTAGGTAAAGTCAGTCACTGAGATCTCACCAAGCAATATACCAGTCTAGAGTAGTGGTAATATTTGTGATCATCAATTGTGGAGGCGTGGATCTGAAATATAATCAAATTGAGGCCATACCAGGTCGACGGAGTTGATTTCTACTGTTTCCTCAAAGAATTCGAGCAGACTCTACAAAAAAGAACCCATCATTCGGACGTCGCTTCCATCATGGTCCCTACATTCTTCCGTTCCTGCCAAGTGCGGCCTCCTCGCTGCAACGACGTAGCTTGAAGAGGACTTCTCCAGAAGATCATTTAGTGTTCGTCGAATGTCGCTCAGACCAACATTGACGCCTGGGGCTTCGTGTGCGAAACGGACCCGAAGGGTGAAACTCGGTATCCGAGAAGCCGATTTGAAGCTATTTTCACCTTTCTAGTGTGTATCGTGTGCGTGACTTTCCACCATTTGAGTGGCATTGCTGCTTTCGTTATCAGATCGATCCGTATGCATCAGACAGTCAGTCATTGCGTCAAATGCGGAGTACTGGTTCGATCTTGGACCCGAAGAACGTCACGTGCTTTCAACTGACGAGAATCGACGGGTATCTGCGCTTGTTTGGGAATGGAAGAAGAGTCGATAAGAGATTGCAGTGCAGTACGAATTCGAGCAATACTCTTCAGAATGCTAACTCTGGCGTCTCATGTTACTCGCATCTTTGTGTTGTGTTGAAGGGTCCAGTGATAGATAAACTCGAGAGAATTCCAAGTATAAACAAGAAATTGCCGTCAGTGATGGACGTACCTGTACAGTGATATCATGGACTGGATTCTCATGCAGTTGGCGAGCAAGGATACTGCAACGTGCGTTACCGCGCATATTATAACATGTAGGCTAGCCAACGTACAACGCTGCATACCAGTGCAATATACGGTATATAAGGCCGTGCGTTTCTGTAAATAAGGTCCAAGAAGTGTAGATACTACAACTAGGCAGGGTGAAGATCAAGAAAGAACTTTCGTTCTTCACCGAAGAAGCTCCTGGAAGAAGAAGAAGGGAACCATCTGCTCGTGCTGTCAGCACGAGGTGCGACGAGGTGGTGGTTGCAGATCAAGAATTGGGCTCGTTGTAAGGTAGGTACCAGTATTCACCTCACAGCGATCTCTAAGATATTCAGTCAAACGCTTCAGAGCCGTGGTGGCTCGAGGCCACGCTTTCCCGATTAGGGCCCAAACAGCAGAATGGGTTTTTCTTGGCGGGATCTGGGCCTGGTTAGTGCCAAGACTGGGTTGGGCTGACCAATCAGACCCAGCCCAAAAACCAGAACCAAGCCCGAACCCGCCAAGCCTGGGCTGGGCTGACTAATCCGACCCAGCCCAATGACCCAACCTGAACCCAAATCAAAAGGTTGGGTCGGGTTAGGGTTGGGTCCGGGTTGAACCAGACCCAGTGCCAGCTCTAGACAGAATATTAGGCCGGCATCCTCTCCTTCCGCAAACTCTCGAAACAGAACTCTAGCTCATCACATCCCATTCACTTGTAAGCTTCCACACTTATGGAATAGGTGAAATCAATCAATGAAAGCAATTCATCCATACCTTCGAGATTTTAATGTTTATATGCTATAGTAAAGAAGCACTTGCTGTCATGCATAATCTCCATTGAGAATCTTCAGCCATCATTGCTTCCACAGTCCCCTCCTCAGTTGTGGTATCGTCTTCCCTGCCGTTGTCTTGATTCACGAAGTATTGTTGGCGCGCTTGTCAGTCCTTTCTCTCCATTCGCGCTTGGCAGTATCGCGCTCCCTTTTGTGTGTGCGTTGTAAAATCACATCCGAGCCATTTGCAAACATAACACCGCTTGAGGAATAGTCGCTTATTGGTGCTGTGGTTTTGTGACGTGCGTCGTCGTAAGGTCTGACTCCGTCAGTATAGAAGGCACTCGCTTGGTCGTGGTGGTCTGTCCTATATTCGTTGATATTTGAGCGAAGTTCTCGTATCAAGCTCGGGATAATTGCAGCGGGCTTCGCAATGGCCCAATCGCAGGCGGGGTGCATGTGCGTCGCGTCAATCAGCTTGAGACGATAATACGTATTGTTGCGGGGTTCTTCTGGTAAGCTGTAATACAGCTTTTGAATATCCTAGAGTCATATCTCAAACCATTTCTTAAAGGCATTCCTAGTGTTCTTTTCATCGTCTTCAATGCTTGTAAGAGTCGTAAGAGACTATTCCGTCTGCTTTGCGCGGTGATACTCTTCGCCTTCAAAGAAGTTCTTGACATCGTCCTTTTAAGTCGGTTCCAGTGCTGTCCTAACAACCTTGTTGTGAATACCACGTTGCCAATGCTGGACCGCGAAACATTGTGGGCAAAACAACTCACTATGCTTGTTCGGTTTGTGGAAGCCCAGCACGTCGACAGCAATCTTGAAAGAATTCATACTTCCAATCAAAGCTGTCATCAAATCCGGAATACTTCAAATCTTCGGTATATGTCTTCGTGAACTGTGCTACCCCCTTCGTAACGCGTCGCTCAGTATTCAAAAACCTCATTTTTTGGTTCGAAAATTGATCATCCGGTCAGGGATAAGTCGTTGCAGCGTGGTAAAGTTGGATATTCGTAGATGGATACGGGATTGGTGGAGGGTTCTGGCACGAACTTTGGAACGGTTGGCTCGATATCGTTGGCTGTGCGAGATTCTGTTACTTGGATATCGAAGACATCGGTAATCGAAGTGATGCTACCTTAGACTTCGAATTTACAGTTAGTTCTGATTGGCCAGTTGTAGCTCGGTCTGATTTTGGTGAAAACGACTGTTCAATGGATCGAGCAACAGGGGGATCAACAAAAAGCTGGCGGAAAAGTTGTTCTATCCGAGGTGAAGCATTGTTTCCAACGTTGACAACAAGCTCTTTGGCTCGGAACAAAGTCCATTCTCAATCGTCGAATTGTTGAAGCGTTTCCATAATTGCGTTCGCAGGAAGTTTCCCAACATCTGAATAGATTCCGCTCATTCGTAATAGTTTTCTGAATCGAACCAGGATCAATGACAGGAAACGAAGAAGATAATCCATTTCCAAATGTTTGAAATGATTCAGTATCGCTTGCCGTAAATCGTGGTCAACAAATTCTCCATATTCGCTCGTTTTCGTCGTGATGAACTGGATAAGAGCGGCATCGTCTTGTCCGGTAGGATCGAAGATGACGGATCGAGAAGGTGACCTTGCTCGCTGAGACGGTTCTCGTTGATACGAAGGATCGGATTGATCTTGTCCTCTTTGTTGTTCTGCTGGTTCACCATCTTCAGGTCTCGTGGAGCGGGTTAGACAGCGGCTCGATGATACCATTTTTTTGCCGACTTGGAGGTGCGAATCGAATGATGAACAGCGGCTTTGTCTGGCGGTTTCGGTGTGTTTATCTCGACTATAGGATGGGTTAGCGGAGAAGGGACGCGTGACGAGTAGCAAATGAATTGAGTTATCAATGTCTGTTAGGATATGGTGAATATTTGAGAGACAGTTTCGTGATCCAATTTTCGTGGACCAGTCAATAGCTTCGATCAGCGTGGGGTCACGTAATGTGGCTTTTTGCAGAAACGATAGAAAAGAGTGTAGCACGGAGACTTGAGTAAATGGTCTTCTACAAGATCATTGTTATGCCCTTGCAAGGTAGGCGAGCATGACATGACCAGAAAGTCTTGAAGTTTCTTGATGAAATCCCGAAGGATGAAACGGCACTGAAGGTAACAGAACAGACTTGTTAATTGGAAGTTCGATTAAGAAGTGGGGGAGAATGAAATAGACAATATCATCAGATGTAACATATCGATGGTGAATCTTGATGCGCCTACGGTTGGGATGGCTTGCGTTCTATCTGTGCAAGATTTTGTCTTGGAACCATTAATTGAAAAAGAATTTGTTGAACTACCATACTATCATTCTGTACAGCTATATAACGAAGATGTAAAGTCAACATTTCTGCACCCAGCGTCGTACATGTAAGCTCCCATCGAGCAACGCTCACTGTCCCAGGACCACTTTCCTTGCTCTCATGTTGATGAGAAGCAATTATTTTGCTCTTTGTACCTTTCACAATGCTGAGCCTTCCCAACGGAGTTCGGATGCTTATATATCGTCGATGACTATATTTTCGCTCCGAATAGTAAAAGAACGTATTTAAGATTTGGATCAATCACAAGGATTTGTCAAACTCCCCTCTTGAGCATTCGCATGAGCTCATTCAAGATTATCGTCGTCTTTCCCGGCATGTAGCCCCCTCGCACGTGTCTCTTCTGAAGTTTGCATGGCTTGCATGATGTTGGAATATTGTTGTCTCGGGCACAACTCTCCTTTGGGTTGTGCCATACGTCAGAGATAATTGATCACGTGTTCTATTCCTGCCTACCTAGGTATCGACAGTTCAATCCTCCTTCACCTTACTTTCAAGGTAACCTGTCCAAGTTTCAATACTGGATGGTCTTCATCATCATGCTAATTGACCAGTTCGGTACACTTTCCAGTGTTGGACTAGATATGCGCCGCACATAAATCGGATCTTTTGCCTACCCTCTCTCCTACAGAAGGAAGGCGAACCTTGGAGCATGAGCTAGGCTACAGACCTTCCAAGCTGCTCGGTCTATCCTTCGCTAGCTGCACCTGCCCCTCAAAGCTCTTTCCTTGTTGCTCAGACTGCTGGACTAGCAATTTTCCGAGCAGCGGATCACCCTGTTTGATCTTGTAAGTATTTCAGTCGACTCAGCTGGCGTACCGTCTCCACAGCCTCATTCCTAGCCTTCTCATTGTCACCGTCATTATTACTAGCTACCTGACATCATGTCTACAGATATGCGCCCGCCTGGTGGACCTGCATCTACCTCTCGATCTGCTCCTAGATCTGCTATTGTATCGGCTGCTGGATCACGATCCGCGTCCGTTACGCGAGCCCGTCCCATGTCTTCCAGCAACAACACCTCAATTAACTCGGTTGCTTTTTCTGAAGCAACAAAGCTTGAAACCAAGCGACTTGCTGCAAATCGATGTTGGGCATGCGGCAATCCCCATACTGATGTTGCTCATGTTGTTGCCATTGCAGATGATCAGGTAGATAATCTCATCGATCACACAATATCGTCGACTAATCCAACGTGGTATAGATAGAACTCTGGAAGGAACATGGTCTATTTCATGATCACTTCGGATACAGATCAACTGAAAACTCTGTTGCTCTATGTCGCCCGTGTCACTGCGAGTTCGATATGGCGATCGACCCCGGCTTTGTCTTTTTCCCAATCGACTTACAATACTTTATCGATTTTGAAATCGAAGATCAAAAACGACGTCAACACGACGATTGTCGAGAACGTCAAGTACCAGATGCAGACGATTACCGAGTCCACTATTTAAGAAATAGCTCAGGGGCAACTCATGCTATCGGAGGTCTCTACAGACGCGTGTTCTTGAAGCCTTACTGCTTAGGCGGGCAATCTCCTGAAGCATTACGAACGGTCTCTCAACACAAAGCCTGGCATGGTAACCCGATGGCGTCTCTCAGAAGAGCTTTTGCGGTGCTTGGCACCCCCCGAGTCTACATTTTGGGTCCAGAGATCTCTCGTGATCTTGAGCACTTGCGATCCTTGTATTTTGCTACAGACCTTCCGAGCCCTTTTGATCCAACGCTGTGCGAAATATATGGATCTACTCTTTCAGCAACCAACAAGCGAATAGCAGAAGCAGAAATGGATGGCTACGTTGCAAAAAGAACAAAGCCTGACAATGCCCAATCAACTGCCAAGATCCCGGAAACGGCTACATCAAATTTTCAGACAGATATGAACTGGGTCCTCGGGCCAGAAATTACTGCTAACAAGGTTATTCAGCTATACTCACCTTTGTTTTCTTCGGCTTGAAACCAATACGTATCCTAGCTACAAGCGGTATCCTTCCCTCGATTGTTTTTCGTATGCGCACGGTTTCCATATGGCTTCTTAGGTTCATCTAGATACTGTTTTACGTGGCTGTCCTCATTCAAAAAGGGACCACACTTCCCTTGATCGTTCTTGAAATTTCTCTAACAAAGTGTTTATCAGCCGTGGCAGAAGAAGGGTGTCAATTTAATATGGTTTAATATATCGATTCGTAAATCAAGTATGGGCCACAAACAACTCAACATTCCATTTTACTCTCCGCGGATTGCGCATATGTGCACTGGAGTGAAGCTAATTCTGGCCTTGCCCTACGGGCCGGAGTGGATAAAGACAAACATCTTGAATGGAATCACTGACCAGCATTCGGTACGGATATGCCCGAGGAAATATGTCTGACTTCCTTGAGGCAGGAGTGGCACATATTTGCAATATTACTGCTTTAGTCTCGAGCTATGTATGTCTTTCATGTCCAAGCAGTGTGTACAATTCTTCCCAGTGGTTTGATCATGATATTGTCTCTGTTCGACAGTCTGATCGTATCATACGTGATTCCTTCTCCTTCTGAACAGAAAATGGGTATTGACTAATGTATTTCTCTCCGACTTCATCAATTTTTGCCTGTACTGGATACTCTTATCGCCTGTCTTGACACCATCCCCTTGGCTGTCGATGAGCATCTGAAACTAACTTTCTCCTCCTGTGCTCGTGGCGTAATTGAAACTTTGTGCCCTTGCCTAATACTTATGTTGCTATAGCATTTCTCCAAAGCCGACCAAGTAGTAAGCACTATCTTTGTTCCTTCACCACACAATTTCAGGCCGACTGAGAATTCGCCTGGCACAGAACAACGAATCCGATATCTCATTGATTCAGGACGTCGTGCTGGAGATTTGATATGGTAGTACTCATCTTGCGACGAATAGTTGAAACAATGATTAGACGGGGGTGGTCTAGTGTCGTTGACGGAGTCACCAGCGTCTCTTGTTCCGGCCAGAGTCAAGACTTTTGACACCGAGGCTGTGTTGTTCAGTCGATGGTAGGGAGCGGACCTAGTAATCTGGGGCGCCGTGTCCTCCTTCCGTGTCGTAAAGCTCGTACTTGGTGTTTTGTGGCCCGCTCTCAAGACAGCATAGTTGGTATCTTTGAACTGTTTTGAAGTGGTCACATCGAGTGAGTGGTTAATTCCAACACGAAGAGCAGTGAAAGCCTTGCTGTCCAAGGAGTTTGCATTCTCCTTGTATGTGGCTGAGTGTGTGATGGGGATGAGATTGCTAGGAGCAGTGGTGCTTAGGTTCTCGATTAGAGCTGGATAACCACTATTTGCACCGCTTTCATTGACGTTGATCTGGTCAGTGTCACCAGTGTCATCTTCATTTCCGTCAGTAGCATCATGCTCATCGCTGCCAATGGTGTCATCCTCGCTGCCCACGGTGTCATCCTCATCGCTGCCAATGGTATCCTCATCATCACTCGATGTGAGGTCTGAGGTATTTGTGCTGTAGTCACTTCCAGCCCAAGTAGTAACGACAGTAGATCACTCGCTGCTGAGAGAAAAGACGTGTCTATTCACCATATCATCGCTGCTATGTGTTGACTGAGATTCTGCATGTGTCATGGAGCCCGATATGACTGACTGGAGACTGCAAGCCATCTGAGACACGGGGTTTCAAATCAATTGATGAAGGGTATGAGCAATCAGTAAACGATGAGTGAGAGTAAGCGGGAGAGAGAAGATTCTGGGTTGATGGCATTGTATTGTGTGAGAAGGACGCGATGGGAACAGGAAGAGCGCGTACACATGCTTATGTTGGAGCCTGAGGCACAATTCTTGGGTGAGCAGTTCTTGGACCAATCAGGTTGCCCTGAGTAAGAGAAAGATGATAAAGGAAGTGGTGTTCTGTTGGCGCCGAAGCTCCTACCTATGCTACACCCCATATGTCATTTCACGCCTTGTACACGCAAGAGACTGTCAGAGCTTGCAAGCCGCTCGAAATGACGGGTTGCTTCACTTGCTTCACCCAAGCTTAGCTAAGTCTCGATGCAAATTTCAAGATAGCCATTTCGTTCCTGTAATCAAAGGATGACCTTAAAACGCCGAACAATAGGCGTGAATTGTGACTGTGTGCCAGCAAAAGCTTGTTCTTAGCAGCAGATCTCAACGGATAAATCATGGTCATATCAAGCCGGCATGTAGCATTTTCCGTCAAGTGCTCGCGAGGGCTTCAACAACTTCAACAATGTTCCATCTTGCGCTTCTTCACACCGCGATCGTCCATACCAGCTGTAGACCGGCCCCAGCTTGAGACAGTTCGCCTATCAAATTCCACTTTAGGAGGATATGCCTGATTGCCGCCTGACTAGCAGGCCCATTCTCACGAGCCTCCAATTAGGGCCAACGCTAAATATGCCCGGGCTGAAGTCGTCCAATGGTCAACCAGCTACAATAAGCAAATCGCGCAGCCCCGGCGAAGAACCGCCGGTAGTGCATCCCAAGGATATTATGCTAATATCCAGCCTACCAACAATCAGACTCAGAACCCTAATCTATCCGTCGGTCTCGTGATTCCAATTTTGCGGTAGTATTGGTGTCAAAGACGCTCAATGTTAGGAAGATGGCTATCTATCTGGGTGATATTGCAACAGCAGAAAAGAAGCTAGGGTACGATTTATCAGAAGGGAAAATATGATCCTGATAGACGCAAAATGCAACCCGTTATTTTCCTCGGTCGATCTGCAAACCTGCTAGGAAAATCGTGAACCCGAAGTCGAGATCTCGGCACGCTTGAGCTCAGCGGAGCTTGCAATGGCCATACCTCCGACTTCATCTCGAAACCTCCCTCGTCAATTAGGGGTTAGCACGGTAACGAACCGGCCGACTCTAGTGACGACTCCGATCTACGCGAGAAGCATTGGTGGAACTTATCGGGTGTTCAGGAAGAAGCTCGCAGCGGGACACAACGACTACACTCACCTCAGAAAACAACGGAAAGGCTGCAAGATAAGGGAGAGGCTATCCCGACCAACAGTGGCGCTGCTGTACGGACTTTGTTTATACGTAAAAGAGTTTTATCCCTTCTGTCCGGATGCGAGTATAATCTCATTACCCCTGGTCAGAACGGTTAACACTCTGGGATATATCGTCGTCTGGATTGAAACCATACTGGGCTAAATCTTCACCTATGTAATAGTGGGCATCGAATGCGAGACCACATAACTGCGCGACGCTTATCTGGCTAACCGGTCCGTTGAACGTGCTATCCATTCTAGCAACGACTCCATTGAGACTATCGGCTTATGCTTGCAACCCTTACGTCATTGAAACATACATTTAACAATAAAATCTACAGAGTTGCTGGGCTGAGAGGTGCATTCATACAGATAGTCAAAAGATATTTCCCCGTGGGAAATTGAGAACTGGCAGTCACTAACCCCTTACAGTTAGCCTTGCGAGATGCAGTCAAATGTGCGGATGAATATCCAAAAAAGCGGCCCAATTGAAGCAAACAAGCAACAGCGGGCGTTTCAATTCGGTCCATGATTGGCTTATATACTCTGGGATCTGGTTGGCAGTGTCGGGGAGCTGAAGCACAACAACTTATCAAACTACTCGTTTTTAGTCTCCTCTCGAGACGTCAGCTTGCTTTAGAGGCGAAGGCAAGGAGAGTACATATGTGATCTATGAGCGTCATGAGGTTCAATCCGTCGTTCATATTCAAAGGTCATCGATAGAGTCAAGATTTTTTTGATTCTAGAAAGTGGCGAGACTGCGCAATGGTCAATACAGGTTGTCCCAGTCGTGGATGCGAACTCTGTCGCAAGAGACGCATCAAGGTAAATTCTCATGCGCTCTCATCGGCGTGACTGAGATAAGATTGACTAATGGCTATGTGAAGTGCGACCTTCAATACCCAGCATGCATACGATGCACAAAATACGGAAGACGTTGCCCTGGCTACCGTGACATGGACAATGTCCGCTTTCGGATTCAGACAGCCACATCGTACGAAAATCGCTTCATCAACAGGCAGCCACCAGTCTGCAAGACTCGATCCGCGTCGGGTTCAAAAACGCTGTATCACGACAGCATAGACCATATCAAAGGGCTCAACGGCGCCCCTGCTGTACGCGATCAACTTTTATCAAACTTTATCAACGCATACCTCCCATCGTCTCGTTCCGCTAACCGACATATCGACGGAGATTTTACCACTGTTTTGCCCATGCGTCTAGGCAGTTCTGCACTACTCGATTCTGCGGTTATGGCGCTTTCAGCTAACTATATAGGACAGGCATATCAAGACTTGGGTTTGCGAACGTACAGTCTGCAAAAGTACGTTGAGGCGGTCGAAGGTATTCGCACCCAACTAGCAAAACTAGCGTCTATGGAGGATGTTCTTTATGTCACTGCTATTCTGCAGACGTACGAGGTACGAAACGCTCTTCTTCCTCCTGCATGAGATGCATATAGATTGAGGTGCTACAGACATTTACTCCCTCCCGAAATGGCTTAGCTGGCTGGGCTGCGCATGTAAGGGGCTGTAAAGCAATGCTTTCCGATAGCATTGCTTTTCAAGATTTTGTGTTGATAGATGACAACATGTATAGGTACATGCAGATGGTGTTTGTAAGTACTAGAATTTGTTTCTCCGAGAGTGACATTAACATAAAATCGAGATCGCGGAAGCTCTTCCCCATCAAACATCTGCTCATATCACCAATCCGGGATGGAAAGTCAAAAACAGGACGCCCTTCGATTTTCCCTTGGAGACAGTTCTCGAATGCTGCAAGATTATGGAAAGAATCAAGGAACTGGAATATGTGCAAAGTTCCGACTCTAGCCAGCCACCATTAAAGATTGGCGGTCCAATAGCAGCACTTTGTATGTCAATCGAAAAACGACTGCTTAGAAATTACAAAGACATCAGCCAGACCCTCAGCGCGCCGAAGCTTTGTTCTATGTCAACGGTTGGATCCATGACACCTGCGGAAGATGTATTTAAGGAGTCATATTCTTTCACCTCCTTTCCCGCTGCTCAAGTGCATTCACTCTATTGGACGGCTAAATTGTTTACTTACATGTGTCTCGAAAGACTATATCTAATTATCGGAGACGCTGATATCCAGCATCAGCAATATACTACTCACAGCTCGCTGAAAACTAGAGAGGACATTATCAATCTAGCTGGAATTGAAGCTGATATGATATCCCGAACTGTCAAATACTGTCTTCGGCCAGAGATGAATGCATTCGGGGTGCAGGTCTTATATGTACGATTGTGGCTAGTGAATGAATTCTATCATCGCCGCGCCGGTTATGCGGAACAGTCAAAGTGGGTAAGGAATATATTTCGTCATACCATGAAGCTAGGGTTTGGGGTCGGGCAGTATTATATGAATGCACATTGGCCCGCTGTTCGAATACGAAGGAGAACTGAGGACGGCATATGATGCCTCATGATTCTAGTGGGAGCGTATTAATAGAATAGATAATGATTGCCTTCATCATGATTCTGGTGGACACCTAGTTTCTTGGAGTGATCTTCGTGTGCCTTGTTCAACAAGTAACTCGCTGCGTCCAGCTTAAATCTTAGAGGACAAAGCAAGGCCACCATGTAAGGATCTTAGTCTACCGATTTTTTTGTCTCTCACGACCACATTTCACTTGATTCGCCAGTGGAACCAACATTGGACTACACTGTAGATGATTTCGTGAGAGTAGCCTGTTGGATCTGCTAGCCTAGGACAACTTCTATTGGTAGACTGGTGAAAACATGAATGCACACGAGGTTATACCAGTCTCTTCTTTCTTTGCGGCTATGCAACCGCAGTCGTCAGTCTTGGGGCTGGTGTAGGGTTACTAACCTCGGCTGGATCAAGCCGGAATCAAAAGTTGAAAAATATAAAATTTTTGCACAAAAAGAATCATTGGAGATATCGCATCGTCACTTCTAAAGACATCATTGCCGTCCAATTCAGAGATTGTTGTGTATCAAAGTCGTAAAGACAGGAGAGGTAACATAGGTTTGTGCTTGAAGTATGACGGTATCTAAGCCCCGAATAAAATTCAAGTAACTCGAAATGCCTCCGAATGGGAAATGATTTTTGGCCCAGAAAGCGAAGTTAAGAGAATATGTTCATTCCTTCCGAGAACCGACTGTATAACACCATTCTAGCAAGCATGTCGCCAAACTTGCCTGCACCTCTGCTAAGCTCAATGTTTCTCAAATGACATATTGGCTCTGCTTGATGCAGCATTACTTAGCTAGCCCTATATTCATGACTCTGTACGCTCCCTTTCCTGCGCGTCATGACGTAAACAAGGCAACCATAAAGCGCACAAAGCGCCACTAGTTGTTACGTCACTCACAGGCTCGATCTGAAAAGCGGCAAAATTGCAGTTTGAGTCAGATGCACTTTAATCTTCACGCCCACTGGACTATTCGATAAAACGTAAGCATCAAACAAGCTGGCAAAAATGGGATACAACAGGAAAAGGCTGGCTCTCCTGTGTTAGGGTTGGGAATTGTCATCATGAGAGCAAGCCCAATTGCGCAATCACGTCCTGCCAGACTTGAGTATAATGTAGGCTCCTGAGTGGTGAGTTTCGGGAGACAAGAAGGTTACTCAGCCACGAATGAACTTTTCTACTACCATGGTTGACACAAGGTAGATGATCTTTTGTCATAAGAACAACCACGGGCCTCACTAACCTAAGAGCTGGACACTGGTCTCAATTCAATAAGACATCATGTCGAGCTGATACGGTAGACACAATCATCAAGCAAGCGTGGAAGCTACCCACGAAAACAAAATTGCCAAAGATGGCCTGTTCCTTAAGGCACTAGATTCTTCACAACGAAAATTGACATGAGGATTTATCAATTTTATTTTTGAAGGTAGAATACTAGGGACTGAAGTTAGACAAGTGTCCTTGATCTAATTGCCCACTGGAAGCTCGTCGAGTGAGATACCCATAGAACTAGTGATTCGGTGCTGTGCTCAGATAACGCTATAAGGACTGAGCTGTCGAAAAGACCCCACTCAATATGTTTTTGTAAACTCAGACTAATTCCAATAACTTAAGTTCCATATTAAACAATCTGGCGGACGACAAGTTGAGCAACAGAGTGGACAAGAAAAGGGGGCATAATTAGTGAGCATCTAGACCATACTGCCCTGTGCTGCATAGTGAATTTGAAAAACTGATCGATTGAGAGGTACATAGCATCCAGTGAATTTTCAGTGTAGGTCGTTGATCAAAGTATGAGTTGTTTACGTAAGATCATGTAAACACAGTAGAAGTTCTGTGAAAACCGACAGCGGCGGCTGGACAAAATAGGTACTTATATGCTCCGCTAAGTACTTATATCTTCTTGCCAACACCCGCGAAGGCATTCCTGAGAGCGCGGAACAAATCTCTGGGATCCACCATACCCAGCCAGATTTTGGGGCTCAGAATTGTTTGATCGCGTGCCTTGTGTCTGTATGGCTGAGTCCGATAGGCATACGCAAATAGTAGCGACAGAGGCACCGTTTGAAGACAAATCACCATCATTGGCATGCCAATGTTGATATCCGCGTATGTCAGAGAGGCGCTTTGAGTTAAGAGGTTGGCGCTTCGAAGGCCCCAGAAGATAATCTATAAGACCAAGGGTGTTATTGATGATAAACTCAACATATTTGATCAAGGAGAGCTTAGTACTTACGCGCTCGACGAAGGTGAGAAAGAAAATCAATTTCAGAGCCACGAGCTTGAGCATGACGCGATGCGGTTGGAGTTCAGATTTCATCATTTTATAGAAATTTAGGACTGCCATGACTGCTAGCAGTAGGGAGATGTTGATGATAACATTGATCTTTTGAGAAAATCAGTCAGTTTGCGTGTCAGAGAAGGTTATGAGTGGTAGGGCACGTACCCATAAGTGAGCGAAGCGCGGCCTGCTACTTGCAAAACAATAGATATGAGCTGCTTGAGTTATACATGTGGCGACACCCGTAACAAGAGCGACGACAGGGTACTGTAAAACCTTCATCGAGAGGACCTGTACGGAATCCAAGAAGTAGCATCAGCAAATCGAGATGGGTAAGTGAAATATCAAGGCTCAAATCAACATACGTGATGCCGCTGTAACCCATCGAAAGAATTATTCCCGCATTTGTCCCCTTGAACATGCGCCCGTGACTGTGACTGTGCCTGCATAAAGGCTACCTTTCGTTCCTCCTCACCTTGAGCAACAAAGTCGTTGAGCAGCAACAGGAACGTACCCAGAGCAAACGACTGGAACAGATCCATCCAGCCAAAAAGGTAAACATATGCATTGGGATAACATATACAGAGGAATGCTACCACGGAATAAATTGGCATGATGAGGGAGATATTCATTATCTTGCGTTGTTCGTTTGGCTGGCTATAGTGAGCGGCGTGCGTGATTAGGAGGCCCAAGATGACGAGAATGACTGCGGCAGAGCAGGCGCCGGATAGGATCATGTTGAAAGTGTGGAAGGATGTGCTAGATATGAAGGGCTCAGAAGCGTCTGTGTAGCATAAGGAGTCAGATTTGCGTGATGGTTCATGTAGCTAAACGGTGCGGCTTACTCTCAGTCAAGGGCAATGGAACTGGGCATGTTGAATTCGAAGAGGAGCCAGACGAGCCAGATCCTATCTTGCCGAACAGACCCATGATGTAAGAAACTCAACGATATATCTTGTATCAAAGAATTTTTGAAAACATATAACTTGCTTGAGAGAAGCTCTCTAGTATGGTTACTATTGAAACCTACAACATGACACTGCGAGGTCTTTCCCGTCTTCTTATAGTCGATGAGAAGGTGGCGTGGATTGAGTTCACCTTGGTATCTGAGAAGGAAGTTACATCGACTTTGACATGCCCAAGTACTGCCGATTAACTTTGATTTTGCCCCTCATGTGCTTCTGTGTTTCTTTCTTACGGTAGTTCAGACGATTGTCGTCATACTTCATCCTATGCAGATCAACTTATCCAATAAACCTCTGTAAAAAAGTCGTGGCAATTTTTGCTCCTCCTAGAACATGGACGTTATTACTCAAAATCTTCATAATCCCCACCATGTTATCGCAAGACCTTCTACCTTCGTATCACAAAACGGTCATCATGTTCAGCTTTCAGATGCATGGCTTTGCTGTCACGTCGCTAATCACTAGAAAGTGAAGGTGGCGTCGCTGAGAAAACCTCAAGATCCATGTAAGATGTTGCATATGCGATTCAGATCATTTTCCTTCATCAGTCAAAAATAAGGATAGAGAAGGCTATAACAGATTGATCCACACGTGGCGGTTGAGGCGTGCGGGTCGATCCCGGCCTTTCGCAAGGCTAACTGGAAATAGAAAGAAGTTAAGCGATCAAGAGGCACTACAACTCGCAAGGGACTACGCCTTTAACAAAATTATACTTTAAATGTAGTCCCGGGGGCTGAAACGGCTGGCAGTGGCTCATGGAAAGAGCAAACAATGGAGAATGTCGAACCGTTCCATCTGTCTATATACCATGGCTGAAGCAACGTCGTAGGCCTCGAAACGCTTTCCTATTCACGTTAGGAGCTGGTTGCTTTTGGTCAGCAATGTATGGTTGAGAAATTTATTGACAGCATCTGTACAAGAGATTTGGGCTCGCAAACCTTTAGAGTAATCTGTCTTTCGGTTTGGTCTGAGTATAAATTCCCCCTTTCATCCTCTAGGTAGATGCTTTATTGTCTCAGTCAAGCAAAATCAACTTCTTCGCTGCTACACATTCTACGATGTTTTGGCAAAAGACGGTAGTTTTCGCCGTCTTACTTGGTTAGTATTTATTTTTCATGTTAAGTTCCAGAGCTAAATTGAGAACACCCACAAAACAGGAACAAGCGCTTTCGCTGGCAGTAAAGTGTCCTCGGTCTCACAAGCCCTGGAGAGAAGTTATGCCCCCGTCAAGGTAGACTGTCCAACCGAAGTGGAGAATTGGATTCGTCCTGCTATGGACCTTAGTCATGATGAAGAACAGTGGGTTCATGAACGAAAGAAGGTGGTCGTTGCAGCTCTCGACGACTACCTCACGAGACTACAACTCGACGACTTCGATGTTGGCGAGTACATCGGTCTGCTTCGAGACCATAATTATGCAAATGTTCCCACAATGGGTATTGGAATTAGTGGAGGTGGCTGGGCATCTGCATTTACAGGTAGTGGCGCTCTACATGCACTCGACAACAGATTGCAAGAAGCCAATAATGAGCGCACTGGTGGCTTGCTACAAAGCTTAACATATGTCGCCGGTTTGTCCGGTGGATCCTGGGATCTGATGTCTCTTATTGCCAGTGATTTCCCCACCCTTGATGAACTCAGTGCATCCTGGCAACCTCAAACTGATCGGTTGAATGCGGCAAACAATACGAAGTACACCAGTACGCCAGTATCCATATTCAAGGATATAGCTGCCAAACTAGAAGCAGGATTCAAAGTCAGCGTGTCGGACTACCTTGGTCGTGCTGTTGGATGGGAGTTTCTACCTGAACCTCTAGGGGGGCTCAACGTCACGATGTCTGGCTTGGCTGAGCTTGAGAATTTCAAGAATCATCAGATGCCTTTCCCGATTTTTCAATCTACCTCTGCGATTCCAACAGACCGAGAATACTATACCATTTATTTTCCTTATGCAAACACAACAATTGTCAGTGAGCTTAAGAACCCTTCGATCTCTTGTAAAACTTATATGCTGACCCATCATTGGACAGTACGAGTTCAATCCCTTCGAGTTCGGAACTTGGGATCCAGCTGCGAGATCTTTTGTTCCTATGAAGTATCTCGGCACGAATTTCAATGAAGGGCACCCAACATACCAGAATGCTTGTGTCCAGGGATTTGATAGATCTAGGTATTAACCTTGCAACTATAGCGCTCATTTCAAGTTATACTGATTCTCATGACGCTGAACAGCTTTGTCTTAGGTACTGTAAGTGGGGCTTTCAATGCTTGGTACATTGAGGACCTTTCAAACGGAACAGAGGCCGGGTTTTCAAAACGTACATCAATTCCTCAGACCCTTGCAGAAAAGACAAGCGGCAGAGCTCTAGGTCGAAGAACTATAAGTCCGGAAGCCGCCTTCAACGAGTCAATTGCCGTAGAACTCATTCAAGGATTCAACCAGTCCCTTGGTCTAACTGAAGACCAGATCATGTATGCATGGTATCCAAACCCTTTCTATGGACTTGACTCTGTCTCGCCATATATCAAGGGTGCTAAGGACCTGATGCTTTTGGACGGTGCCGAAAATGGTCAAGCACTTCCCCTTGCAAGCCTCGTTCAACCCTCAAGAAAAGCGGACTTTATTATTGCCTGGGACGATAATCAGGATGCACCGCCATACTTCTGGAATAATGGTACCAATCTCTACGACACATACAAGTGGGCACAACAGTCTAGTATTCCTTTTCCCGTCATACCTTCGGCAGCAACTTTTATTGAACACAACTATACCACACGTCCAGTCTTCTTCGGATGTGATGCGAATCTAACCACAACCAATGATATACGCTCCCCAATCATTGCTTACTTTGCCAACGCTCCATATAGCGCATACTCAAACATGACATATGTACAGACCAAGACATCATGGGGCCAACTACAAGAAGTCTGGACCAATAGCTTCAATCAGATAACCCAGGGTAATGGTACCTTGGACTCCAAATGGGCTGCATGTCTTGGCTGTGCTTCAATTGATCGAAGTATGGAAAGGCTAGGATTGAAACGTACAACGCAATGTCAGCAATGCTTTGATACGTACTGTTGGAATGGTGTGTCTGTTCCTGATGAGCAGACTGTACTTTTGGATCCGTCTTTGGTTCTTGATCCAACGCTTTCTTTTGATACATGGCTGCAAACTAATCCGTACGATTTATATGGTTGATTGCGTCACCAGATTCATGTCTAGCATCAAGATTGGGAGGAATTGAGCGGCTGATTGGCCTTCTTTCCTGGAAGACCCTTCTGTTCGAACCGTAACTCTCGAATCTAGTTTGCTAGATAGTTGCTCTACTTGATAATCCAGGGAGAAGGTGCAGCAGGCAGAGATATCAGCGTTATACCTACTACCACATTCGAGATTAGTTACATCCTTGACAGAGCTTCATATCCGTGCAATCTTGCTGATCTAATTTTCAACTCTCTAAACCTCATCGGTACATACGTTTTTCGTCATATTTAGCACCTAGTATTCTATAAATCTTGACCTAACTCCTATCTAATTTAATAACCTAAAAAATGCTCAACCTAAACCTGTAAACTAAGCACCGACCTTTTTTCAACCCGACCCGCTTAGTCAGCAACTAGTAAACCAGGACCCAAACCCGCATTCATTAGGTTGGATTGGGTTCCGGGTTCTCGGTCGGAGTCTACAGTGGGACAAAATATGTTTCCGCACCCCCCTGTATCCAAGATTCATACTGCTATTTATTCTACTTAGGGTTAATGCGTACGCATCGTGCTACATATAAATTTACATATTGAATGAATAAATCTTCATTTTCATATAAAATGCCTTTACTAAGATATTATATTATATATAGAAAGCTTAACCCTTATATAAGAGCTTAGATATATAAGCTTTATATAACTATATATTGCAGCTATTATTTTTCTGAGATCTTTGGCTGGATTTGCTGTAGAGCTGTTTATCAAGTTGATCATCCAAAACCCCGTCCAGCGCAGCTTTGGCAGGATCGAGCTCCTTCCATAATACACATATGCATGTCACTGTGAATTTCAGTCCGGATGGCATAATGTCGTATACTGTTATGGCGAACTGAAGAGCCCGACTCTTCGCGCGTGTTGACACAAAGATAAGCCGCGAAAGTCACCCTCGTCCCCTTATACCTGGCTAGCCCGAAAGGAATCGTAGTACCCATTACCTGCGAATGTAAGCCTGTACGCCATGTACTAAAGATTGGAAATAGCGAAAATGGAGAAAGTCGCAGTCAGAGTACGAAAAGAACCCTGGAACCACTTCAGCTTGACATAAGGAGAGAGTCGGCAGAAGTTGGCGTAGAATTCTGACCTACTCTTGCCCACCGCTTTACCCCGCCTACAACGATGTAAAGACCAGTCCCGTCTCTAATATGCTGAATATCTTAGAATCTGACAGTGAACAGGTGAGGCTGAGGCCACATGACAGTCAGCCTTGTCTGGCAGGCTAGGCTGGCACTCGTAATGTTGCCGAGAACAGCTTCGTTCTCCCAACCCGTTACATCTCCCAGTAGATGACCTGAAATATGTTTCGACCAGATTTTTTTGCATGAAGCCTGAAGTGAGTTCAGTATATATGTTATGAGTCGGGGTTTCTCACATAATCATGACGACCTTAAATCCTCTCTTTGTAGTGGTGGATTCCGAGAAGGATGGTCTCACGTTTCGCGACTGATCCGGATCACCTTAATTGCCCTACAGCAAGCTAAAGAATGGATTGGATATTAAAAGACTTTCCATTACACAGGTGGAACTGCGCTGCTGGAAGAAATCGAGTGTGTTTTGACAGGCAACCTTGCCGCTTGGAAGGTATAGCACTGTCGCACACTGAGAAAGTATCTGATGGCCAGAAGAAAGCTCTGTTCCACTTTCACAACACGGTGCAGAAACGGCTTGATTACAATGACCAGGAATTTAACTATGATCCCAACCACACTATTCAGAGTATGCATGCATTGTCCGCTACTGAACGGAATGCAAAGATCTAGATCTCAACGTTGTGAGCAGGTGTTCGAGACCTCGAAAAACTAATCTGAAGACGAGACAAAAGCAATGCAGGAGAGCAAGCGCTCCAACCTCAGTCAAAGAGCTATTCAAGATAGTAAAGAACGACAATCATCCCCAAGTGAAATATACACTTTTTCAAAAAAGGTTCAAAGTTCGAATCAGAAGGGTCGCAATGGTAACAAAGTCACCATCGGCTCTGTACCATTAATTCGGCAACGTTGCATTCAGTTCAAGTCTCAGATACGTCTCCCGAAGGATATATCCAAATCAATCGCGAAATATGATTTCGATAGTATCATCTTTTCTATCGTCATGTGCCTTAGTGGGACATTCTTAGTTCTGTCTTTTTGGAGACCTTCCGACGCTGGGTTTTTGAATAATCTCTCCCAAATATCCTTCTACCTGCTGACCACGTATTTTTCACTTCGGTCATCCTCAAGAGTAAAAAGGAAGTGAACCAAACGCTCATAAATGTAAAATTCTCTGCCAACTTCTACTGCGGTGTGGTGTGCGTTTTGCTTTCTGTCCTGATTTATCATTTCTCAAACAACATTTCTGCAATATCAGCTTTCGCCCCATTCTCAGTCAGGTCGTTACTGTTGAATTACTGTTGGAAAGAGGAGAGAGCAGAGTAGTGGAGATACATGTATAGATTGATTCATTCACTACATGGCTGGACATAATGCTTAATCAACCTCACCGAAGACTATTTTCAGCAGGTGTCTTTTAACTTTTGCAATGCTTCGATCACTTCTGCCGTCGACGACGTACCGCCAAACCTTCGTAGGGCGTGTAAAGCGGCCAAATGGTCCGACTTGTTGCATGTCCAAGTCGCATCACTTATGGTAGTGACGGCGAAGTCCAATTGATAGGCATCTCTTACCGTCGTCTCGACACATACATCAGTGCCCACTCCCGTCATGATCAAATGGTTGATTCCGCGCTCTTTCAAGGTTTCTTCCAGTGACGTACGAAAGAACCCCGAATTTCTCGTTTTTTCGACCAATTTTTCGTCGGGTTGGGGCGTAAGCTCGTCCAGAATATCAGCGTCCCAAGAGCCTCGTATAAGACCTTGCAATTGCTCAAGCTGATCGCGAGCGTCACGACGGCGTCTGTCAGAGTAGTCGGCGTTATATGCTGTTTTCAAGAAGAAGATCGGCATATTAGCTGCGCGAAATGCAGAGCGTAGTTCGTTGATATGCGGGACAATCGCTGTTGGATCGGTATGCCCACCCAACTTCGCGAAGCTACCTTGTTCGTGGCAGAAGCCGTTTTGCATGTCGACCACGACAAGCGCCGGAGCGGAATCGAGTTGGACCATATTAGTAGTAGACTTCCTTCTGTCTATCGTAATGCTCTGTTTTGAATGCTCTCACGAGAGTCGTGGCACGTTATAGTGGTCCCTTGATATATAGAATACTTTATGGTTTGGCCGAGCCCTCAGATCTTATTTACCAAGAATCAAGATCTCCCCTGAACAATTCCTGTTTCTATGGTTCATGACGAGTTGGCTTACATAAGCTGGTCATCTGATGCTCAAGTTTTTCTGGACTGGTCCATTAGCTGACTCGTGATCAATTGATTGATTGGTTGCTTATAATTATTCAATGATACCCTGCTATCTCTCCTATTAACCTTTACATACCTGGAACAACTGCAAAGTTAACGACCCTTGCAGCTCATTGACAACATCTAGAGCACGACATGCTGTAGTCACTCGCAACCCTAACTACCACTGGCCTATTTTCCACAGTATAATCGTGTCCTCGCTTCAATAGCCGCGAGAGGTCTGCCTGCCTGATTGATAGCTAACAAGCGAAGAGCTTGTCTAGTGGCTTAACGATCCATAGAATTACAGATATAGTTAGATCTTACGACTGAACATATAACTCTAGTCCGAAGAATGGTTGGTTCTCCAGTCTTGCTTATCAAAATAGTTGGCAGCTTCGTATAGAATCAAGGAACAGAATACGTAGTTCTCATTAAGGAGGCTCTCTGAACCAATGTCTTCGATATGCAGCATAGCAACACCAAGTCCATTGGTTGTTTAGATAAGCGTCAGTTAGCGTCGGTAGAAGACTCATCTGAATTGAATACTTTGACCAGTGTGTTCTGGGTGTGACTTGTAGGCGCCCCAACCCGGCAACGCCATGTTAGATATGTTTTTGCTATTTCCTAGATATTGGGCGTCCCATCATGTCGGCTTCGAATCGTTACTGATATCCATACGGACATCATTAGACTATGGCTTCCCTTCCTCATGACATTTGTAATGTGGAACAAGGCTTGAAGTTAAGATGAAGATCGTCGGTCTGGTATCAAATAGATAGCCAGGTAAATGTTAGGAGGCCAGTACTTCATGATGAAAAAGGGGTTCGGTCGTGGATGTTGTTGTGCGCCACAGGAATTGTCTACTAGTTTCTCAAGTTTGAGTTCCATGATCAATGAATCCTTTTCAAATTTAGGAAAATTGTCTGAAAGACATATCAAACGCAAATGTCGGCAGTCTTGCAGACATATAAAAGCCCTTTCACCTGTTCATACATATATACATACCAAAGTTTTAAAGTTGCTTGATTTACTCAGATGGAGAGAGTAGTTATGAAACTCCAAGGCTATTGCCTGTATAACACCAAAAACACCAAAAAGAGCTTCGCGGCATGCTGGTTTCTTGGCAGCCATATTTCAACACCACCTAGTGATGACTGATCCTATCTGAAACTTTGACAGGCTTGGGGTGATCCCGCCGTGGGGTTTTATAATGCCTAGCGGATTTGCAGGGTGTCTTAATAATTAATATCGTAAGTAATAATTAATTAGAGATTCTAGAATATGTATAGTAGGGGGAACAAACTGACTTTAAGAGCGACTAGGGGTCAACATATTTGAGAATATGCTATGTAGTATAGCGAAGTGTATAGAATATAAGATTCGCAGATACTATTGCCCGGCTCAAACCCTGAAAGTCGAACAAAGAATATACATGCCTCTTCGTATCCAGTACCATTACGGGGATGACGGAGTGAGTCAAGCTAGTGGGGAGACTAGTAGAAGTCTCCTAGCAAAGGTCACCAAAAAGACAGCAGTCGGTACCACTTTTTCACAACTGTGCCAGCAGGAGCCGTAGTCGAGACGAGGAAGACTTGGATTCCCAATCTCCCAACACATCTTGAACCGAAGATCTGCTTGACCATGAAACATCCAGTGCGGTTATTCCTCTCGGAAGTCGTTAGTTTGGCCTAGTTATCTAAATCAATTTCAAGCACATGACTTTGTGGCGGAGTGGACAAGGTCGTGAGTAGGGTATGTATACGTAGCCAGTCAGAGAAAAGTGAGCGTGTTAGATGAACAATTGAAATCTTTACCCAGATTCCCTAAGTCCTCACACAAACCAGCACAATCATCATCACCAAGCCATCCGCCAATTGCATCGCGATGATGAGACTACCATCGCCGATGGCATTGCCTTTAACAACTAATGCCTCATCTCAAAGACTACTGGCTGCGTAATCGCCATCTCTGACATGGACTCTGATTTTGAATATGCCCCAGGATGTTCTGTGATCTTGGGCAAAGTGATGCGTAACTTGGCCGTCAATGCGCGAGGGGGTTTCGTGGACAGCCGTGGCGCTTGGTCTAGTACAGTCGTCTGAAGATCGCGTCGTCGCTTTGCTCGACGAATCCAGATCATCTAGAAATACGTGGTATGCCACAGTGATCTTGGCAGAGTTAGATACATCCCGGAGTATCTACACATTGCTCAGAGATGTATGACTGTCAGTCAACTATTGATTTTGTTGTTTGCAGTGAGATAGATATCGATGATTCAGGGCTATAAGGCATGGGCCGGCGTTGTTGCAGGAATCAATTGACCGCTATCATCCTGTTATACCAAAAGTCTCGGACGAGTACCTTGAGAATTTCTCTTTTTTTCGCTTGATGCCTCGAACGAAAGAGGGTAGAGAGTTATTGCGATTGATATGTTGATCCCCGAAAGCTAAAAGTCGACTGTTATGTTCATTGTTGGCTCGCCTCGCCTCATATGTCAATAGTGGTCAGTATCACATTCGATTTACAATGGAATTCTTTCATCATCGAGTTTCAAGGGTGATTTTTCCACATTGTTCAACATTTCTAATTGGCTCTCGGAGATGACTGCGTAGAGACGCTGATACATCCTGTCTGGAACCACTAGCCTGTTCTATGTAGTCCATGATTTTTTTTCTCATCAAAGTAGAGTCTCTCTTCACGGAGGGATACATCTTTCACAAACATTGAGAATAGTACGAATTCAATACTTGACAAGTATAAGGCGAAACGCAAGTGGTAGCACCTGACCAGCCAATACCTCCGCATTGTCCCCAGTGCGCAGCACTTGTACCTGAAACAGCGCTTGTGGTACTTGTTGAAGAGGCACTTGAAATCGTAGTTGGGGTTGTAGTGGTTATCAATGTACTGGATGTTGATGATGACGAAGCAATGCCCGACTGCAAGCCAGCAAGAATACCATAATATGCAGGCTTCTTGTTGTAACTTGAGTCCCATGGACAAGCATCGCCCTGACCGGAGAATGTACCGGGAACCCATGAGTACTTATCTGTGTAGTCCCATAGCGTGATGCCGACACAGCCATTAGTCTGGACGCAGGCAGTAGTGGTGGCCTGATAGTCTGTGGACTGCTGAGCTTGGAGCGCGCTGGTATCTGGAAGGGTCATACGGATGTCAAGTTCAGTGATTGCAACGTCAACACCAAGAGCAGTAAATGAAGCCATATTCGCTTTTTGAGTGGCAAGACTAGGGGTTTGTCCCACAATAAAGTGAGACTGTAGGCCCACACCGTCGATGCGACCGCCAGCAGCTTGAATTAGTTTCACAATGCCCTGAGCAGCAGTTGCCTTGGATCCAGCGGACTCGATGTTGTAGTCATTATAGTATAGTTTGGCATCAGGGTCTGCGGCTGCAGCAGCAGCAAACGCAATCGGTATGTATGCCTCGCCTATGTATTCGTAGAAGACATTTGCGCGATATGTGCCGTCGTCGTTTAAAGCTAGGTACTTCGCTCAGTTCCAGGTGCTCACACAGGCTAAAGATGGAAGAGTATTCCAAGTGGTTGAACAATGGACCTTTGGACCATGATCACGTACCCTCGTTCACAACATCCCACGCGTAGCACTGTCCCTTGTAATGGGTCACCACCCCTTTTATATGCTCCTCCAAAGCGGCGATGAGGGTGGAATTTGTCCATGAACCAGAAGTGACTAGACAGACTTAGAATGAGCTGACTACTGTCAATTGTAGAAAGCAGGTTATGGAATTGGCATCATCGCTTACTATATGACGGCAATTGGTTATACCAGACCAAATTGTGGCATCGCAGGTAGTCATCATTAGATATGGCTAGGCTCGCAATCTGGTCACCTTCAGTGAAAGTATAGGTACCTTCAGACGGCTCGGTGGGTTGCCACTAGATTGTCACCCCTTTAGCTAGATACATACAGCAATGAAGTTTTACCACTGACTTTCATTGCATTTGCTGGCGTAATTTGACCAAAATCCGTGGTCTCGAGGTTAGAAAGGTATTCAGAATCGCTCAAGTCTGGATTATCAACCGCAGTACCAAAGTACAACAGACCAGCTGCTTTTGCGGCGGTGTCTAACTGAGCCTGCGCAATGTGGCCCGCAGCAAGGGCCAAGAGAACAGACTTTGCTGAAATCATTTTCATCTTCTCTGAACTACTTTTTGTTCTCTGATATTCTGCAACCAGAAAATCCATACAACCATCTCTAACGCCGACGTCAATGTGTTCTTATATAGACCGTCAGACCAACCTCGCTCCTATGTGAGGACACCGTGGAGTTGTTTAGCCTGAAACTACATCAAGAACATATTAATCTAAGTTTTCATCGAATATACCTCCATTATGATGGTCAAAACGACTAATATTAGGCTATAACTTCGGCTAATGCCTAATAGTAGTTGGAGACGTTGAAGAAGCATACACCGAGACTCCCCTGTTGATTGGTACTAACAGTGTGCACAATATCAACTGCAGTCAACTGGCCTAGACAAGGAGCTACATATAGGTTGGACATTTTAAGGCGGTTACCCACTTTTCTCTTACAATGAGTTCACAAGTTGCCGAAAACGCTAGTCTTGCTGAATGACCACTCAGCGACCGAGAAAGGATGGTGAAATATGTCGTATCTCAAAGTTCATGGATACTCAGACTCAGAGTAGAATAGAAAAATCCTGAATCTTCACTTAAAATCTACAAGAATTGAAAAGTGGGTGTTCCAGGAGGTACATTGTCGTAAGTTTAAGCATGTATAACGCGCAACCCGATATTCCCCATAGTAATACTACGCTTCTATACCCAATTCGGCTATACAAGTCAGATTCTGTTTATGCTCTATACTGAGTACAAAACACACTATGCGATGTCGAATGCTTTTGAATCTATCGATGACATGATTGATTAATGATCCGATACGAACAACCATAAATTCCCTCTGGAGACCGGTGAACCTTGTGGAGAGTTCCTGTTCAACATCAAATGCAGGGGGTTCGTCTCAAGTGCTTGTTTTAGTACAGGCGGATAAAATGTTTCTCGAAATTAAATGGAGCCTACTGAATATGCGACTATAGGTATTAGTTCAGTGATGATGAACTGTCCCTCAAAGCAGCCTCAATCATTCTTGTTTTTTCTTCCGGTGCATAATGTACCCCTTTTTCTGCAGGAAGGACGCGTGCGACGTTCCGCCTTCGTTTGCGATATTATACCAAGGTCTATTCACCATAATCTCCGAGATGAGACGGGTCATTAATCAACTTCAAACCACCTTTTGACAAATTTTTCTTTCGGCCGTAATCGCAAACGAAAAGGCGCCAATGAGACATGTGAATGACAATCAGTATGAAAGGCTTAGGCGGAGGTAGATACACACTTGGACCAACCAACCAACCATAGACTTTACAAGGAGAAGTAAGTCTTTGAAATGTGCTGAAGCTGACTGGATATTGTTGGTCTTTCAATATTGTTCGTCAATTGGGTAAATATGCCAATTGTCTTGACGACATAAATAGGCCATGGTGAGAAAAGAGCCGGCACCTGCCATGAAGAAGTTGCAGATACAGAGGAGGTGCCGATGGTATGTGCCATCTTGATGTTTCTGGTTATAACTTAGCGACAAGTGGAGATGCCTCTTCATGCATTGTATTTCGACTTTATACTCACGCGCAGCATGTAGTGGGTAACCGAAATTCTCGAGATAGAAAGCTGGCCAAATGACAAAACAAGTCCGTACGTCGCTCATGAGAGGATCTAGCGAGACGCGACGTGAAAAATATACACTAGACCTAGGAAGAAATGTAGACATCTTTGTTCTGTTTCAAATAAAATGTCAAAGCTAAATAATTATGGCTTTGTGTCCTGTGTAGTACAAGTACACGGCGATTTCTATCATAGCCATTAAGATGTACTGTTTCGGAGGGACCCATGAGGCATATTAACAGTTTGATATTCTGAACTTTGGTTTCAGCTGAGGTGGGCATTTCTTAATTACTTAAATGTTCTGTTCATGCGAACGACTTTTCCATTTCCACTAATTAGATATTTCATGTGGTGCTACGAGGTATATCTCAGGGTTAAACCATTTTCTTGGTAGTCATTGATATTGACAATCTTTCTCGCACTCTTACAAGTGGGATGAGTCGTCAAATAAAAGATCAGAGGGAAGTATGATTGGCTGTTTAAGAGTTGGAAGAGTTCACGTGAGCAGTATTATGATCTATATCTACTGAATTAGGTAATGTTATATTCATATTGTTTGAAAGTTGAAATATCGGAAAATTGTTCAAGCGCAAAGCTTAATTCGACACAAATTAGACACAGCAGCAAGCCATCTTGTTACACTGTTCATATAATCTGGTCCTTCGACTATACAATATCATATAGGTCAACTCGCCATTTCGCAGCTGTCACCAGGTGCAGGCACAATGGAAAATATCATCCCGGCGCTGAAAAAAAGCCATACAAAGAATGAACGAACTGGGCTCTTGCGTACTGGACACGGGTGCATATTGAGCAGCGTATGCCATCACACCGATGGCAGCAGGACAAGTCCTAGGCATGCTGTGGTTGTGCAACGAGCACAAAATTAACGAGTCGGCATCGCATCAAAGAACTGGTGATTTATAGCAGAGGATATCCAAGGGAGCGTGCTGGGTTGAGCAGATTGTGACTGCCGAATTTATATGTCCTTACAGGAGTTATCCTCATTTGGGATGCTTTCTGTGTAATCCGAGTGCATTTCTTCCAGGCTAGCAGCATTCACCCTGATGAGCATCACACAGTCTGCCTAATCAGACACCTTTTCTCCCGTGTAGGTTTCGTACAGAGTGTGAGAATCGAGTTTTTCAAAAAGTCAACGACTACGATCAGTAAGCGATCATGTCTCCATCACTGGAATGAGATCTGGAAGAATTCCGTAGGATTAGCGGAAAGCCCAGACGATTTTGTTTATCAGTAGCAGGTTGTCTCAATAAATATCGCATCTATAGACCTCATAATCCTTCCCCCACGCGACGAGAAGTGAGTCCACCAATCTGCAATACAAGTTCTATTAAAGATCATAGAGCACCTTCTCTATGTTACAATTTCATCAGGAAGCGAGAGTTCTCTCAACAACAGATAGTGAGAAATATTACACGAGGTTCTACAAATAAGCAAGCACACATAAAGGAGAGTAAGGACTCTGCAAGAACAGTAACTTAGGAATCAGTCAATCTTTGAAGGTCGTGGAAACCTTCATAAGCCTTAAGTTAAATTCAAGGATAATATGTGTGACAGATACAACTTACATGAGACAGAGAATCTCTTGGCCTTCTTTGGCTATGTGCCCTTCTAGCAGCTACAACTTTAGCTGATCATCTCATTGGTATGAATGATACATATCTGTGACAACTTTCTGGAGTTCTCGCAGAGGAGAGATAGGCAAATGATCATTACAATTCAAAATATCCTTACTATTGAGTATATACATCTCTGATATAGCCGGATGTTACATTGTCTGGGCGTGGATAGTGTCATTACTAAGTGGCCTGCTTCCAAACTTCAAATGATTTTTTGCATGAGCTAGGTCGTCAGCTGTGGTCTCGCGCCACGACTGAGTTCTTATACCATTTCTCAAAATTCAGATGAGACATTTAATGTTGTTCATGACAGATTTTGCTTAGGACATGTTTCAGAGACAATTCTAGCATACCCGGGACCAGTAAGCACGATTAGTATCTATGATGACGCTCGGGGCAGCTTCTACGCTACAGCAAGTTGATTTTAGTACTTTATGAGAAAAATAACTTTGTCAAGGCGCAGTAGAATCCACTTGTTATCGCACGCCATATCTCCACCAAAGAAATACATACTCTTGATAAGTTGCCACAAACAGCGCAACGTTGCTCAAAAACTTAATGCAGAGCTTCAGTCTGTATGGTTCCGACTTTCTCTGAGTCGCGGATACTCGGATCATCTATTGCTTCGGCCAGTTGACGGGTCTTTTCTGTAGCAGAAGCCCCCCCGATTATAGCTCCGTCACCATCGAAATACTTCACGATTTCTTCCAGAGGAGTCTCCTTGGTTTCAATGTAGAACTTCCAGACGACGAGGGTCTCAAATACCAGCCACACACAGTACACAATGTAATACTTCCACTTGATGTGTTCTATGGCGATTGGGTTCACGTATTGGTTGAACCACAAACTCAAGTCGACGCAGAGAAACATGAGAGTGAGACCCTTGGCTCGGAGGCGGTAGGGAAGAATCTCAGAGGAGTAGGACACAAGCATACCGCTGAATCCAATATTGTAGGAGATATAGTATAAGAATATGAAAACTATGACGGTATTTGCAGCATTCTGGTTCGTTATACCGTTGTCTGATGATATTTGGAATCGAGCTAAAGCGATGGTCGTGGCCACGAAACACGCAATCATGCCGAGGCAAGAGGACAGAAAGAGCTTGCGTCGACCTAATTTATCGACAAAGAAGCAGATACCGGTAGCCGAGACGACGTTTACAGCGCTCAGTATTGAGTTGATAGTCAGGACGGTGTTAGAATTGGTGATTCCAATGAGTGCGAGAACCTTTATTTGTTAGTTGTTTTCCTTACAACAAATCGATCACAATCCTGATACATACCTTGGGTAAGAAATAAGAGACGATACCGTTGCCAGACCACTGCGAGAAGAAGCCAATGGATATCAAGATGATAGAACGGTGACGATTACCGGGAGTAGACCACAGTTCAGACCAAGAGTTTCCTTCAAACTCTTTCTCAAGCTGGATGGTTTGCTGAATTTCATCAAATTCAACATTCACCAACTCATCATCTTCATCTCCTTGAGCATGCACGTATGCCAGAACTTGCTTTGCCTTAGCAAGTTTACCTTTCGAGATGAGCCATCGAGGTGACTCTGGTACAGTCCTGCGTTCTCAATGTTAGCCCATCCTGTCTGCCGGTAATTATAATCAATGTCTTACCAGATGAAAATCAGTTGGCAGATTGATGGTACGCCCTGTAGGAGGCATGGTACACGCCACGACCATGCGCTGTGCTGAATGTTGTTCGTGCCTGGGTTGCCATTAATATTCATACTACGAGATATAGGGGTGAGACCACTTACCCAAGGCAACACACGAGCCTATCAAAGCTCCCACATACCAAAGAGAGTTGTAGATAGTGCTATAAATAGCTCGATGTTGTGGATGAACGAGTTCAGCTACCAGAAGAGGGGAGCATTCCTAAAGTGGCAGTGAGCCTAATACAAGTTGGTCATGAGTCAAGAATGACCTACCTGGGCAATACCAAGACCAAATCCGAGAACGATACGACCAACTACAAAGAGCGCAACCCGATATCCGATCGAGACCATGGCGACGCCAAAAAGCATTATAACACAACCAACTACCACGCCCGCACGTCTTCCCAGAATATCAGCAACGTACGGAACAACTGGAATGGCAAGCATCGATCCGATTGACATAGCCGCAGCCAATAAACCAAGAGTACTAGAGCTAGGATTGTTGTATGCTGAACGTTGTCAGTCTCACTGTGCCGACGTTCTGCGCAGACTTGGAGTTGATTACATTCATTCCAACTGGGCATCGCCTCCAGACCGTTCATTAAAGAGCCGTCATAACCTATAAGAGGAAAAACAGATTACTAACTTGTATTCCAGAGTTTTGCATTAGACTACTTACCGTTGGTTGCGGATGTGATCATAGCCGCCCATAAAGTAAGATACACAAATCGCATTCCCTTCATTTTCCACCATGTCACTTTAGGCCACTCGCGGCCAGCGAGTTCGAAGGTGTCTTTCCCCATTCTGACTTGGGCGCCGGGCGGTCTCAGGTACGGAAGGAACTGTTCTTTATGACTGAACTGTATGATCCCGGTGCTGTTCTTGACGATATTGAACAAGGAATGAGGGAGATTATAGCTGGAAGTCAGGCTTCTTTATGATCTCCAATGACTAGAATTGCGGGGAAAGTATCTAGTCTCTATATAGCCGGTCAATGGAGACAAGTCTTGAACACCTGATGTTGAATTTTTTCCGACTATAGATCGATTGGCTAATGGCTAAACGCCTTGAGTTGACTATACCTTACCGCTGGATAAAGCAGTAAGCTAAGCCGGCAAGAGACCAACGAACAAATGGCAGTGGCTGTTTCCGAGGCCTGAGATTCAGCCTAATACTACGCTCGCTACGGTACTGGGGCGTCGAGAGACAGACCTACAGTTACAGCGCCGGGGGAAGACTAGACTCCAGATTGATGGGGAACCGACCGCGTTGCGCGGAGTGTCGGAAAGTCGAACTACTAGCTTTTTCGCCTCCTTTTCTGGTTTAGTGCTTGCCTTTTCAAAGTAGAAAGGTCCAGATACCGGCAACGTTGAGGTCCAATATCGAATTAAAAGAGGGTATACTAATGAAAGCCATCGTCGTGGGCAGGAATCAGGGACCAGTTGCGGAGTCTGGTTAATGAGGCTCTCATCATACAAAAAGATACCCATATTTTCCCCGCAATTGGATAATAGTCATCCGCAGAGGTAACAGTGGAGCTTTTGTATTCTTTGTGAAGAACCAGCTGAGCAGAAAGTACAAAAACCATACTACTTGTGCATGACAGGCTTAAAATCAATCGGTGTCGTCAATAGCCTAAAATCGTGAACCGAAGGCAATACGATAGCAATATTTACGAATTACAGCGCCCGACGCCTCCTCTTATCAGTGTCTTCTATATAAACGCGTTTAAAAATGATTTGCATGCATCTGAAAGCCATTGAGGTCTTCGACAAATCATTCTGTAACCGGGAACAGGTTGGTTGTAGCATGGCAAACACGTGGATGTTAGTTCCTGCGTCCTGTCGCATCTTATGCGCGACAAAAATGACTACTTGTTCATTTCCCTCGTATTCAACCCATTTTGGGTACGGAAACTCAGCCCAAAATGCTTATACGTCAATTTTGTCACTCTACGTACATCACGAGACTGTACACGTAGCAGCGGCAGAGCAGAAGTCCATGACATTTCTTTCCATCTATACAACGCCGACTTTACGCGTGCTTTTTCGATGTTTCGCAGTCACTAGGTCAAGAATCCTTATGACCTTCAGCTTCTAATTCTTATATCGCGCATCACCAAATAGGGTTACATGCGCTGTCCATAGAGCACATCGATTAGATTTCTTCAGGTATGACCCTCAAAAAACAATATATATTTTTCTGTACAGCCAACCTGAGCGGATAAAGACACCCTGATTGGCTGATCTGGGGTATAACCAATGACTAAGCACGATTGCCCAATAATGTGTCTGTACTTTTCCAATTTACCTAACAGGTTTTACAAAGATATAACGTGTTAAAGCTGTAATTTACACAGCTTTACCGTACCGGCCTTCTTCTTTTAGCTTGAAGACGCCGGCGACCTCGGGATGAGCTAACCCTAATTCGGCTGTATCCAGCTTGCTCATCAACAGAGCACAAGCTGACTTTTGACAGCACTGACCAGAAAACTGTACCCATTTTTACCTTAACATTTTCAACCATATCAGTTGTACTAAATTAATGATGGTATCGTAGGACTTCGATTAATATTCATATATATAGTAAGCCTTCAAGGATCGGGTTAGGTAGATTTTAGGCGGTGAGGGGACGACTAACGGGGGGTGGTGGTTGCGAGATGCGGAGATAACAACCTTCTCGTCTCTTCACTCTTCCCTGCTAGCTGTCTAAATACAGTCCATCGGCCTTGGTACCCAGAAATAAGCTATAGCCCATGGGACGCAAGAGTACCGCTTGCCACAACTGCAGAGCTATTAAAGCCTTGTGCACAAAGCAGATCCCCTGCGCGCGCTGCAAGCGGCTGTTGCTGCCCTGCCGCTACCTTGCAGCCGGTTCCACGGCTCCCGGGCCTTCAAAGCCATTATCAAATGCAGCATCGACCAAAACAAAGCACACAAAGTCTCAGAGTGGCTGCTTGACCTGTCGTCAGCGACGCAAGAAGTGTGATGAGAAGCGACCAAAATGCGCGGACTGCGATCGTCTTCATCTACCTTGTGTTCAGCCGGATGATAAAGCAAGCACCCAACAGGACTCGATTCCAGGAAGTGACACGCCAGAACCTACTGAAGAGTTCATAGCCCTGGACGCGTTTGGCCAATGGGCAATTGCGACCTCTCCAAGACCCGCCACCCAAGGCCCAGACTCCTTTTCAGACTGGTTAGCGCTCATTGAAAATGAGAGTATTGCAGAGACAATCACAAACGGGAACCTTGCTGGGAGCACTGCGCTGGTAGACTATCCCGGGTTCGCGCTCGGATCAAACATCCTTAATGGTTTACTCCCCTTTACGGCCCTCAGTGAATCGGTCGGCGTCCTCCCTAATCACGTCATATCTTGGACTTCTGTCGAACGGCACATGCTTGACCATTTCCTGCAGTCCGTCTCACGCGCTCTGGTGATGGTTGAAAACACAAAGAACCCCTTAGTGCGTGTGGTGGTGCCTATGGTCATGGAGAACAGCATGGTCAAGCATGCCATGATCGCATTGTCGTCAGGACACTTGGCTCGCATATATCCTGTCTTTCAAAAAGATCTGTGTGTTTACCGCAGCAAAGCCCTGCGAGAACTTATGAACAGCTTGGAGACAAATACAGCGTCTCTGTACGCTGTGGTCACTACGCTACTTCTAACCTTGACCGAGGTCAGTACTATTCTCTGCATCATACATGTCCTGATCTCTTACGCGAATAGATTTGTACCGGCGGCTCTGGAAAATGGATACTCCACCTTCACGGGGCGAGCGCTCTTCTGACACAAGGAGCATACAATCTCAATGCACCACTAGGTGACAGCATAGTCGCAATATACAACTTTTTGTCTTGTATGACATCCATCACGTCAGGTAGAGCGCCAGGACGGTATCAAATATCCGCGCCCAAAAAGACGTCTTTGATCGACCCCTTTTTCGGTTTTGCCACCAGCCTTTACCAGTCATTAGCATCACTCAACCTCCATTCTAATCGACGATTCAATAATAGATCTATATCTGAGGCCGATCTGGTGGATACTAAGAAGATTGAAATGGATCTGAAGATTTGGCGGCCGCCGGAGATACCTGCTGGGTACGAAGAAACCTCAACTCTTGGTGAAGTTCGAGCCATGGGATATGCCCTGCAACAGGCTATAAATATGCGCTTCTTACAAATCACACAAAAATTCCGCATTGACCACCCCGAAATGACCAAAGCATCCGCGGAGATTCTTTCGGCTTTGTCTCTCATCCGGCCAGGCTCGAATGTAGAGTGCCGAATGTTATTTCCTTTATTCATGGCTGGCGTGGGCTGCATGACAAAGTCTCATCGACTGACCATAGAATATCGGCTGAATGTGATGGAAACGACAACTGGGTTTGGCTGTATCTCCATCGCACATAAGATTCTGGACGAGATTTGGCACAAGGCTAATGACGGGGAGATTGTGGACTGGGAGGACTTGATGGTATCTAAATATCCTGGATTCGTGTTTCTCTGATACGAAATAATATACTCTGGTAATTCGATGTACAGAATCAATTTCATACAACAAAGCGATCTCAATGCACTCTTCCCAGTTGGGTTCTCTTGAATCACATCTTCACTGGCGCTTTGCCTCTTCGAGCTTCATGTCTCCGTCCGTCACGATAGTAAACCCAGTACTGTCTTCGATCTTCCCATCCTCAATACCAGTTAATACACTAGGATTCAACTCTTCGAATTTAGCATCAATCTGCTCAAGCGTAAGTCCCCTGGTCTCGATCCAGAAGTACGCGACAAAGACAAACTGCACGATATCCCAGGATGCGTTGATCATGTATGCTTTGTAACCGATTGCTTTCAGAGCTAGGGGCCATACGAAGACACTGAAGAGACTAAAATACAGTCAGCCAGTAAATCGAACCTTTCTATTGTGTTTTCTACTTACCCGCCACAGGTGATTGAAAAGGTCCATGCCGCCATGCCGTTACTACGAATGGAGAAATTGAGGACCTCCGGTGCGTAAAGAATGGTGAGGGGGGTTATGCCGATAGCATAACTGCCTTGAAAGAGAAAGATTGCAGCTACAGTGCCGTAGATTCCTGAAGTATTGCCACCGCTGCCGTATACTACGTGGAAATAATTGTTAAAGATGTACCAACGGTATGGCTCCTTTCACTCACGTTTAGTCAATGCACCGACGAGGTAGAGGAAAACTATCATCCCCGCGAGAGAAAACAGGCACATAGTCTTGCGACCGACGTGGTGAACAAGCCATGTTCCGAGACAGGCAATGATCAAACACCAGGCCGTAAGGATAACGTTCTATCGTAAAGTCAGCGTGAAAGACTTGCAAAACAACGGTCGGGAGACAGATTACAATTTGTAGTTGTGTCGTTTCACTGGTGATCCCCGCCTTGGTCAACATGTCCCCCAAGTAGTATGAGACGATATTATTCCCTGGCGGGAATTAGCTTGAGAGATGGAATATTCTTGCCGCAAATATACGTACCACTTGACATTGCAAGAACAGCAACGGATACGACGAGCATTAGCCGTCGTCGTGAATTTGGAGTCCTGAAAATCTCTGCATAGGTCATCTGACGTCCACTTGCGCGTTCCGATTGAATCATTTTTATAATGTCTTGATGCTGTTGAACCGCAACCGAGTCTGTGATATCTGAGTTACTGTGTGTTGATGCCACTGATACAAGTGCGTCCTCCACCCGCCCCCGGTGAACGAGCCATCGAGGTGATTCCGGCACGAAAAAGATGATAAAGAAGCAGAGAACGCTAAATAGTGCTTGTAGAAGGCATGGCAGGCGCCAGGACCAGGAGCTTGAATAGCTTGCGGTTGCGTAGGTTACACCGGCCGCTATCAGGGCACCTTTGATGATGTCAGAAGGAAGTTCAGAATATAGTTTAGTACAGAAAGAGACCAACATACCAACATAGTAAACAGTGAAAATGAAACTCAGCCCAGACGCACGGTAGCTTGCAGGTAGAGTTTCGGCGAGCCAACTGAGATTCAGGTCAGAATTTCACATTAAATAGTAAAGATGGTGACTATAATACGTTGAGGCCGCGATCGATGATGTACCAGATCCGGCGCCGAGGATCATCCTTCCAGCAACAAACATGCCCACTCCCTGAGCGGATGTCATCAGTGAGACTCCAATGAGCTTGAGAAATATTGAGATCAGAACTCCAGTGCGGCGGCCGACTTTGTCCACCACGGGGCCCATGAAGGTAGACACGACTGCCCATCCAAGGAACGACGCAGCAGAGTTCAAGGATTTGGTGGTCGTTGTCAACTTCAGAGTTGCCGAGTACGAGGGCATGATGTTTATTCCATTTCTGTTCAGTCAGTAGGGCCCAAGCGTGACTAAAAGAGGGTAGGTACATCAAAGCCGTATCGTATCCTGTTGTCTTTTAAAGGTCATTAGTTCTTTGACTGTGTTGTAACATGAAGCCAATTTACCGTTGCAAATATACACGACGAAAGAATCACCAGAGATATAGTGATCTTACTCGACTTGAAGAATTGCAGGGGGCCACGAGGGCCGCTAAAAGAGATCATAGTTTGCTTTTTTTCGATGCTATCAGCGAGAATACTGTTGCTGTCTTGGAAAGGCAGGAGAGTGCATACTCTGTCACTTTATACACAAATACACGAACAAAGTTTGGATCTCATCTACTTTAGACTCGTTGGCTGTGAGGAGGTGAATGATAGTAGATGACCAATTCTCGGCTATGATAGGTGAAATAAACCGGCGTTCCACAAATTAACGACGGGAAACTGGAGGCTAGCCGAACAAGGTGTTCCTCCAGAGATAAGGCGTGGGGAAGATGTTCAGTTGGAACTGAGACCCATCGCTATCTTTGTAGTTTGTACGATATTGCGTCTGTAGCTATCACCGCCGCCGGGCAGTATAAAATGCGTGTTCTGAGAAGTAAACCTTGATGCAAATCGCCACATTCTAACAACAATGCTGTTCCTCCTGCGTGAGCAGACCCGGCTTTGGGGCTTTAGAGCGCAGACCATCGCTGGACGACTTGTAGCACGGGGCCAGGCAAGACCTAGGACAAATTTTAGGACTTACTCGAAAAACTCCGACCCTACTTCTGCAAGAAAATGGAACATCCCTGGGCTATTCGGAGTCGTGGCCGGAACAGTAACTGTCACGCTTGTTATATCGGAATTGTGGAATCACAAGCCAGCTTCGAGCCACTCCATAGCTTCGAAGTATGCTGATAGGCAAGGTATGCTTGTGGTATGTTGGGCCCTCCTCTACGTCGAGTAATTCGTCCCTAGGCTGACCTACAGGCTGTGAGAAACATTCAAGAGGCGTTGGGCGAGGACCGCGTCAGCATAGATGAGGGCGATATCGAATCTCACGGGCACTCAGAATGGTCAACATCCAACTCTGCTGGACGACCCGTGGCAATAGTCACCCCACGAAGCACGGAAGAAGTTTCTACCATCGTTAAAATCTGCACTGAACATCGAACGCCAATGATCCCATTTGGAGCGGGTTCCAGTGTCGAAGGCAACTTCTCGTCCCCATTCTCTGGCATATGCATCGATCTATCGGACATGAATAAAATAATTGCCTTCCATGAGGAAGACATGAATATCTCTGTGCAAGCTGGCGTCAGATGGACCGATATGAACGAGAAGATCAAGTCGGCCAACCTTTTCATGCCTATGGATCCCAGTCCAACTGCATATATCGGGGGCATGATCGCAACTAACTGCAGTGGAACCAATGCCATGAGGTATGGGACAATGAAGGATTGGGTCGTTAACCTCACTGTGGTCCTGCCCGACGGCACTGTGATCAAGACGAAACGTCGCCCACGTAAGTCTTCCGCTGGGTACAATTTAAATGCGCTTTTTGCAGGCTCGGAGGGGACGCTTGGTATCATTACTGAAGCTACTCTCAAGCTTGCAATTCTTCCCGATGAGACAAGTATTGGGGTAGCTACTTTCCCTACTGTGAAAGATGCTACCTCGGCTGCATCTAAGCTGATCCAGAAGGGAGTTCCTTTGGCCGCACTTGAATTTATGGACGAAGTCCAAATGAGCGTTATCAACAAAAATGGAGGGGCAGGAGGCAGAAAGTGGACGGAAAAACCAACTCTTTTTTTGAAGTCAGTCCTCTTCCCAAGCCCGTGTTGATGTTTTGGGTCATTGCTAACAGTTTTAGATTTACTGGATCGAAAGACGGTATCAACGAAGCGATTCGGCAAACTCGAAAGCTTCTCCCGCACTTCACCAGCGACCAATTGATCTTCGCGTCAACAGCAAGTGAGGGAAACAATCTTTGGGCGGCTAGAAAAGAGGCTCTTTGGGCTCTCCTCGCTGTGCGACCGGAAAATACAGAGATTTGGTCTACGGATGTAGCTGTCCCGATTTCTCGCTTAGCCGAAATCGTTGATCTTTCCAAGAAGGAGTCGGGCAACTTGGGACTCTTTTCAACAGTTCTTGGCCATGTTGGGGATGGTAATTTTCACCAAGCTGTTATGTACAATCCAAAGGATCCCGAGCAATATCAAGCGGTAAAAGCATGCGTATCGCGCATGATGCGAAGAGCTCTAGAGATGGAGGGCACGATATCCGTAAGTCGAGACCTTTGCAACGGGTACCTTGAATACTTGACGAACTGTTTTTGATAGGGTGAGCACGGCATTGGTATTGGCAAGAAGGTACGTAAATACTGCGAGACGAAAAGTCACGACGATTTGGTACTGATTTGGCAAATGCATAGGATTATCTCAAGGATGAACTCGGTGAATCAACCATCGAACTTATGCGAGCTCTGAAGCGAAGCGTTGATCCTTAGTATGGAACTCCACCTGATCACTCCCTCGTGAGTTTTTTACTGACTCGAAATGCTAGTTGGTTGATGAATCCTGGAAAAGTATTCGATGAAAAGTAATCTGCGCTGCCAGCTGCGCTGTAGGCTGGATCCGGGTGTGCTTGGAACGGTTACTATAGTTTAAAAATTGGACAACACAATAACGTTTTTCTTGTAAATCGCTATCTCAGATCTAATAACTAGTCCAATCAAAGCTAAATTAACGATAATTATGCCCCATAGATAGCTCTCCAAGTAACACTTCTGAGCTTGGCATTTTTTCCCGTCGTTCAGCATCCTAGTCCAATTTATCTGATCGACACTACTAATTTCTCCCGTCAAGGACAATCCAGGAATTGAATTCATGTTCTTCGGATGATTTAAGATTATCACTTATGTACAATCGTGCCAAAGCTATATGGCATCACTTGACGATCCAAGAACATGGCAGTTGTTCGGGGAAACGAATGAAGAATTCTCTCGTGTACGTACATAGTAGCGTTTACTTTGTGTGCGAGTAATTGATTGACAGATTCAGATGATGGCAGCCAAAGTGCCACGAAAATTCCCCCCTGTCGATTTGTCCAATCTTTCCTCAATTAGACGTGCCTGGACCGAAATCTGCACATATGAGATGGAAAAGGCTCTCCGTGATCAAGAAAACGAGGTCACAGCACAGGAAATATACATCCCACTGAATGAGAACAAGTCTTTGCGAGCTTTGGTCTTTAAGCCAAAGCTTCTATCCAGTGATGGGAGCCCCTTGGTTGTTCTCATTCACGGTGGTGGATTCTTGTTTGGCGTGCCAGAGATGGAAGCATCTACGTGCATCGACGTGACTCGAAAATTAGGCTGTATATCTATCAGCATCGATTATCCATTGGCACCAGAGAGTAAATTTCCAATGGCATACGATTATCTCTGGCATGGCTTGCAGTGGGTGTGTCTTTTTCTATTGCCATCATAATACATGGCTCACATGCTGATTTTTCTATCAGATTGCAAAGAATGCAGCGGATCTAGGTGCCGACGTCTCTACGGGCTTTATTCTGGGAGGTACGTCTTCCGGAGGTCAATTGGCAGCAACACTTTCACTCTGGGCGCGTGATCGAGGATTAAAAGCCAAGTTAACCGGAATTTATCTCAATGCGACCTCCATAGTTGACCCACGAGCTGTCCCCGAGGAGTATGAGCGGGTTTATTTTGGTGATAAAGCTGATAAAGAGGAAATCGGGCTCTCGTCTGAAACGGTTGCGTTGTTCCATGAGGCCGTGCAACCAGACAAGACTTCCGAGATTTGGAGTCCTCTTCTTTGGCCAAATGGGCACCGCGACCTTCCACCGACCTATTTCCAAGTGTGCGGCGCAGACATTCAACGTAATGACTCACTCCTTTATGAGCGTATCTTACGGCTTGATTATAATATCGAGACCAAAGTGGATATATATCCTGGCCTACCTCATGTATTTTGGTATATGTATCCTACGCATTCGGCATGCGAGAAATTTCATGAGGATGCTGTAAAAGGCATCGCATGGTTACTCCGCCCACAAGTGTAAGGAAAAGTGACCATGATTTAGCATCCATATTTATACTCTTATGAGAGAGATATGTACATAATACTGACTGCCAAATGTATGCAATGAAAATTCGAATTTCTCCACACCCATTATCCGGCGCTTAGTCCACAGGCACGTAAACGACGGGATTTGATTAGTTATTTGACATAAAGAATGCTCTTGCCCACCACCCCCCCCCCGCTACAAGAGATATATGAAGGCTGCAATAATCTCACTCTTTCTACCTAATAGTCTTCCTAATTCAAAATGGCTCCTTTCGCCCTGGAAGAATCAAAAATTCGTCTCCCCTCTATGTCTGTCTTCGACAAGTCAGTTACCGCTCATTTTACTTGTATAACCAGACCAGGTTGCTAATGACACCAGATCCAAACACTATACTGATTTCCGAGACGAGCTTCGACAGCAGGGATTTGCTGTCGTCAGCAATGTAATCTCGAAAAGCCGCGCTCTCGAATACCAACAAAAAGCATTCGACTGGGTGCAATCATTCGGCACAAAACTCGACGTTAACGACAAAGAAACATGGACCGCCGAGAACCTGCCAGTCATGAACAAGGTCCGCACGTTTCACGCATATGGAGTAGTCCATGAAAAATTCATGTGGGATGCCCGTATGGAGCCTGGCGTGTTGGACGCTTTCAGCAAAATCTGGGGCACAGATGAGCTGATTGTGAGCTTCGACAACCTTAACATTACTTTCCCCAACGCACCAGATTTTCCTGCACGTACCGGCTGGCAGCATATTGACCAGAGCCCCAACAAGCGCGGCCTGCATTGTGTACAGGGTATCATCAATTTGTCTATATCCGGCCAAGAGGATGGTGGTCTTGTCGTATATCCAGGGTCGCATAAATTAAATGACGAGTTCTTCGACGCACACCCAGACTCCGCCACAAGACAATTGCGCGACGACGTCTATATATTCACAAAAGATGAGATGAAGTGGTTTGAGCATCGCGGTCTGAGGCCACACAAGGTCTGCGCGGAACCTGGCGATCTCATCCTCTGGGATTCCCGGACCATTCACTATGGCTCCGATCCAACTGAGAAAGGAGAAATTATACGTACTGCTATTTATGCTACATACATGCCCGCTTCGTTAGCAAGTGCCGATCAGCTGGCAAAGAAGAAGCAAGTTTTTAAAGAGTACCTCGGTACCACCCACTGGCCCTTTGAACATATTGAGCCGGGGTCATTGAAAGGAAAGCCTTTGCTTCCAGACGGTTCGATCGATCCAAGGGCTAAAATACGCGGTGAACCGCTCGAGAAACCTGAGCATACAGACAAATTGCTGAAGTTAGCTGGTATTATTCCATACTAGGTAATTATTTTCTGATTGGTTCTTCCTGTATCTTCCTAAATACGAGTGAGAAAGTCAATGAAGTCTATCTTTCTACAAAGTCATATACCTTGAAAGAGTGTTCTCTAAGGATTATGGTAATTGAAAAGAGTGAAGCACTTTGTATTTACCGGAATTCTCAAATAGTTTGATCCTAATTGGCACTTACTCCATGCTACTTGTTCTTTGGCTTCGGAATTTGATTCAAGGATGGAAAAGATAGGCGAACAAAGATCCGTGGGGTACGACGGATTTGCTCTCTTGTTGAACGGTAAATCCAAATATTGGTCCTTTGCGAAACTTTATCCCGTATCTACACGATATCAGATAAGCCGTCGTATAACTAAACGACGGCGTTTCGCTGTTTCCTTGACCCATTATCAAGGCGTGGAGATTCTCAAGATCTAGCGGAACTGGGTCTGTAAAGGAAGAGAAAGGACTCTGCAACGATAAGGGATGCTGTCTATTCTGCTTAAAGATTAGTCGGTCTTGTTAGACAAGCCCGGTCTCATCGTATATGAACCGGGCTTTACAAAAATGTGTAGACAAGCAATCGCTCATCCAACTCTGCTTTTCACAATCCACGCCAATTCCGTTCCACTGATTCATTCGGGACTCGACTTTTTTCTAAGATCGTTACCAAAATGACCGAAACAAGCTTCCGACCAGCTGCAAGGTTTGCTGATCAAAGACAAGACGTTTGGTTAGTATATCCCTAGGACCAAAAATCCGGGTTGAAATGTGCTCATGAATCAGGACTATTATCAATGATGCAGCCGCAAACTCTCCCATTCAGCCTGTTGTACATATGGGACAAGGATTTTTGTGAGCACCTATATTCCTCCAGAAAGGAAGTGAGAGGCTCACAAAACAGCGGATATAACCCACCCCAATTTGTCTTGGACGCAGCGAGAGATGCCCTCAGTAGGGTAGAATGCAACCAATACTCTCCAACCAAAGTACAAGTTCGCTCAGCTAGTCATCAATCCTCACTCACAATCTTCACTTCAGGGCCGTCCACGCCTCAAGCAGGCGATAGCAAGTTCCTTCTCTCCTGACCTAGGCCGAGAACTGAATCCTGAAACGGAAATTGTGATCACCACGGGAGCGAATGAGGGTAGGTCTCAGTGAGGCTGAAGAAAAGAAAATCCTGGTAACTTATTTTTAGGAATCCTTTGTGCCTTTATGGCTTTCCTCGAGGCAGGCGACGAAGTAGTTGTATTCGAGCCATTTTTCGATCAATATATCAGCAATATTGAGATGCCTGGAGGAAAAGTCCGTTACGTGCCCATGATGCCCCCCAGCGATGGTGCCACCAGGACCTCATCTGCTGCGGAATGGAATATCGATTTCCAAATGCTAGAGAATGCAATAAACCCCAAGACGAAGATGATTGTATGCCTTCCATGTCTGCCGTTCTGATCATCTATATTAACTGTATCCAATAGGTTATTAATACCCCGTAAGAAAACCAGATTATTGTCGATTCGAACAAATACGTTACTGACTGCATTTCAGCCACAACCCGGTTGGGAAAATCTTCTCGCCTGCGGAATTGGGTAGAATCGGTGAGCTTGCCATCAAGCATGACCTCTTGATTCTCTCAGATGAAGTGTACCAAAGCCTCTTCTACGTGCCATTTACAAGCATCGCAGCTCAATCTCCCGACCTCTGGGCGCGGACTTTGACAGTGGGGTCAGCAGGAAAAGCATTTTATGCCACAGGCTGGCGTGTAGGATATCTCATTGGGCCCGAGAACTTGATCAAATATGTTGCAGCGGCACACATGCGTATCTGCTATAGCAGTGTCTCGCCTCTGCAAGAGGCTGTGGCTGTCGCTTTTGAACAGGCGAATCAGGTGGGCTTTTGGGAGGAAAGCCGAAAGGAAATGAAAAGCAAGATAGAGAGTTTTTGCGGCGTCTTTGATGAACTGAGCATCCCAGTATGTTGACATCCTTTAATTCGTTTGATAATATATCGCTTACTCTTTTTGGGTTGGCAGTACTCAATTCCAGATGGAGGCTATTTCGTCATGGCCAATTTCAGCAAGCTCCGCATTCCAGAAAACTATCCTTTCCCAGATCAAGTGGCTCGCCGACCCAGAGACTTTAAGCTTGCCTGGTTCTTAATCCAGGAAATTGGGCTAGCTGCCATCCCTCCGACCGAGTTTTACACGAATCTGAATGCGCATCTTGCTGAAAACTATCTCCGTTTTGCGATCTGTAAAGACAATGACATTTTGGACGTGGCAAAACGTCGTTTGAGAGGCTTGCGAGCGTATATGCAGTGAGATGAGGGTCATTGGCGATAGAACTACAATCAATTCAAATGGGGATTGGCATGTTCGATTGCGGTTCTTGACCACGGATGTCAAAGTTTTGATATGCCAGACATTCCATTTTCATATATTCAGATTTTGCACTACGAAATGGAATGAACAGAAATTGCTCAGAAGAATCTTCGAACGTAATGTCATATCCATCTTGCTCGCCGACACTTCGGTGTCGACCCGACGAAGCCATCAGAGTTTTCTGCATCTTCAACCGGTGCAACGGCCGTAACAGCTGCATCAGACGAGCAATAAGTCTCTCCGATCGCCGAATCGCGTTCAAATCACCCGACTTCACGTCTCATTTTATGCCACTTTTCCATATCAATCATCAACGCCCAACCACTTCCTCCTTATATGCGAAATCCAGAATGAGTTCCTGTGGTTCGAAACATGCAAAGGATCGATCGAAAGTTTCTCAACATCCGTCATGTGCAGAATCCTAGCTTTTCGGCGTTCGTGTCGCTAGAGGTACCATGGTCAATTGTCACAGGGACTTTGAGAAGTTTATTACAGTAATTTACGAAAGTAGTTCCTTTGCTCTATTACATATTCCAACATTTAGTGATCGATATAGAGACGTGAAGATGTTGGTGGGTGAGACGAGATTCGTATCTCATGTCGAGGAGCAGGAATCAGCGCGCGATTGATGTCCAATCGAGCAAAAGCTCCCACCCAGAATTCAGCTATTTTCTGAAAAGATTTGAAAACTCTTTATATTGAAGATCCCATTGTGAGAATAGAGTTATAAGCTGGATCCATGCCTTCCCACCCCTGCCGCAAATAGAGCTGCTCCATGAACACCCTCCTGCATTATAACACTCTCTCCATCCGCAAACTCGTTCTTCATTGCGTCTTCAAATGAAGTGGCATCGTAGGCAGCATAATAACATGATGCGCGATCTACATTCATACACATTTGTGGGAATTTCAGAAGTTGTCTCGCAATATTGACTGCTTCGGCCAACGCCTCACCCTTGCCAACAACTCTGTTTACAAGACCCATCTGTAGACCCTCTTGTGCAGTGACAGCCCGCCCCGTCAAGATCATATCCAGCGCTCGACCCAACCCAACGATGGCTTGCAGTCGCACGGTGCCTCCATCAATCAGTGGCACGCCGAACCTTCGACAGAATACCCCGAAAATAGCGTCTTGCTCGGCGACACGAATATCCGCGATGAGGCTTAACTCCAGTCCACCTGCAACTGCATACCCTGCTACAGCACTGATCAGGGGTTTGCGCACCTGAAGACGAGAGGGTCCAATGGGACCTGCATTTCGACCTATGACGCGGTCGGCTTCGACGTTGAATCTGGGTCCTTTATACTGAGTCTGTGCCCCATCACTTCCATTAGCCGGAGATGTAGGTGCCTTGGCTACTTCGTATAGATCGAAGCCAGCGCAGAAGGTTCCGCCGGCACCATACAAGACGCCTATTTTCTGACTATCATCATTTTCGAATTCAACAATAGCATGGTAAAGCTTCTCGGCGGTTGCATGATCAATGGCGTTGCGCCTGTGTGGTCGATTCAGAGTTATGGTTGTAATACCTTCGTCGGTTTTTGATATTTTGACAGGGTTCTCAGTGGACGACATCTTCTCCCTTACTGGACTAAGATTCTGATTTTCTGCCACAAGAGCGCATCGGTGGTTGACTGGAAAGAAATTCTTCGTAGGATGAAGTTTGCTACAAGATATTGTGATATTCACCGCGAATAGCCGTTTACCGCCTATGTGAACGACTCGGATCCGACCTCATCTGATCAGTAATCAACGATCCTGGAATATCAAAGCTGGGGTTGCCCATTCGTCCCTTGGCGAGTGCAGCAGAACATGTGATGCAAGCTGAGGGGTAATTGACAGCGGCCATTCGTTATGAGGATGTCGGAACATGTAGATTTTGCTCTCAGATACTCTGATATTCCGCCCTTCCAGCTTTGGTCTCGGAATCAGGCCTCGCTATCTAGCACGGACTTATTCTTTGGAGTAAGATGTGACACACCGATCTGGTCGGTAGTAAACTCTGAAGAACAATTGACTACCTCAGCTGAATCCTACTTGATTGTCCAATGCCTTGACCGACACACTATAACCACCTCTCTAGCCTATTCTGCGAATACTCCATGACCAACCCAACATAGTATTACACTATCGTAGAAGACCGTTACTTGGCTATAAAATCGAAGTAAAGATCAATGCTACTGCCCATTTTCCTTTCTCCAGACATCCTCAGCGGTAAGGAGACGTCCCTTCACACCTTCGAGATCCCGAGAATCAATCATAACATCGCCATCTCCAACTGTCCCCCACATCCTTGGAGCTCCAGCGATCTCCCAGAACTTCACCATAAGACCTAGTTCAGTTCCCCACATTCCATGTAGTTCTTCGAACTGCTCAAATGGGACTGATATGACTTGCAGTTTTCCCTTTCCCGCGATTTCGGCCCATTTCGAGAAATACTTCTGCATCTGATACTTTCCAGTGGTGACGTGGACATACCGTCCTCCTTTGGGCCCGCTCGCTGCCTGTGGGTATCCATTTTGGAGAAGTCCGCTGACCGTAACGCCGATATTGCTAACGGAGCCCAGTGAGGGGAGGTAGGATGAAGGACTTGCTGGGAGGACAAGAAGCCATCTAGCCGCCGGTTTCTATTTAGCCGTTGAGTTAGCATATGACGCCACTCACGCGTCGTCAGGAATGACAGAAAATGAAGTTCCTACAGAGTAAATAGGCGTAAAAGGTGGATAGCCGAAATTCGACGGATAGAATCCAGTCAATAGAAATATAGTCTTAGCATTCAAAGCAGGGTCGTTCTTGATGTACTCATCGATAGCGCCTTTAGCATCGAAATGAGGAACTTCCACCTCTCCATTGGTTAACTTGCTCGCGGAAGGTAAGGTGCTCCAGAAGTATGATTCTAGGGTCGTAGTCTTTACGGCGGCACGTGCTATATTCACGCCGCGCTTGTATTCAATTTCTTTGGACTTTTCAGGCCCAATTCCTGTGCCGAAGGGCTCATAAAAATCTGTAACGGCAAAAATGGCGTTTGCGCCTACGAATGCCTTGACGAGGCTTTCTTCATCGTCGAGATCGGCAGCAATCATTTCAACGCCTCTCCCGGCCAGGCTTCTAGCCTTCTCACTTTCCGTATTCCGAGTGATACCTCGAATTCTCCAATCAGAATTTTCAGATAAGGAATCGATAACACCTAGACCTTGAAGGCCAGTTGCGCCGGTGACGACAATAAGTTTGGACATTTTTATGATGTGCTGTCGAACGTTTTAGGAGAGGCAACTTCCCTGGGCTCGAGGGTTGCAATGGACTGATTTTGATTCTGCTACTCGGTACATCGATAGAGCAGTGAGGTCTGGCTTTATAAAGATGTTACTGCAGTCGAGAGACGTTCGAATGACTGCATCTCGTTCTCGCGCTTACAACTTGAGGAATTACCATCGAAGGGTTTCAGGTCTTGCGCAGATTTGCTGATTATTCCATGCAAGCCGCATGCCCGCAATGTCCGCAAGATGTCCGCAAGATGTCCGCAGCCACGAGATTGACTGAACGCAGAGCGTGATGCATACATGGATCGGTTGTCGCTCGTTTATTGTTGATTCTTGATAAATAAGCAGAGACATAGAGTGTGTTATTGAAGTCGTCCAATCAACGTGCGCATTGCTTGACTCGCCCTGTCAAGCGGCTTCGCGGAAATCCTAGCTGACGAAGCTATCACGACATTTTGTTCTTCGCTGATTAGTTTTTTTTTTTGCAAATTGGTAATATGTTTTATATTACAAATCAATATTAGCTAAAGTAGGTCGTTGGTTACCTGGCTAGATTGCCCTATGAGTTAGAGGACCTTATATAGTCTCCAAACATTTCCGGACAAATAGTCCTGAACACAATTCTTTCATACCACTGATCTTATCTTGCGCGACGTACATCCAAATACCAAGTTTTCATGGAGCATCTTAAAGTCATCCTCGTCATTGGAGGAACCGGAGCTCAGGGGAGTCCTGTCGTCAATGGTTAGAGTCTCAGCAATGTAGCTCCCAGAAAAGTGCACCTTTTCTAATAATGTCTCACAGCCCTTTCCAAGAGCGGTCGCTATAGCGTTCGAGTACTGACTCGGAATCCAGCCTCGGACCAAGCTAAAATTTTGAGTTCCCTACCGAATGTCACACTTCTGCAAGGATCTCAGGATAGTCAGAAAGACCTGCATGCCGCTTTCACTGGCGTTTACGGCGCGTGGGTGAACCTCGATGGCTTCACGATTGGCGAGAAAAGCGAATTGTTTTACGGTATTCGCGCATACGAGATAGCAAGGCATCACGGCGTCAAGCATTACCTTTTTGCCAATACCGACTACGCTCTTCGGAAGGCTGGATGGGACGAGCGATATCATTGGGGCCACAACGACGCCAAAGGCCGCGTTGGCGATCTGATTCTGAGCCATGGCCAATCTGCAATGAAGACTTCACTTTTGACAACGGGACCATACATGGATATGCTCTGCGATGGAATGTTTCTTCCAGAGGAGCAAGCTGATGGTTCATTCGTCTGGGAAAATCCTGCAGGTGAGTTTATTCCCCTCCAGTTCGCCCTGAAATCGTATCCGGCGGTGAACTGACCACATGTTTTGACAGCTGACGGTAAAATTCCCTTGATTGCCCTCGATGATATCGGAGTCTATAGTCTATGGATATTCGACAACCCATCGGAGTCTGCAGGTCTTGACCTAGAAGTTGCGACGGATCAAGTCAGCTTTGCTGAAATTGTGTCAACCTTCACAAAAGTCACCGGCAAGAAAGGCATACATAGACGTGTTCCACTGGAGGATTATTTGAAGAAGGCCGAACCGTATCCAGGAGCTTATTCAAATTGGGCTGTCAACCCGAGTATTCCTCGCGATGAATCATTTATGACCTGGAGAGAGAATTTCACGGCTTGGTGGCGCTATTGGAGTGAGGGAAAGGGAGCAACCCGTGATATGGCATTCCTCGACCGTATTCACAGCTCTCGTATTCCCAATTTGGAAGCGTGGATGAGAGCAAAGAACTATGATGGGCGACGGCGGCGCGTTCTCAAAGATCTGCACGAAGTGAGAAAAGGAGCGTTGGCGCGCAAATGACCTCGCTGCCGACATGGCTGGTTCTGAACAACCATGTTTGGTTCTTCATACCCTATGCACTTCGTTATATCGGATAATAATTAAACTTTCTGCGTCTTAGTAATACTGCTCCTTCCATTACGAATGGTAAGGGAGCTACGTAAGGACTACGTGACAAGTCCCTGGGCCTGCGAGAAGGATTGTTGCCTACATAGATACACATCGGTGCTACAAAAGAGCTTCAACAATTTCCATTACTGAAAGAATTTCCATCTAGATGATTTCACCTTTTTACTGAGATTCAGCTTATGCGCAATCTATGTATCTTGATTGTCCTACATCAATCAAGAAGTAATGTAACTGAAAGTAAGCACGTAGAATTTCTGCATCACTTCAACATGGAGAATTCTTTTATTGCATACGTCAGTTGCTATCATCACTACTCATGAATCTTGATACTTATCTAATGAAGACCGTATGATAGAGGTCGCTGGGAAGAATTCCTGGCTAGACGACGCACGGCTCTAGAGCTGCAAATGACTTCAGTATGACAAGATCACATTTGTAGGGTCAAAATTATATTAATCAGTCACTAAATTGATTATCAGACAATCCCCGTATTTATTGATCAAACGTCCTGGCCTCCTTATCTCTCCTTGATAAATTGCTGCCCACGTTCACGTATCTTTTTTGCTACACTCTTGTCACCAAGCCCTAAAGGTCCGGTCACGGTAGAATCAAAGACATTTCGAGGTCCCACGGCATTGAGAAACCATACGATGAAAGCATTTGTTCCTTTCCAGATATAGTTGACACTATTATCACCTAGAACTTTGGCAACAACCTGCTTGGCAAACACATCTGGTTTCACAGAGGTTTTGGCGCTGTGCTCCGTCCTCTCCTTCACTTTGCTTTCAACGTCTGCATAGATACTCTCAGGTCCGAATTTGATACTATCTGCTGACCGAAGATTGGTCGAAACTTCCCCCATAAAGAGCGTGACGACTCGAATTCCCAATGGGCTCAGTTCTAGGCGTAGTGTGTCGGAGTACGCAGATACCGCGGCCTTGGTTGCGTTGTACGCAGATGCGAACGGGAAAGGGATCCGGGCCAGGATCGAAGCAACGTTGATGATTGTGGGAGTGGTTGTGGAGGTGTGCGCAGCCGCAATAAGAAGAGGTATGAATGTGGTGACGACGTCGAATAGGCCGAAGACATTGGTGTCGAACATTCTTCGAATCTGGCTGGGATCTGCTTCTAACGCCGGAGCCTCGTACACTATGTTTGAGTTTAGTGCTTGATCAGAAAAAGGGATAACATGCATTTCTGTAATGTGCTTTAAGGCTATAAGACTTACTCGACCCAGCGTTGTTATAAAGATAGTCTAAAGTACCGCCGGTTCGTTTCGAGATCTCGTCCTTCAGGGCTGCAATACTCCCTGGGACGGTAACGTCCAGGGCTAGAGTTTCGATTCCCTTCTCGGACAGATTGCTCATCGATTCAACAGAGCGAGCGGTTGCGAAGACCCGTAAACCTTTCGCGGCAAACTCCAAGGCCAGCGCATTACCTGCACCACCTTGCGAGCAGCTAATGAAGTAAGTAAGTGTGTATGGTCAAGGTAGATATGCCAATCGACGTACCCTGTGATGAGGATGGACGGCTTCTTGCTTGCAGACATGGATGTGTGTCGCTGCTGTTGAGAAGAAAACAAATACAGTACAGCAGATGCTACGTGGAAGCTTGAGTACTTTGTGAGATGTTTCGGAATATCTCTGCGTTACTCAGACGATGCGGGAATGGCTCTCTTTTAACTCCAGACGATGTCTATACTTGCACGACAGCGCCGCAACGCCATCATACGCGACCGCTAAAAGTCCGCAAGGTCCGCAATGACATGCAACATCTGTCAGCCACTCAATTTGCAGATAACGCCATGAATGCAGACACCTCACATTAATAATACATGGTGAGGCTTTTGGATTATGAATCATCCAAAAAAGGACTAGGCAGAGGAAGCGCCAGTAAAGTCGAGCCGGCGACTCAGATGACCAATCGTGTTCTGGAAGAATGTAGTAGGTCGACGTTTGTCTTCTTCAATTTCAATTACTAGTAAGTCGCAGAATAGATAGCAAATTTGTAAGCTTGATTAATCATTTGAGTGATTGTGAATTGGTTTTAGCATGAGACACATTCCGATTTTATTATCATCCGCCTTGGTAGGAGTATCGGCCTAATCAATCGCGCTGACAGCCTGTAGTTGAAACTTCACACGCACAATTATGTTTAGAAGAGGATGATATCATTCCGGCTGTAGTCCGTGGGCTTCATTTGTGTGAAATGAGATTTCTCAGGTCGGACTTACTGCCTAAGTCACTATTTTGCATTAACGGAAGTATGCTCTCATCCTCTTGACCAATTTGAGACTATCCATAGCGACGGCTAAATCTTTGGCTGAATGACAGATCAATATAACCTCGAGAAAGACTGACATTAGACGTACTCCACATTATTTAAAGGAACGAGACTCGTAGTCATATTGTGTCCGCGGCCAAGATGGCCTCTTTGGCCTCCAAAATGCTTTTGTAGACACCTTGGCGTGATGTTAGATATTGAATAATTGGTTCTTTGTCTGATACTATCTTTTGGGTGTCAGAAGACTCACCAGCAAGTGGCCAACGGCCTCGTATATGCTCGAGTAACCACGTCAATGTGGCTATCGAGTCAGTAATTTCAGGCGAGGGGTTGCCTTGTCCAATGGTCATGAGCACCAAAAGGCCTTGGTAGACAACACCAACCAGGAAAAAGGTACATTGGCCGTGCAGCATTTCTACCATGTTAGATCCTTGCTGGAGTGCTAATGAAATTCGGCAAAGCGTATCAATGGCACTCCGCGTCTCGACAAACATGTGTTTTTGCACCTCTTCGGAAGACTGGACATTCAGTTGCTCCCAGAAATGTTGTTGGAGGAGGAATAGACCGCTATTGAAGGTTTGTCAAATCTCTAGACCTGTGAAACAACTGGCTACAACGAATACCCACCTGTAAGACACCAAGCTTTGACAGCAAAAAGCCAGTCTCCGGGCTGTAATCTCCATCTCGTTTGCACGGACCAAAGCTTCGATAGTGCGACAGAGCTGTGCCACGTCTGCTGGTAAGTTACCTCCGTTGAGATAGTCGGGAAATACAGAATGAGATCTGATGTTTTCGAAGACCTGACTAATAAGGTATGTGGCCTGAGCTAGTCGACCGAAATGACCGATCTTGAATATAAACCCTTGGGAGATCGTGACTGCATCCTCTGGTTGTGACGTCTGTGCATATGGACACGTTAGATAATGGAATTCTTTGCTCAAGAAAATGAAAGAACCAGATTTCTCACCGCATCGGCGAACCGCTCATCGTCCACAGGAAGAAAATCCTCAAATGTTGGATCTTCCGTCGCCAGGGTTCGGGACGGGTTGGCACAATTCAAGAAACTACGATCAAAAAGCAATCAATACAGTGGCACGCAATATTAAATCCATAGGTCGAAGTGGAAAAGTCTTGGATAAACAGGGGCATGACAAACCGGTCCAAGATCAAAACTCCCCACCAAGCCCGGCGCCTCTCTTCAGCCTCTATCCACGACAGTGCGCGATGGTGATCGGCAGCCATTCTATTTTGGTTGACTTTGTCTAGACCCATAGCGACACCATAGCGGGCACAGGCGCCAACCGACAGATACGCTGCAGGGTATATTGCATCGCCAATTTCGAATATCGCTATCAATATTCCCGCCTGCAGTACTTCGATACACAAACCTTCGGTACACTCCACTTCGGAGTAGAAATTCTTGACCAGTCGATAAAACGAAGTCCGCTCTTCATCGCCGTCATCTTGGACTTCTAAACAGCATAGCTTCATGCACAGAGCTAGCAAGCTGGTTGGGCGTCGCAAGGGAGAAAGCGGATTGAGTACAGCGTTGAAATAACGCTTGCGACTAACGATAGGCATCCATGTAATCTGGAAGAATTGGAGAGCCGACTCCCGCATGTCACCCAGATGAAAGAAAATGCCTTCAGGTATCTCCAAATTGCTGCGGGGGATTTCCAAGGACACCTCCCGAAAGAGGTCGGGTGCCAGGAAGCTGATGGCCATATTCACGGCAAAGGAAGAAGAACTCGACGCAGAAACAGTTCGATGACTCGCAAGCACGCTATTAGTGGTCACGGGGGTCAAAAGGGGATTTGAGAAGACCGTACTCGGATCATCGTTATTCACAGATGCTCCACGAGCAGGGCTATGTGGAGGTGAAGCGGATCTCTGCCCACGTCGCTGAGGATAAGTGCACTGCCAGCCTTTACGGGTGCACAGCTGGCATGACGGCAGGTTCTTATCACAGCGACGCTTATTTCGTCGACACAGAAAGCAAGACTGAAGAGCTTTAGATGTCATGATTGGCTAGCGAAGTGGCTGATAAATGGTGGTGGAGGTGTGACAATCTTGACTCGGTCTATCTCCAGGAATGCGGCCTTTGCGGAGGTTTTGCAGCGGAGGTTTCGACCAGTCGGTAATTCTATATTTTAAAATAACGTATTTCACGGGTCAACGCGCCATCCAGGTCAGTAGTACAATAGGCCACCCACTTTTCTTATACCAAACTCCAATTTCACAACCTTTTAGAATCTTCACGAATTTATATAGAGCCCATACTTAAGACTTGAGTATCTTGAAATGAGAGGGTAAAATAATATGTAATCTTATTCTGATAGTGAAAAAAAAAATAAAATAAAAAGAATCTTATTATGTTTTCAAGAATCAAAATTTATTGTAGTTATTGCTTACTACTATATAGTTTCTAGTTTAATATGTCTCGAGACAAGATTTTCAGTTCAGGATGTTGCTTTGAAGTAATACTAATAATGATTATAAAAAGTCTAAAACATAATTTATATATAAATTTGTTAAGATTTCAGGGTGTGTAAAAGAGTACTTTTGTATCAAAATACCAGGTGGGAGCAATGTGCTACCGTTCACAGCCGTCGAATGATCTTGCTCTCTCGGAATGCGACCCTTGCGGAGGTTTGAAGCGAAGGTTCTGATGAAATAAAAATGATGGGCTCTTAGTCAATTGACTAAGTCAACTAGTTGACTGTTATCCAATCGTCAACTAAAGAACTGGATTCTTTATCCAGACAAGTAGGTTGCCTAAGATAGACTGGTCTGCATATGTATTATTCAGAAGAGACTAATTTCAGTACAGTTGGCTACCGATGCAGCCGGTCTCACTTGCTTAGCGCTGGCCTTTCAGTGAGGCATGGATATCTGTCTCCTCCCTGTGGGTACGGCATTCATCCAATAGATCATTTGTACCTCGAACACGATTCGGATCATTCAGCTCAGTACTTGAACTTGAAATCCAGTCTCTTGTTTCCATCCATTTCACGCGCCGCCTGGTCGCTCTGATATAGAATCTGTTCTTCCACGGACATGCTGGACCAGACTTTCTCTTTCTGCCGATTCAGATAGCGCAGGTATTCGCGTTGGACAACAAAAGTCACAAGAGAAAGGGCGCAGATTGAGATGAGGACTTTGTTACCCCTGTAATAGTATGGCGAATCATCACTTCGGTAGATCTCTGTGTTCAATTAGTCAGTATTGTCTTAACACAAGCTTTTTTGAATCAAACTTACGCGACGAAATGACAGATCCGATCTGGACAATCACATTATACGTAGCAGTCGTTATAGCCCTCTTCTTCACGTCAAATGTGTTCTCCGATATCCACGCAGCAACGATCGGGTGAAAATATGGATATCCTGATATCATCGTGGTGATAGCGAAGCGGCCCCAATTGTCACCGTACGCCGGCAAGGCTAGAAGCGCAGCCAACAATGGCAGAGACCAGAATTCGCCTATCAGACAGTGGAAAGTGCGCTCGTCGAACCACTCACTGCTCTTAGCCAATAGTAACATCATGATAATCTGCAATACAGCAGATGGGATTGATAACATGTTCGAGTCGAACGTGGAAAAGCCTATTCGTTTCAGGGTGAGCGAGAGATATCCCTGGACTGGACTCTGGGGTATGTAGGCTACGAGGCCAATGAAATATAATCCCCACATTGATCTGTCACTCAATGCATTTCGAATGTCCTTGACGGTCGCCGGCTCGCGGATTTCTGTAAGACCTTTCGACGGATCGTCGCGAAGGAGTCGCTGGCCAGATTAGTATGATATTCCTGCAGCTAGGTCGAATGCATCGACTCACGTTGATCATGATGACCTCCTGGCGCTCAGTGTACCATGATCTCGGATACAATATGCTTTTCGTGTTTGTGGGCGACCGTGGCAGGTAAAGCAAGCTCTTTGTTACTGATTAGTATATAGACGTGGTCCTAGTAAGTAGAGCGGCATAATACTCACAATGATACCTATGCCCAGAGTGAGGAGACCCTCGATCAAGAATAGATAAAACCAGCCTGTCTTTCCGTGTACACCTCGCATCTGCAGAATGCCTGCCGCCAAAAGAGACGAGATCACTCTAGCAACCTAGACGCGTGTGAGGCAGAAGCCTTTGTATGATGGAGAATGTAGACTTACATTCAGTGTGGACCAGAAGAAAGCCAGTCGTACTGACAGTTCATGCGCCTTGTAGAAATAGGTAGCAAACAAGATCGTTCCGGGAATGAAGCCTCCTTCGAAAGCTCCGATAAGCGCACGAGTGACATAAAAAGACGCGCGGCTGGTCATGAAGGCTTGGGCCCAGGATACCATACTCCAGGCGATCATCATAGTTGGCAACACAATACGAAACCCGTATCGTTTGATGACGAGTTGCACTGGAAATTCGGCGGTCAAGAAGCAGATCAATTGGATAGTCGTTCCCTGTGAATGCATAAGTGATATTGTCATACAAAATAATTGAGCTAGATGATTAGCTTGCTCACATTGTTATAGTCGTTTGTCGTCATCTTTAGATCTGCAAGAAGATTGTCCGTCAAAGCGTTGGAGAGGTTGCCACGATCCAGCTGCAGCCCAAGGAACTGCAAGACATCATCAGCATATCAGCGACACTATGGTGGTTGAATACTGTTACTGACCATGATACAGACCCAGGTCAAAAAGAATAAATCTGTTTTCCACACTACCGCTCTCTCCTCCTTTGCCGTCCAGGTAGCCCTTGGGTCAAAACGATGAAAGCCTTCGTAGGAAGGGTGCGGTGCAATGACCTCGGACAAGTCTTCGGTGATCATGGGCTTCACAGGATCATCGACAGGATGTTTTGCATCCGAATACACAGATTTATCGGCTGCCACAGTCTCGATGTCGGTCCCCATTGTCGCTGTAAGACGGCAGTTGCGATAAAATGGCTTTGGAGTAGTACAATGTCATTTTTGCAGTAAGACAATTGAATTTGACAAGAATTCTGCCTATTTATAATTTTTGAGATATAGCTATCACCGGGTCATTGCCTATTTGGATTTGAAGCTGTCATATTCCACAAGTGCTGCTAATGGCTTTCAACATCAACACCAAAATGTCGCAATCCCGGCGGAAATGGCGTTGAGCACTAACGCACGAACTTGCAACTTTAAACATGAACATTCAATCGAGTACACAGACATCGAATTCTATACAAGAGGTGCCATGTCCGAAAGCTGACCCGGCTCATTCTTCCCGCAAAAGCATGGCATCACAGATTTGGCCGTACCTTGAAGACAATGCATCAGTATCAGTAGCGGTGATAAAGAAAAAAAGGCTACTTGACAAGACCGTCGTCTTCAGTGAACATATGAGTGAAGAAAAATAAATAAAGTAGAAATGATCCACAAGCCCCGCATTATCATCAAAGCACATGCATGTCATCCGAGAATTCTCCCGAGATAGCTTCCGAGCGCCGTCTAGCTTCGGAGGTCATTCACTGTTAAGGCATAGTGAATACTTAGTCTATTGTCTTATGAACTGTTGCTTGTCTTGTTTGTATTGAAATGCAAATTGGGGTTGGGCATTTAATGCAGTTTTAATTCGAATTCTTTCGGGCGTCCTTCAACCTTCAACAATTCGCCAATCTAAGGAACCCAAGAATCAAAAGTTGTAAAGAGCTGAAATTCGAGAGAACGATGCCCTCCATACACCCAGTTGAGAGAACCGACATCCGTGGTGGCCATGACCAGGCTCGCCCTACTATAACTGAAGCGCTCACGTATTCCGGGTCTCTCGATGGTATACAACATAGGGACCTGACACCAGTCATTGGTCGAGAGTACACAGGTCTGCAAATTGCGCAAGTGCTGGAGTCAGGAGACCGTGACCGCCTGATCAAGGACATTGCGACCATTGGTATGGCACAAGAAAATTGACTGCGACCGTTGAAAGCGAGGAAAGACTGATCTTTCCGATGTATAGTCTCTCAAAGAGGTGTGGTATTTTTACGAAGTCAGGATGTTACGCATCTTCAGATGAAAGATTTCTGTGAAAGGCTTTCCACTCTTGCCGGATGCGTGAGTGTTCGATGCCCCAGCACAGTTCCGAGACTCTCATCAATTGACAAGGATAACACGAAATAGCCTCAAAGTTCCACCTTGCATATCCATCCCTTGACGGAGGAGGGGAGCGAGCTAGGCGATCAAATCAGCCTGATCAGCAGCGAGAAGCAAAAGAAAGGCGGCGGTCTCACTCATCAATTGAGCGATACATCTCGTTTCGCTTCTGTGGGCTGGCACGCCGATATCACATTTGAGAAAGTCCCATCCGACTATGCCATACTCAAGATTCATACTTTACCTGAAACAGGAGGGGATACCCTTTGGGCGTCGGGATACGAGGTTTATGATCGTTTGTCTCCATCAATGGCCCAGTTTTTGGAGGGACTCACTGCTACGCACGATGCAACATTCTTCCACGACGAAGCTAGGCGACTAGGGAACCCGCTGCGAGAGGGTATTCGGGGCTCGCCATTGAACTCTGGATCATCTCTTACTGCAGTTCATCCTGTCATTCGTACCAACCGTAAGTAAAAGCCATACACCTCGTTGCCCATATGTCTCATTCTGTGATAGCTGTGACTGGTTGGAAATCAGTCTTTGTCAATAAAGGTTTTACAAGGCGAATAAATGGCGTTACCAAGGATGAGTCTGATATACTATTACAATATCTCTTCAACGTGAGTCCAGACACAGTCTACGAGATATCAAAGAGAAAAAACCTAATGTTTTCATCAGCTTGTCACACAGAACCACGATGCCCAGGTTCGTTATAAATGGAATAAGAACGACGTTGCCATATGGGATAACCGATCCAACTGGCATTGTGCAACATATGATTACGAGGATACCAGAATTGGTGACCGAGTGTGTAGTCTTGGTGAAGCTCCATATCTCGATCTGACTTCTCAGTCAAGGCGCCAGGCTTTAGCGAAAAGACCGTAACTGAGCGACCTCCAGGAATGACCTCGATTTATGTTTAATACACCAAATTATACCTACGATGGCCTGGCGTGATCTAATTAATCAAAGTCTTGTAGTTTATATGAGTTTCGTATACGAGATCCTATGGACTCTTTTCAATTGATATTTGTATGTCATTTCTAATATCGGAGGGCTTAATTTCGGCGATGGTTCAGCTGCCGTGCGTGTCTCATATGATTGCATCTATATGCGAAAATATCCCCAGGATGTAATGACCGGGTATCACAAAGCCAAACGGGACCACTTTTTCCGTAATGATGTTTGACAGCGGGATAATTTAGATGAAATGAGCTTCTTGATTAACGTAATGTCAAGGTCCACTAACTTAGAAAGCGACGAGTATCAGAATCGGGACTGTCTTGACTCACCGGCTGCATTCAAGTATACTCCCCCGAAATTCTTACCGAGCCCCTCCTCTGGGACCCCGCTCGACAAGGTGTAAATTTTCTTTTGGGATAAGTAATTATTGTTCAGACTGACCTCACTGGGCATCTAAACAATCTCTAGTTTGCGATCAAGCCGTCGACCAGTATAGTCCATCGTCATCTCACAAAGACTCGAGGGACTTGCAATTGTTTGTCCGAGGGATTGCACAATGGCGTGGCCCAACAAGAACAAAGATATGCTCTATCGTCGAGTCGGTAATTCGGGTTTACATGTCTCAGCAATTGGTCTGGGGGGTTGGGTGACGTGAGTGTTCCCTTTGAATCTCAGAATTGGGACTGATTTGTTTTAAAAGATTTGGTGGACACGTTGGAAAAGGTACAGACAGATTTCGGACAGTCATGCGGGTAACTTCAAACTTATGAATGTTCGGTACTTTTAGAGGAGACGATGCGATGCATGAAACAGGCGTATGACTGCGGCGTTAACTTTTTCGACACAGCGGAGAGGTAAGATTCTCGGTTAGCGCAGTCAATTGAGATTGCAACTAATGAAATATTCACTTCTAGCTATGCCAATGGCGAGTCCGAAATCGCAATGGGAGAATCCATCAAAACGCTTGGATGGAAACGAAGTGATTTCGTCATTAGCACAAAGGTTAGTGAGCAGCGACGAACAAACATAAAGTCATCAAGCCGACTGACTGATGCAGCTGAATTGGGGCATGGCTAATGGCGAAATTCTAATCAACAATCATGGTCTATCTCGAAAACATATCGTTGAAGGCACGCGGGCTTCCCTGAATCGTCTTCAGTTGGAATACGTCGACATTATATACGCACATAGGCCCGATCGTCTCACTCCGATGGAGGAGACAGTTCGCGCATTTCACTACGTGATCGAAAGAGGATGGGCTTTTTACTGGGGCACATCGGAATGGTCTGCAGACGAGATTCAAGAAGCATGCGGGATAGCAAAGTCTCTTGGACTGAATGCCCCGATTGTCGAGCAGCCACTGTATAATTTGCTGGATCGACAAAAAGTAGAGGGCGAGTTCCAGCGATTGTATTCTCGCTGCGGATTGGGTTTGACGACGTTCTCTCCTTTGAAGATGGGATTGTTGAGTGGAAAATACAACTCTCATCCCACAGCACCCCCGCCAGGATCCAGATTCGCAGACAGTAATGACAAATACGTGAAAAGCGTCCGCGAAGAAAGCTATGGAAATGATGAATGGACTTCTACCATTGGAAAAGTGACCAAGTTGCAGGTAGACAAAATTTCCTACTCCACATAACAGAGCAAGACTGACGAAGAAATAATTTAGGATTTATCCGATCGATTGGGCTTCAAGCTTTCTCAACTGGCGTTGGCTTGGTGTTTGAAGAACCCCAATGTCTCGTCAGTTATCACGGGAGCGTCGCGGCCGGAGCAAATTGTTGACAACGTCGCGAGTTTGAAATTGCTTCCCAAGCTTACTCGAGACATAATGGAGCAGATCGACGCCATCCTAGAAAACAAACCGCCTTTGGATCCTATACGCCAGGACTAGTTACTTCGTTTCGTCGAAATGATGGCGGTCTTTTTTATATTTTGTACACGTGTTGCTGTGGTTAGTCAGTCAGAGTGACCAGAGATGACTTTTAGTGCACCACAAGGCGCTTCAGGATATAAGAACGTATTCAGGTCCCTTATTATTATTTCAAAGGGTCCCATAGGCCTGGGATTAGAACAGCCTTTCCACAGGAGTATCATTGCTGAGCTCGTAATGAAGTGGTGAGAAAGGGGCCACTCTGGAAACTGATGCTTCGTCGTTGCCCACAAGTCGAGAAATGGCGGGATCGAAACCTGGTTCAGACATTTGTTGCGACGAGTAAATCAATCCCTTGCCAGTATATTGATCCAGCAAAACCGCGGAGAGCCTCTTCGCCGAATCGATTCCAACGCTAGATATGTCATCGCGGTGTTGATCAGAATAGTAATGCGGTACATCATTGGCTGAACCCAGAACAAGACTGGGTTCCAGAGATACTAAAGCATCGTCGAAGCTGGGCAAGAACAGAGAGTTTTGTCCTCGGTTAGTCTCATCCTTGTCTTGATCCGACGCATCCTGGTTGTCGTCACTTTGGTCGAGAAGACACATGTTGGTTAGTGGCGGGCATCCGGTTCTAGCGTGTACCTCTGCTGTCTTTTGACACAGAAGGTCAATAAGACTTTCCGCGGCTTTGTGCTGAAATGAGGACATCAAGGAATCTAGATGCGTGAGTATACGGCTCGGTGATAGATTGTTTGTCCAGTTCGGTAAAGCGACAGGAAGTGTTGCCAAATGTGATATTGAATCCACCACCGAGCTTGCGATTTCTACGATTTTCAATTGCTGTTCATGAGTTTAGACACGTTTCTCTCTAATAATAACATAATAACAGAAATTCTTACTATTGTAAGACCATGGGCTTCGATGGCTGATGTGGGTAACCTCGTGACGGTGTTTAGAAAATCCGACGCTGCACTAAGTGGTAACGCAATCGAGACATCGTTGCTAGAGGAAGATGGCGAACAAAGCTTCCACAGGATCATCCTCATCCAATGTCGTGTGACATATATGTCCGCTGTTTGCACATCCGAGATAGGGACTTGCTCCGTGGACACATCGCGTAGCTTCTGGTGTAGGGCTTCTACTGTTTGAGCATCAAGAATAGCAGTAGCTCTCACGACAGATGAGAAATCAGTATCGTCATCATTTCCCATGACGTCGAATAGCCCAGCCTGCTCAAAGGTCCTGAACAAATTGATCAACTGAATGAAAGCTGGGAGCACGGATTGCCCCCCATACCAGTTCATCGATGGCAGTGAAATGTTTGTTTTGATGATCACGGGCATTTTGTGAAGAAGGCATACGCCTCGCTCCGTAACGAACAGTAGCCACAGAATCCAGCGACGGAGATTTTGTTCATCAGCATGTCGACTAGCATATGATTTTTCCTGGTGCAGCGACATGATCTGGGCTGTCGATATCGAATCACGCAAATATAACAATGATTCGGCGCATCCAGGCTGTTGATTCTCGTGGTAAATGTGTAAAAAGAACAATATCCGGATCGTGTTCAGATTGAGCCGGCTCTTATATCGTATGAGATTACATGCTTTCTCGCACTCGTATACCATATTGCTTGCTCGAAATATTGATGTGTATCCACCTTCTTTCTGATCGAGTCTAAGCTGAGCGACTGTCGCAGCGACAATTGAGGTGGCCAAGGCGTATGCTTCTAGCTTGTCATGACTATCTTGGTCCCCGACTTGTAGTTCGGCAATCAAATGATCTACGTTGACGATGGGCCACACGGGGAACATCTTCAAATGATATATGTACAATTGCGGTGCGAGCGTACCGATCGGGATGCGGTTCCATGCCCTGTATAGTATCGACGATTAGAGCTTGAAACCAACTTTGAGAAAGGTATATTTATCGACTGACCCATGCCTTAGCGACGCGACCTCAACTGCATCATTCTCCAAGCCGGTATCTCCCCCTTCAATAGAAGACTGCTGTCGCTCCCCTCGCTGTATCCTCTCTATGATGCCTCTTGTTGTCTCCCGCATACGACGTGGTCCGCGCGGATGTACCGCGCGAGAAAATGTGCATGCAATCTTTGTCGTCGCGCAAGACAGACAAGGCTGTCCCCCGTCGCACTTAACCTTGCGAACCTGACATCCGTCGCACGCTCGTTTCGTGCGAGTGATTCGACTTCTCGGAGACGACGACATCATGGGTGCTTGCGAGACATGTTGATCTAGTACTGTGAGTCAACAGTTTGAGCTCGGTCTGTGTCCGTCGTGGGACGCTTTACGGCAGAAGATTCAAAAGGTGAAGATATTCATGGCAGAAAGAGCAGCCATCACGACGTTACCCCACCCAATGTCGCCATTGCTGGGCCAGTCAGGTCCAATGAACATCTTAGGGTCAGTGTACAGTTCGTTAGTGCCATAGCACGCACTCTCTGATTGTGGCAATCCATCAGAAGGGTAAATGCAGTGTAGTTATGCATTCTCGATGTTCTCGCCAGTCCGAGTCCGACGAGGGAGGTAGCATAACCCTAACCCAACCCTTATCAGCGTTCCTCCAATGATGCACCATCCAAATCCACGAGATCTCTCTTGTCTATGGCATTGCTCGAGCTCATTGACTACGTTGAAACGACAATTTCTGATTTTGCCTCGATATCGAGCAGGAAAGGGTTGTCGGGGTTAGATCTCGCTAACTCCGACTGTACGAGGTAGCACATCAGCTCAACGTCTTATTGCCGTTACGGCCATCACCCGCTAAGGGATTTACTCTGTTGACGCTACGAAGAATGAACTCAAGAGACTTCTTTCACGTAAGCTTTGATCAATCAATTTCATCTAGAGAAAAAAAAGAAGTCACCGCTTTTTGGGATTGTGTATACGTGATGCTCGTCGCGGAGTGCGGAATTAATGAAAACTGCCTTGATTGTATGTAAGGTTGGGTGGAAGCATCGACACTTATGTCCGGTATCATGTGGGAGGTAGACCGTACATCGTGAGGAATCTCTGCTCTATAAAGCGTCAAGGCAATGTATGGCTAGGCGTTTCTCATTCATTGTCAAATTCTGTTATCCTTGGACAAGCGAGACATCTACTCCGAAAGCATAATATTGAGCTGATCAAGATGCCGAGAATTCTCATATTTGGTGCCACGGGGTATTTGGGCAACCGCATTGCAAATCTTCTCATGCAAACGGGCCAACACACTGTCTACGGTGTGGCTAGGTCTCCCGGAAAAGCCTTGCAATTGGCACGAGATGAAATCGTACCCGTTCTTTGCCCCGACCCGGTGAACGATCCAGACCAGTATCTATCTACGATCCGGTCCTCTTCTATTGACATTGTCATCGACTGTGCTCAGGCCCTGCAGGGCGCTCACCGTTTCCTCGAGGACGTCAAAAAGGTCGGTCAAGAACGTCTTGACGCTCACCAAACTCGCGGCGCTCCTGGTCCCAAGCTGGGTTTCATATACTGCTCCGGCGTTTGGGTACACGGTTCCTCCGACAAGGCTGTGAGTGATCTAGACATGGTCGGCCCGGACGCAGCAAAACCGCCAGCAGAGTTGGTTGCATGGCGAGCCGACCTGGAGAATGAGATTCTTGCTTCGAGTAACGTGCTCGACGTTATGATACTACGACCTGCGCTCGTGTACGGACGTCAGCCGGCAGTGTGGTCCTCATTCATCGCGCCTATCTTGAAAGCTACAAAAAACAAAACATCGGGGTCTATCCAAGTTCCTCTAGACCCCAAGTCGAGACCTGGTTTGATTCATGTTGACGATTCGGCAAGTGCATTTGTCAACGCCGTTGAGAGGTTGCCTCTGATTGCCGGATCAGGTGTATATCCCGTTTTCGATCTTGTTACTAGCCAGGAGAATATGCATGAAATCTTCAGCACTCTAGCTGCTTGCTGGGGTTACGAAGGTGAGATACAACTGGTCGGACATGGTGATGACATTGTTCGTCGGGCTGTGAGTACCACATTTCGCGGTAGCTCGGCTCGTGCAGAGCAATTGCTTGGATGGCAGCCAAAGCGATTGGGCGGGTTAGCGAAGGATATGGATGTCTATGCCGCTTCATTTGCGGCATGTTTAGATGGCTCTACTTGGCCCGTCATATCTTAAAATCCTGTACAATGTCTCTGGCCAAGGTAGCTTTTGAGTGCTTGGATCGAGTCTCGGTTGATTATCTTGTTCGAGGTTCAGCGAAGAGTATGCGTTGTACCAGATTTTTAATTTATGCTTAGTCTCCAGTCAAGAATGCTAAACAAGTCTTCTTTTGTATGACTCATCAAATCACACCTCTAGTGTCGCACCTGGTCAATCTTGACACTACGTCTCAAGGTATCTATTGCGAATGAAGCTGCACGGAACATCAACCTGAATAGAGGCTATCGAAAGTAAAATTTATGACGATAGGTGAAAATCAATGCCTGCTACAGCCTCGAGATCATCAACCTGACCGGTCAGCACAGAACAAGGGCGGCAAACGGGAGGTCACTTACATTGAGCCTATCAACACCTGCATCTACTAGCTCTTGCCACAAGTCAGTGCTAGGAATGTCCCCTAATAGCATATTAGTCGTAGCGAATTACGTCCAGGATCGGATTTCAACATACAGTATCGGACAAGAAATCCTTTCGCGTGGCCTGCGTCCAATTGTTCTGTAAGTTTTTCTTGGTTAGAAGAAGACAGAGGCGAGGAACCTGAGCTAGTGATGGCACTTTCAAAGTCTGCGCTCGAGTAGTATGTGTTGGAAGTATCATAGCCATCTAGCGACTCGTCAACACGACTGTCCATAAACATGTCGTGGTCAGGGTTGGCTGTGGTGTTTGTTGCCTGAGCCAAGGGCGCATTCCCGCTAGTAACTATTGTAATGGGACCCGACACAAGGTCAGATCCATCCCAATAGCTCAAATACCCGGCATCCCGCAATGGCTGTAGAGCGGTGTATACCGCGTCCCAGGTAGTGGTGCCGTCGCTCTTGAAGTCAATGAGAAGGACGAGGGACTGGCTGCTACTTTGTGGATAGACACCGTTCGCATTGCCACCGTTAATATTCTGCGCATCCAACAGCGCAATCAGTGGATTAATGTACAAATCCTGGATTGTTGGCCCGCTGTCCCCTGGGTCTGTGTGCGCAACGCGCAGATTGCCACTGTGCAGCCAGACATCCGCTTCAACGCTCATACAGCCAGCGCTGAGTGCATCGTACAGCGGTATATCTCGGGTATAGTCGTTGTGGCTATGGCATGGCAAGGGCGTCACGTCGGACGTAAAGGTCAATGGAAACGGACTGAGAGCCACATTACCGCTGCCACCCAGAGTCGCTAACGCGCCGTTTGTGTACAACTTATCTACGGCATCTTGAGCTGGTGGAACGCTCTCTCCCAGCGCATGGTAGGATATGGCATCTGATCCGACTTGCCAGGTGCCTCCCTTGGTGTCGGAGTGCTCGCTCCCCCAGCACTTGGAATTGTCGTTTGATAATTCCTGCAGATAGGAGGTGCAATTGTCCACTGGTCTCTTCGTGAACACCTCCGTGCTATCTTTATCTTTGAAATTGACTTACCATCAACGATGTGGGATGCAGAACTTTGCTTATTGTGCACTTCAAAATAAACATAGCCCGGGATGCCGTTTGTGGAAGGATCACCTCCGCCGTCTAGAAAAACGCGAGTCGCCATTGAGAGATAGCCACCCGCTGCGACAGTTTGTCCGCTGGCCTGCTCGCAAAATTTGGTGACAGCAGTCAAGTAACCGGTCCGCGAGATTTCGCCATTGTTCGAGCTCACATCGTCTCGCGCCATCCAAGCACTGCCGCAACTCGAGATGTAGTTCGATGACCGCTTCTCGTGCGGTGCCGCACGGCAGATTGCCAAGGACGAGAGAGCGACAACGGTGAGAAATTTCTGCTGCATCTTGCCAACAACACTTGTCTTGACCCTGGCTTGAGCAGTAGCTTGTACGTGGAGGAATGAGCAGCTATAAGAATGCAGTTCGATCAGATGGCCGGAATGACGCCCAATACGTACTCAGTCACATGTGATGGCGGTTCCTGCAGGAAATTCAGGAACCTATTTATAAATCCATCAGTAAGTGGCCATGATCTTGACTCATTGCGGAGGTGATCTTCTTTGAACCGCAAGGTAGGATCATATGGCGACCTAGGGTTTCATCGGGCTACAGTAGCTTAATGCCGTGAGCGACTCAGCCGGACACGTGGGTCTAAGCATTCATTAGGACGGCCGGTCGATACTTGTAGGAATGTTGGGGGCCATTTGAAGCTTTTCGCTGATCATTGAGTGCCAAGAAGATTCTATTTCTATCCTTTGGATACTACTGTCGTCCTTATGATTGACATTAAACAGGGAGACGTTGTAAAGTGAGTAAACAATGGCGCGGAAAACCCCTGTTTAGATAGACCAATTGCAACATGTTACTCGACTTATCGAACGACTTCCCCATTTTGCATCCATGAATCAACGGCTGTGATCCACGTTACCTGCGTTCGGAAACCTTACCTTGGCTGGAAATGAGCATGGCTACTTTCGAGTCTAATGGAACGACAAGAACTAGAAGATGTGCTCTTTTATGAACGCTGGAGTGAAAAGGACTGAGATTGGGAATATGCTTTTTGGGATGCTGTGCGACGATTAGACTGGAGCACGTCGTTCCTAAAGGGTCAGTTGCCAGCACAGCGCTCAACGCGGCCTAGAAGTCTTTTACGATTGTCATTCCCATCAATCATTCCATAGGTTCACTTGATATCGATGAGACTTGCATATGCTTTCCTATATCTTCGCAGTCAATGCAAATTACTGTCTTGCTCTATTCCTTAGTATGAACCTTTCGTATCGTTGCGCATATTTTCCTAGATACACTTTTTCGAGAGCAAGAGATCCTAGAATCATGTCTTTCCTCGATCCTACTTACACATCCGCACAATACGCCGCAAAATTACCACAAACACATCACGATTTTTGCGCTCCGTCTCACAAAGTTAAACACTTGGTCAATCTTCGAACTTCAGTTTCAAGACTGACTGGTATGAACAGACAATCTACCGAAGGTCGAAGAATCATTACTTTGACATTTAGGCGTTTGTGCCTTTCTTCTTTGCAGCAGCCTCCTTTGCGGCAATTTGAGCCTCGGTATGGTGTGCCTCTCTCTTATCCACCCAAGAGCCAAATTCATCCTCGGTGGTGTCCCAGGGTCCAAACTCGTCGGCTTCCTGAGGCGAAGCTTCGCGTTTACCGTTCTTGGCTGCTTTCTTGGCTGCAGCAGCCTCCTTGGCGGCAATTTGTGCTTCCGTATGATGAGCTTCACGCTTGTTGTTTGCATTCTTCTTAGCAGCTGCTGCCTCCTTGGCCGCAATCTGAGCTTCGGTGTGGTGAGGATCTCTCTTATCTACCCAAGATCCGAATTCATCCTCGGTGGAATCCCAGGGGCCAAACTCATCAGCTTCCTGGGGTGCACGTCTGGCATTTCCGGCATTTTTGCCTTTCGCACCCTTGTGGTGATGGGTTGTCGCTGCGGTAGTGGTTGTATTTGTGGCTTTTCCATTGGCAGTAGCCTCTTTAGCGGCTATCTGAGCCTCGGTATGATGAGGCTCGCGTTTGTCATTCTTCGATTTTTTAGCAGCAGCAGCTTCCTTGGCTGCGATTTGGGCTTCGGTATGGTGACGAGCCTCGACGGAGGACACCAGCTGAGCCCATCTGCTGGCTAAGGTGGAGGGGGAGCCCTGCATCAACGTGCATGAGAATATTTTTCAAAAAGGATTTCGAAAAGAACGATCTTACCACATATTTCTTCTCAAGATCACGAGCTTCAACACCAGGTTGAAAGCCCTGAACAAGTTGACTGGAGGCCAGAAGGCTCACCAAAACGGCTTGGGACACAGCAAAACGCATATTGATGGTATTGAATAGAGTATAGAATGGTAGAAAACGATTGAATATGTCAAGAGAGTGGAACGAACCGAATTGTAAGAACTGACCAGCAGTTGAGCAAGAATAGAATAGTACGAAAAAGAGAGGAGTGATGAGATGGATAAGATAAAGTTTGCATATTTACATGTTCCTCAGCTATCTTATATAGATTCTGACAACTTTGAGGTAAAGATACATTTTCAATGCGCTCCCGCAAAAGTCCCATATTGCTGTCATTACGGTCAATTTTCCTGTCTCACAGCTGGAGATTCGAGACAATAAGCAATACGCATGATGCCGCACACGACATAGCTCTCATAGGGTTAGTCTTGGCTATAGTGTAGTTTGAATAGCGTGTAGATGAAAATGGCAGAAATCAGCGATCGTGCTATAGCAAAGTAAGCGTGCGCTATAAGTATTAGTGCGGATATCATATCATGGAGCAGTTCGGGTTTCACCTTCCTACACGGGTGCATGTCTAGGGTCAAACCCAAGTACTGCTATGTCCGAGATTGGTAGGAAATCTATGTGATGATTGGCAATTATGATTTGTATCAAAAATCCTCCTGAATACATCGTAGAGATTGGTTAGGACTGGCGGCGCGAGGAGAGGCCGCAGGTTGGGAATGGCATGGATGTATTGATGGAATGGTGTCAAACACGGCTCTCAGGTTGCGACAGATCTACCAAAAAATACTACATACAAATTCGGCGTTATAGTAAATCTCCCCGAGCTGATGATACAAGTTTTGTCACAACTCATTCGGCTGGTCTGTTCACCCCGGTTCACATGTCGACGAACCAGGCTGAGCCGTTAGATCCGTGCGTACCGGTGCCTATATCGATCATAAAGTACATTCTCTTCATGTGGAAATTCGCTACTAGCCGATCTCTCCTCTTCTATCGAATAATCTTTGCTATTGCGGTTCATTCGAGCTCTATACTGCTCATCTACATTCACTTTATTCTGAACCTAACATAGAACTTCACCACAATGGCTTTCAAGTATAATTCGATGGTTCGAGACCCTGAGCGATCGCCTCTGTATACCTCATTCAACCGAACAGAGAAACTCGACGACCTCGAAGACTCTTATGTTCCGTTACCAGAAACTTCAAAATCCACCGATTCCGATGGTCGAACAGTTGGCTCAGTCATCAAGTCATATGGAATATGGCTGGCACACTTTTTGCTGTTATTGACTTCTTTCACATTATACATATTCGGCACGAGTTCACAAAATGACTCGACTCTGGATCATGTGCGCCAATTCTCAGCGTGGTGTGAGTCTCGAATCTGAGCAAGACAGAATGACTTTATGATGTACTAACGATTCTGCAGCGCCGGCGGACGTAGCTGTCCAATACAACGACGTAAAGTACAACTTTACCAAATCCGCACAAAATTTTGTAGGATATGGTCCAAAAGTTGATACGGCGTGGAGAGAGATCTCATATGACGGTACGTCCCTACAAAGCGGCTACACGGGGGTATGAGTTGACAGTCCGTAGTGGGTGATCAATGGATTCCAAAATCTGGTTTAGCAAAACTGGGCATGCCAGAAAATTCTCTGAAAGTCGATCATCCCGTAACTGGTGAGGAAGGATATCGCGTCGGCATGGAGGTTTTCCATCAATTGCATTGTCTCAATCTACTCAGAAAGGTTACCTATAAAGAGTACTATGAGCCGTTAGGTGGAGAGTTTGCTGCTGGTCGGGAAGCCCTCCAGCATCATACGGGTGAGTTCTCTTGCTTCCTTGAATGAGTAACAGGGAATTTGCATGCTGATTCGATTCCAGATCATTGCTTGGAAGTACTCCGAATGAACATTCAATGTACGGCTGATATTGGCCTTTTCACCCTATACATGGTAGAGGGAGATCCTCAGGCTTGGCCGGAGCTGAACTCGAGACATGTATGCAGAGACTTTGATCAAGTCAGAAACTGGGCGCTTGAGAATTCAGTTGGTAATATGGAGGTTTTGGGGCTTAATTGAAGTGTATTATAGCCTTTTTTTTTTTTATGAAAATGACAGTGTCACTGGTTTACCTCCAACGATAATTTCGGTGTAGACATGTATTTCATACACAAATGAACATGGCTAATTCTACCTCCTGTTTTGATGCATTGAAGAGGCTGTGGAAGCTCATGTTGAACAAAAATAGTTTGTGGTAGTAAGCCCATTGTAGGCTCAAACATTAGGGTCGGTTTCAGGCACCCGGGGTTCTAGGCGCTTACAGGTACCGAAAATATGCGAGATCACAATCCCACGTCGATCATATCCAGAAGACTTGTCACTCGTTGGTTCTTGTTACTTACGCCTTGTTGCCCAAAGAGTTCTAATTCTATTTCCAAAAGGTTTGATGTCGATAATAGTGGTCGAAGTACAGTTCTCCGGCCTTGTGCCTAGTGCTTCACCAAGGTCTCGAGTATAGTCTATTCCGGGTACACCGGGCTCAAACGGCGACGAGTTTCATATACGCTACAGACCTCTGGCTGATACTCGCTACATTGATAGATTCTTTGATATAACATACCGCCTTGGAAGTACTCATATATCTTTGTAGCAGTATGGCTAAGTAGGTATATCCTATGATAACAATCCCGATCGCATTTGCGGATCAGTCATTGTTCTTGTCGACTTGACACTTTTTCAACCATTGCTCACACGAGAGCTCTTCCAACAGAACCAGTATTTTCATACCGTCCAAATTTTTCGAGGCATTTCAAGATGCCGTCATCGAAGACCGAGGATGTCTCGTACCGCATCCTGTTCGATCGAGAGCACGAAGAGGAGGACATTGAAGGCACAGCATCGCCAGCCACGAGAGTTGGCTCTATAGAATCCTTTGGCAAATCATTCCACCTACCTCAACAATCACACATGCCAACATACATCGAGGCCAGACGATCGGGCACAGAGAATTTACTAATGTGGATTCGCTGGTTACTGATTCTTTCCCTACAACTTCTCATCATGGTATTCTTGATACGCCCGGTACCAGAAAAGAGTGACAATTGCGTCCTGTCGGGCAAGGAAGGATATATTGAAACCGGGGATGATATCAATGGGCTCTATAATACTTGTACGTTATTATTTACTGAGATTATGCAGTACAGAAAGCTAATAGTCACTATCAAAGTATCTCATACCTATACGTACCTCAAACCGGAGGAGGACAAGTACGTTCCCAATATGACCTCCAACGACAATCGGATGGAAATTAGGAGAAACTGGGACTTGTTGATGCCACGTTTGTTCACCAATACAAACAAGATTTCTTGGGACTTCTTTCAGCTGACCTAATCAATCTCAAAATAGTGGGCAGTGGAAGCATCCTAGTTCCCGATTACAAGGACTACCCTCTCCTTGGGGATCCCATTACCGACGACCCTCTTAGATCGGGGCCAATTTTCGAGGCCTCCTGGACTCATGCATTACACTGCGTGAGTCTTCGCATTTGCAGTTCTGCACAATTGGTTGATGTCTGACATTGTATAGCTCTACTACACGGTTGATAGTTACCATCAACTCATCGTCAACGGACCGAGCGATGCAGACAATCCATACCACGCTGCTCACTGCTTCGAGTATCTGCGAAATAACATTCTTTGCAACCTCGATATGACGCTCGAGGGATCCATGTCAACTCCAAGTGACAAAGAACGAGGACAGCCTCATGTGTGCAGACATCGTGCCGAGGCTATTGAGTGGATTGAAAAGAGAAGAACGGACGATTTGCAGGATATTGTTGGGCCGTAGCAGGATGGGTCCGATATATGAATTGTGGAGCAATTTGATAGCGTTATTGTTGACCTGGCTCATGAAGAGGTTGGCATGAGGATCGTCAGGCCAAGGGAGTTTTTGAATACATAACTTCCGTCCTCACAGTAAACTTGGTTCCTCTATAGACCGAATCTCCACCGTGCCACATGTTGTTTTGCTGAAACACCAACGCCCGGCCTGTTTTTGGCCAGACTCTAACCGCTTGATCGGCCAATTCCCACGACGGCATGAAACTCGTTGCGCCACCAAGTAATCTTTCCTGCTCGGCCCCTTTTCCTTCATTTGACTTGATATCTTCACCCTTGAGCTCTCTTTCTTGTCGTGGCAAACTCTTTGAGGTCTTGGCCTTCTCCTCCCTCGCCACTCAAATACAGCTGGATCGTATACAACGAGATTTCGCTACCGTCGGGTGTCCGATAATTGCCGTCGCAATGAGGCCGAAAGTATTCTCCACCAACATACTTCAAAAAGCGCAATCGCTCATTCAGTCGAGTGAGATTATAGATATTCTTTCTGCCTGCCAGACCCGTCACGCCGAGCTTGTTCTGTAAAGTGACCGCATCCCAATTCTCCAAAAATGGTTTTAACCGCGCCAGAAGCCTGTCTGCGATTTCCGGGGAATCAAAAATGATGCGACCACAATTGCGATAGTCGGTGGCCATGGCCTGTTTGCCATTGCCGATATTGATCATTGCACGTTCCCAATCTCCGGTTTCTGCTGACTGTTCGGCTAGGACGAGCAGTTCTTTGCACTCAGCTTCGGTCATGAAATTATCGATAACCGCTGCGAAGCTGTTTTTGTATTCTGGGATCGCCGGAGTCGTAGCTGTAAAGTCGATGAGGGAGCTCGTTACATTTTCAGGAGCTTGTGGCGGGAGGAAGCCAGGGCGGATATTGACAGACATGGTTACTATGTTTTCAATAAATTCGTCGGACATCACTCCGTCGTAAACGAAACTCGGTGGAAGTTATTGACGATAAGTGAAGGGAAGATGATTTGAGGGTTTCAATCATTTCAGGACTTTGAATGCCGAGATGTCTGCCTAAATGCTAAGCTCATATGCTACGTGTAAACCTAGGTGCACGAACAACGTCCATTCGTCGACTCAGCCTCACGCCCTGTCTGGGAAGTAAAAACATAGCATCATGATTCTCAGGTGTTTCTACCACACACATCACGCAGTGTCCACGGCTTCTGACCTTGATGCCTCATACAAGTCTCTCCTGACCTAGGACTCTTTCCATGTGCCGAGGCTGAGGACGAAGGAAAGACTATTCAAGACGCGACAAAAAGCAAAGAAATAAGCAGAGCAACCAGCGCCAAGCTATGTGGTTTCTTATGTAATGATTCACTCGACCAATCATTTAATTGGTGTCTCATTAGTCATCAGGTATTCGAGCTTGCCTCGGCCAACCAATCAGATTTGAACCAACCCTGCGTATCCATTTCTTAGTCTTCACAAACAGCCTCAACACTGCCTCATTCTTGACATTATAATTCGTAAGACGGCACGAAAGCTTAGACGGGAGAGTGTGATGCAGGTGCTTGAAGTCGGCTTTTCTTTTGGCAACATGGTCTTCATCCCGCAATACCATCTTCTGTGAGTAAAGGACTTCCACCGTCACTGTCAACTGAGGTTCCGCGTAGAACGACCAATGAATGAATTCGACTTGCTCATTGCTAAGAAGATTGACCAATCATTGATCATGTTGAGTGCCATAAATGACTAAGCCAATTTTCGCTTCTGCGAACCAATCGGATGACAAGAATGTATCTTGTTTACTTTACAGACAGAAATATATATTTTCAGTGGTGGATGACCGGAGACCTGGGACATCAACATAGCATCGAGGATCCCAATTGCGTTATAATGGCCTCAGTTCTCGAAGAGTCTCGATCAACTCAATGTCATGGCAATTGTCACCATTACCTGGACGGATGTACCTCAATTGCCACTAAGCAGGATCAAGTAGAGAGTATAGAATGGTAGATGTAACAAATCGATTATCGAATGGAGTTGGATGCTATCAATATTGACGGACGTGATCACTGTCTTTGGTTTGAACCAACTAACGTCTATCAAGTCAAACGTTATATTCCAAGGTCAGGTCCATCTAGTCGGATTGTCATTCTGCGAGGGTTCTTTGGTGATTACAAACGACAAGCCCCAGTCAGGCCATAAACCAATGCTCAGAATCGCTTGTGTCATCAGAATCAAAATGTAGAAAGAAACGTAACATTCATAATTCTTGAGACTGAACCTAAAATATCACCAAATACTAGCTAATGAATGACATAACAACTGAAGCATCCCTCCATCTTTCATATCTCTCCAAATTAACCTGAACATGTTCACATATTAACAGAACCCACCCGAAAAAAAGCATCGACGGCGGGAGAACCTCTCAGAATAGGGCCGAGCTTAGAAAGAACAAGTGATATAATCGCCAGACACATCGACCGGAATAGCAGCGTTGGGATTTCCGTCTAGGTCAATATATGTGTGTTCTGGAGTGAGATGGCCGACAACAGCCTTGGCAGATTCGAAGATGATACAATCGACGCCTTGTGGAAAAGCGATGAGCTGGCTGGATGTCGCGAGGATTTGCCCATTTGAAGCAAGAGAGCTGGTGCCAAACAGGCTTTCGAATGCTGCAACAGATCCATCGATCGGCACCGTAGCGGCAGCTTGAGCGCCGGTTTGGTCGTTGATGATTGTGAATGTGATCTCGTTAGGGCTTTGACGAGCCACGAAACCACTTGGCAAAGCGACCACCGAGGTGGCGAGGAGAGCGAGAGATGAGGCAACGGAGAAGATCATTTTGAGTCTGGAGATAGAAATGAAGGCTTTCTGTTTGATTGGTATAGTAGGTTGTTGGGGATTGTTGTGCTTTGGAATGATGATATTCATCCACGCCCGGGGAAACCGAGCCTCTTTATAGCTCTACTTGATGGGCGAGTTCCAAAGATCAATCGCGTACACTTCGGCTCTGAGAATCAGCTGAGCCCCAATGTCTTAGTTCAGGTATGCATCGAAAGTCTCGATAGCCCCATGGAAAACTCCGTCCGACGCCTTGAGTGAGATCGTATCATCCACGACATCTTGCCGAATAATCCGAAATGTGACTGCTGCGGCTTGACTTGATTCTAAGCATAGAAAAGGAACATGCTCAGCCTTTTGGAATCAGGCGAACCTCGTAAGTGGGACCTTTGAACCAGATGATGAATTGTGAGTACTATGTCTCAGAGGGACCAGTAGAACGACATTCAACACCTGATCATGAATCTGTGCACTCTGGTCTTGCCAGTGTCCAAATTGGACGTATAGTAACTCAGTCAAATGCAACACGAGCTTCTCGTAATGCGGTCAGCTCATAGCCACGCTTACTGCTTTGTCGCCAAGAGGGTCCAAGACCACAGGGCTCATCGATATACATGATATAGATTTGGGTACGCTGAGGCTATGACATGCAGTCGGAGGGATAGAGTACAGCCGAGTTGATAGTTTGAAGAGTCAAAGCCATCGAAACTCGGCCTTGCGAAGTATCAGAAATTTCAGGCAAATTGTGCTGAAAATTACGAGATCGGAGTCTAACAAGTCTCACAAGTGCCAAAACGTGGACGTCACGGCACCTGGTTCTCCGGGGTAAATCCACCCAATCGGCGGTCATACAGGGAGAAATTGTTCAGCTTCAGCCCTATAACTCGCTCTGTACTTTTTTCCCCGCTTGACTCTCAATTGTGGCCGGAAAAAGTATGTGTGCAAGGCTTATTGTTTCTAAGCTATTAATAGAAATTCTCCTCATTTACGCGAATCTTATGAACAGTTTCTACTTCGTATCAAATAAGCTGATATGCAGCACTGCCTTCAGAGCACAGTAAATGAACCTCGTTCTGCACGGATGCATACGCAGTATGTCTTCGCTTATTTCTATCATACGTAATATGATAATCTTGGTCTATACTCGGATTTCTCAAGACTATGTGCATACATTAACATTTATTTGATCGGAAGATATCGAGAAGCTGGATGTACCGTACTTTCCACTTCCGGCATCCCATCTTCAAAGTGGACCGGTCTATTTTTTGACTCCAACCATCGTAATCCAGGAATCAATAAAGAAACATTTACGTAACAGTTGCCAAGTCATGTCAAGCAAAAGACACATGTACACATGTGTGAAATTTTGAATAGACTGATGAGTAAACTCCAGTAAGAAAAGGTAGAATCATCATATGACCTATATGTGGACATTTCATTCGGAGCGTGACCTGAATGCAAAGGGAACTCAATCTTTAGGTCTTGGCTACGTGCTCGTTTGAGTAAGGCTGGATGACAACCATCCTCGGAGCCCCCAATTTGTTGTGCTGCATACTCTGCCTCTTATCCATCAACGTAACCCTTAACCATGTCAAGACAGATGAACCATAATGCGGCTTCGTCCAAAGTTGTCTGATCGTAAGCGAGCGGTATTCCGGGCGGATAACGGTCCTTGCATTGCCCGAAGCCTTGGTAAGTATTGGTTATGAATGTGCTTAATGATCGGAGTTCCATAGTCTACTTGGCAGGAATGTTCAATGTCAGTACGAAAGAATGGGATGATACTACCAACTCATGTTTGGTATACTGCAGTCTCAAAAGATTGCGAATGCATTAGGAGGATTTGCAACGCCGCCAAGTACCTTTCATAGCGATTAGCATAAACATGTGTAAGACATTATCATGTCAGCTTACCTTTAAAGGCATACTGGACAAAGAGAAGCTGTATCTTCCAGTATCTTTGCAGTGCTTCAAAAGAGCCTCCAGGTCAAACAAGTCTCCAATCGGGCAACCCCAACCAGCCAGAACCCATTCATGCAAGTTGTAATTAGGGTCTGCGTGTGCACCGCGTATTGGCGCCCTTTCAAAGCTGGGAGCATCTCCGGCCACAGCGCCGAATTGATGCTCCCAAAGCCACCGGAGCGTCTTCTCTGAGGCCTCGACTCCGATAAAGTCAGGAGAGGCTCGATGCGCCAGATCCTTTCTCTGACCATCGTTCAAATTGGTGTAAGCGGCCCGCTCCGAATGAAGAGAATATCGCCCTGCTGAAACTGTATCCGAAAGTCTTCGACCATAGACTGGAGAGTCTCAACACTGATCGAAGTTGATGAAAGTGCCTCAATGTTGATGTTCTTAGTTGCTGCCCACTCCACATAATCAAGTAAAACACCGCGACCTGTTATCTCACCCGCTTCGGCGACGGCTATGGTTGAATTAATGATCAGTAACAAGCCCGCACCTTATCTATAGTGAACGGCGGAAGAATGAAACACATGCGCATACCGTGTAGCCCAAGGACATCAGAAGACTCGATCTGTTTTTGCGTCCTGTTATTGTAAAACCTCTTAGATTTCTGATGGGCTGGATTTAGGAAAGTTTTGAAATTAGCTGGCCATCTCTATCTACAAGGATGGATACCTTCTGAAACCCTACCATAATGCCGAAATCCATCCCAATCCATCCCATTGGGTTGAACCCTGAGTATTGAAGTGTAAAATGTCGTCATTGATGCAATTTGGAGCCCGATGAACAAGCTCTTGTTGGAACGGCTTCCTTCCAAAGCTTGGGTACGAGGGCATGCTCAGAGGCCAATCCAGTGAAATCCGCACACCAGTCCTGATCTCTTGCGCTGCCTTGACTATCACGTCCGGCGTCATCAAATTCAACGTACCCAGCTCATCATCCTTTCCGAAGTGACCCCAAGCATTTCCAGGTGGTCCCTGCGGATCCAATGGAAGTTGCTCAAATTCAATCACGCCCGAAGAATAGATCATGATATAGGATCAAATCAATGATTGTAAGAAACCTGTCGGAACGACGTTCGACTTGATAAATACTTCTGGACTTGGAGAAAACTAGACATGACGTGGGGTATTACGGAAAAAGCTCGTTTCTGCATCTTCGACGCTTTTCCGAGCCTTTTTCCGCTTCAGTATTCTGTCCGTATGGGGATTACGAAGACAATGCTCGATCCTCGTATTGACAATTAGATGTTATGTAGCATAGCAATCGATAGAGATTGGATCGAAATTGATCCCGAAACATTGAAATCTAGTACCGTGTACAGAGGTTAGTCCAGAGGGGAACAAATTTGTGAGCTGGGTTCAAGGTAACGATTAGGAAACTAAAGCTTCGCCGTCAGGGCTTAGGGCTAGAGAATAACTATCCGCTAATTCTTCTAATTGCAAAATTGCAAATAGTTGTATTCGTCTCGTCGAAACTTCATACAGGAACGGATTTAGCACGTATCAACATAGATTAGATTTCTATCATTTCTTCTATATGAATGTAGATTCGGTCAAGCGTTAGCTATCCACATAATTCATCGTTCCAACGCCAGCTACCGATAAGAGGCCGGAAAGACGGCATGACTCAAATTTGTTGTGAGCATGGCATAAAAGCTTAAGTAAGGCTCTTTGTTGAACAGATAACCTCACGTACTGAGATACCTCATTATGGTAATTTGAAGCCACCTGGTACAAGTGTCTGGAAAACACCTGTAGGGTCGTAACGCGCACTGACCTCCTTCATAAACTGAATGGACTTTTCACCATAGCTGGGGAAGACCTCTTGTATACTACCTGCATAATTCCACATTCTGTTATTCAAACGAGTCAGCGGATTTGACATGGGTAGCCGTCAAATTGAATGAGCATTGCAAAGATACTAACATGTATGGATGCAGAAGTCCTCGAGACTCAGAACCCTCCTGAAGCGAAGTGAAAAGCGAGTTGAAAGAGTTGACGATGGTTTCATTGTAGGTCGTCAAGGAAATGCCGAAATAAAGAACTATAAGACAAAGGTGGCGTTCATGTTAATAATGGCTTGTTTTCATCCACTCTCAAAGTTATATAGTCAAGGCAAGCTTACTGCTGAGGACTTCTTCTGTGCCCGCAAGGCCAAGTGAGTTGGAACCCTTTGCAACACCAGCATTCATCATTCTCGGGGTAAGAGGCATGTTGCAATGGAGTAGGGTCAGCCCATCGGTGTTTCCGAATGACCGTCCCCATTCTAGGAACGAGTACCAGGCAATACTATATTCTTCTCGGTTTGCATAGATTGTGTACGTGAGCTGTTCCTGGCTATGCTGCATGTCAATATACACGACATACATAATGAAAGAAGCGCGTCGAGGAACGTGCTAGTCAAATACTTACTACTGGCCATCAGTGAAACCAGCGTCAAATTCAAGAGCCAGAGACGAGTAGTTCGTTTGACGGATTGTGTTGGAAGACGCGGTCAGATTAGACCATCCTTCCATAATAGATGGTAAGACAGTCGAGTTGTGATCATTGTAGTACAGAGGCGTTATCGTGATCGCCTCGTCGGTTGCGCCGATATACATAGCGGCAGGAAGAGCGTGCGTCTTGACGTCAAGAACCGCCTGTCTGACGCTGTAGTCGTATGTGACGTCGAGCCATTGTTCGGTCTGATCTTCTAGAGTCTGGATTTCGCCGCCGACTACGAGCCCACCTTGATAGAGAAGTAGGTCATATCGTGTGACGACAGCGAAATTGTTACCACCACCTTTGAGGGAACGGAATAGATCGGGGGCATTGGTTTGAGAAACCTCGACGAGAGTACCATTCGCAAGAACAACTTCGTAAGTTTTGACGTTGTCCACGGCAAACCCGTTCTCATTACTAAGGAATGAAAAGCCCGCACCCAAAGCGAGGCCAGTACCGACTGGGTAAAATCGACCGCACATGGGTACGACGTCAAAATCATCGCAATAGGTGTACACATCACCCCATACCGCACCCGGCTGAACGGAGACATATGGAACAGCAACATCATTATGTACGCTAATGTTTTTCATGTTCGAGAAGGTGATAAGAACGCCATCGTCGATATTCGCAGCTCCGGCTACTGCAGAATGGCCACCACCGCGAATGGCAAACTGGCAGTCGTTAGCCACAAACAATTCGACGGCATCGGCGACATCTTGCGAGAAGGTAGGTTGGAAGATACAGCTGGGTGATAGCCACTCGGTCGAAGCTAGATGTGATAGCGCAGTTAGTATGCCATTTCTCGTATCACAATTTCAAACCCAAATCTTCCAAGTAAGACGCACACCAGAACATCTGATCATTACTGGTATAAACATCAGTTCCAATTGCTGCCACTTTGTCTGGAAAAGCCTGAGTTAGAATATTGCACTGCCCACAATTCTGTTAGCGATGTAGTTCCATTCAGCTTGAGCTGGGTCTTCTTACACATTGTTCCCCTTTTACGACCGTAGTGTTTGTGTATGCACGTGCCAGAACAGACTGGCACGATAGCAATATTGCCACTGAAAACAATCGTGCTGCGAACGACATTGTACACGAATTAGAAGTCAGAAGATAAATCTTCCAATATGCTTTCCAGCCTGTGATATGTCCAATCTTTTTTTCCCTCAATCCATGATGGGTAGCTCTTTGTTTTAAATAAACTCGAACGGTCGAGAAAGACTACTGAAGCAGGTACGCTTTTTGCATCCCGGCAACTATAAACATTCTGGAAGCATAGCATGATCACTTATTCCACTATAATGGGGCCCGCTTATGGCTTTCTGTGACCCTTGTCAACAACGTGCTTACCGGTCCGAGACGCCGAGAGCTGAAGAAATAGATGACAACTTCGAGTCATCTTAGAAACAATTTGCCCTTTCAACTTAGAAGAATATAAATACTAATAATCAATTAGCCTTGTTTGGCCCCAAAATCTGATCAACGTCACCGAACTACATTGAGGAAACGGAGGTATCTCGAGTCAGCAGAAACAATCTAAAGCTGAGTGGCGGAGAAGACTCCGCGCTGATTGCATATAGCTACGAGAACATCTCGTCATTCCGCAAACCTGAATACGTTCATAAGGTGGCATGAATTGAAGCTATAAAGATACGCAGAATTGACAGAGCTGGCTTAACACGAGTTGCGTACCTGACCGAGGAAAACCGGAATCGTCGGGTCCTTTGCCATCCTAGCTTATGCCCATACATTCGTGTAATCGTTCCGACAGTTCGAGTGAGTTTGATGATTTAGCTATATTCCACGTTTGCGTATTAGTACTCGTACGTTGCCTTTGTCATTTCGTCGATGTTCATTAGTTTGTAATTGATCGTTGTGGTTGGATCACGATGCTCCTTATGCGTGGCTGATTCATGCTTAGCGCTCGCCTAGCTGATAGAGTATACTTCTATCTCCAAAAGTCAAAAGGACGAGACTAAAATGGATGACTAGTTAGCTCACCTCGTAAGCTTGTTGAGCTAGCCTTCAAAGAATCTCTACTCCGTGACTATAGCCCGTGTAGAACCAAGAAAAAGGAGCATAGACAGCAAGACAAAAGTTCATCAAGATAACCCACTAATGACTCGGTAGTTGTTGGTAGTCAAGTATGGTTTACAGTTGCGACGGGCTCGGATTTCCGTGTCCGTCGGGAAGGATTACGGTGATGATATGATATGGTTAGCACGAATTACAGCGCGACAAAAAGATAGCCTGTGTACTTACTTGAACTAGCCGATATTCATCAAGAATTGGCAAATTGACATCATTTTGTTCGTCTCTCTTTTTTTGAGAATCTTGTTTGACTTAGTGCCGTACCCTACCTACTAGCCGCGCTTATTGATAGACAGACCTTCCACGGTCAACAATTTCTGAAATCGACAAACGACATCGCTTACCTTGCCACAGAGCCACACTAATACTGTACTTATTTCTGTAATAATTGCGGTGCCGTGGGACTGACAATGCTGGCGAGAGGTCGCCACATCGGAGGAATGTGAGAGACTGAAATCAAAGCGATCAGCTCGAGTACTATCCGACATACTCAGATGCTTTCAGTATATTCAATTCAAGCAAGACGTAAGAATGCAGAACAAATCACGAGGTAAATTCAACCAGTAAAACCAGTATCGCACCTTGTGTAAGACAGTACAACGATTCGTGGTTGACACTCATTCGGCTGAGTATGTCGAACCGATAAATTTTCCCTGAAGCATCGGAAAAATACCAAGAGAGCCAAGCATAATAGATGTACTACCGCCGAATACATGGCGAAGAAGAACCGAGTATCATGATTGTGTCTCCTAGTTCTTATTACCGTGAATTGTCTGACTGGGTGATTGCATGTGATGTATCTTTTGTGATCATTTCCGGAGACCAAGCATTGTCAGCTTATGCGACAGCAAAGGCAGTGACGATCATGTATGGTGTGCCACTGTCCAAAAAAGAGAGCTATGAGATGAACTATACCCATGGGGCTCTGATATCTGTCTGCTGCATATTTTCCATTGTAGGTGGGCCAAGTCGTTATTTCCATATATCATCAAGAGTGCCCTACTAGTATAAAGTAAGCCCTGAGGGCGGAATGCGTATGATAATGAGAGTGATGATTAGCTCGCAAATGGGGCGTATATCTAGCACCTATGTAGAGAACTTAATGAGTTCTGTAGAAGTGACAAGATAAGGATGTGAAATGAGTACAGAGGAAAGGCAAGGGCTATGTAAAGTGGAACGGGCTTCATTCACACTCGACTATAAGCATCAAGAGTTGTTTGATGCAACTTAAATTACTTCTTGCTGCGTAAGATTTCTGTGCACTTTTCATCTACTCGGAAGAGGACTTGGTTCCCGTCGGTAGACAGGTCCGCTGATGCATACCCGTCCACAGATCCGAATATGACTATCTATAAGTAGGAGGCGGGGAGGAGATTCGACTGTCACCCCTCGACTCCCTCGTGGCTGGTCATTGATTTTTTATCACACACAATGAAAGCCCAGACTGGCTGAAACTTGGTTCAGTAGCGATGATTTACCAGGTTGCAAGTGACATATAGATAATGTATTGCAGCTTTGAAGACGCCATGAATGAAGAGAAGTTTGACGTGGTCATTGTTGGTGCCGGTAAGATGTCTTGACGCTGAAGAACTATAGAATACTGAAACATGATTGAACAGGCCGGTATGGACTCATCGCTGCAGCAACGTATTTAAAGCTGGTCCCCGATGTCAACCTCTTGATAGTGGACAATTGCGCTTCAATTGGTGGCGTGTGGAGTAAGGAGAAGATATATCCAGAACTTTTCACTCAAGTCGGCCATGACCTATTCGAGTATTCATTCTATCCCATGAAGAAGGAAGGGCTCTCACCCGACCGCTACATATCCGCGCAAACGATACATGACTACCTTAATGACTTTGCACGCGACTACGACCTCATCCGTCGAATACGACTAGGAGTTCAGGTTACTAAGATTGAGCACCTGGGTTGGTATGGATGGCGCCTTTATTTCCATGACGGCCATAAAGTTCGAGCCGGCAAACTCATATACGCCTCAGACGTGTCATCAGATCCAAATATTCCGTCTATTACTCGAAAAGGCTTCATGAAACCAGTCATCCATTCTTCGAAGATACCCTCATCGCTGAAAGCCCTGAACGGCCCTGAAACCAGACGCGTAACAGTCGTTGGTGCAGCCAAGTCGTCATACGACACCGTTTACTTGCTTTTGAAAGCAGGAAAAAGTGTAGACTGGATCATACGGGAGGAGGATAATGGCCCTCTGGCCATCATGCCTCCTCGTCTTTGCTTTCTTAGGACCGTGGACCTTATGGCCACTCGTGCTCTAGCTGCTTTCAGTCCGTCTATTTGCAACACTCGTGGCTGGTGGTATCGATTTTTACATTTGACCGAAGTCGGGCAAGCCGTAACCAGATTTTTCTGGAGAAATGTTAATCGTGCTGCGGAATATCACGCTGGTTATTCGAGAAATGCGAATGCGTCCAAGCTGAGACCAGAGCCCCACGAGTACGGGTAAGTCCTAGAGTCACAATCTGACAATTTTGATTTGGTCGGCTGAGCAACTTTCTAGCATGTTATGGTGTAATGCTGGGCTGGGGCTGGCTAGTGTGCCTAATTTCTGGAAAGTCTTTCATGCAGGGGATTGTACAGTTCATCGAGCAGAAATAGCCGAGTTGGGAGACGGGAAGTACATCACTCTTGCAAATGGTATCAAGATCGAGAGTGATTATCTTATTCTTTGCACTGGCTGGACGGCCAACCTGAACAGTTTTGATGAGTCGCTTCGAGCCAAAATAGGCTTGCCCTCAAAGGCTGACTTCGGCAAGGGATGGGAGAGACTAGACAGAATAGGTGAAGGGAACGTCAATAGATTGCTGCCAATGCTCAGTAACCCGCCTGATACTACCCAAAGGACCTCTGAATGCCGTCCCTGGAGGTTATACAGAAATCTCGTCTCTCCAGATCTGACTTCGCAAGGCGACCGATCAATATTCTTCCCTGGACACATACACTCTCTATATTCGCCACTGGTAGCCGAGGTTCAGGCTTTATGGGGAATAGCATATATGCTGGGTATGATTGATGTGCCGGACAAAGAGAACATGGAAGTCGAAATTGCCACATGGAATGCATGGACCAGAAAGCGATATCTGGAGCAAGGGCGCAAACACGCCTATTCTATTTATGATCACCTCGCCGTACGTAAACTGTGAAGACACAAGGTGTTTTGAATGACTGACCTATATAGTATGTCGACACGCTTTGTCGTGATCTTGGTATCAACACGCGCCGAAAGAGCAATCCTATTTCGGAAATGTTCAGACCATATCGCCCCTCTGACTATAATGGTTTGATAGAAGAGTTTCTGCAAGCGCAAAAACAAAGGAATGTCTCCGAAGATAGTGACGACGACTTTTAAAACCTTAATATCTGATATTGAGCGTTGTATGAACGTCTTGTTAGAGTAGGTAAAAAGATTGTCTGTCCATAGATCTTTTTTTAACCCTTGAATATTAAGTATGGCCGTTACGGTACATGCGGACTTTTGAATCTATTTTCAATGTCACTCATAGTGGACTGATGGTAGTTGATCTGTAAAGAAACACCCGATTCATAATCTAGTCAATCTAAATATGTTCTATCTCATATATATAATATCATCAAAAAGGAAGTGTAAGAGTTTGGCAGTCCTGTACGCCAGGCAAAATGCTAATATTTTGTTTGTTCACCAACCACATGATACACCAGTTCAGCGACTCAATAAAGTCAGCTTTCCAAGTCTGAGTCAAATTCTGATAACCATCACGAGATTTAAACTGAAGCTGTGGTTGACGAGATAACTGAGGGTGCCGTGTCGTGTTTTTCAAGGAAAGTATATCCGTTCACCAATGCAACGACGTCCTGTAAAGTACTTCAGTCAGAAGGTAAACAACTCAAGATGAGATCGTACGTACATATATGCTATCTGACTCTATAAGCCGTGAGGACCAATTTGACAGGAAAATTGCCAGCATAAACGGGACCAGATAATCAAATCTTTCGGTAATTTCGACAAGAACTACACTCAAAGTAACTGGAAGATGAGTGACACCACATACCAAAGAACCAGCACCAATCAGTGCATAAGTACCGGGACTAATACATGATGAGCCACGCCTTCCCATTTCTGTCGCGCATTCGGCAACGAGCATTGGAAGTCCTCTCGTGGAAAAGCTATCCACAAACAATTGAGATACGTGACCGACAATCTTGCCAAAAAGAGCCCCGAGAACCATGGTGGGTACATATATTCCAGCAGGTACTTTAAGTCCGAATGTAAGAACAGAGAAAATACCCTTGATGACAAAAGCGGCTGTCAGTGAGCGTATGTGCGCCGGAATTTCATTCAACGATGGACAGTTGTCATGAAGCTGTTGATTTGTGTGGAATTGCTGGCATGGTGTCGTCAATGTTGCCAGAGCTTCTGCAGCGCTCATTTTAGTAAATCGATTCGTATGAGTTACAATGCCCGTGAGAACAGCCACCGTGGCAGTCTCGAGTACTGGAGAACGGGACAAGATAGGGATCCTCCGACCCGCCAGTAATCGTAAACGCGCAAATTTGACGAAAATAGCACCGAAAATGCCTCCACTGAGACCAACAAATGCGTAAATTGGGATCTCAAAAGACTTCCAGGCCACCATGCTATGTACGTGGAACATGACAATTGCCTTCAGACCAAAGGGGTCCAGATACTTCAGGAATACCGCGGCGGTCTGTTCCTCATGTGTCGGTTATCGATATTAGCATAGGGACTTGTTCGGAAACTTACTATGCAACAAAAGAGTGTTGGAGTCAATCGTCCCAATGAGGAATTGAGGAGCCTTCCTGACTGTTAACGCTCATATGATAGAGTGGAGATCGATAACATACGGCAACTCCTCAAGGACAAATATCAGCCCCGAAATTGGTGCCCCAAATGCGACACAGAAGCCTGCAGCAGCACCGGCGTTGTAGATCAGCTCAGACTGTTGGCGGCACAATTGGAATGTGTCGCCGACAAAACTACCGATACCGGATGCAATGTGTACATAGGGGCCTTCTTTACCCAGGCAAAGACCAGAAGAAGCGCTCAGTACGATTCCAATGATTTTGCGTAAAATGGTAGATAAATCAAAGTATTTTGGCAGCCGAATCCCTTTTGAACGTAATTTCAGTTCGGCCACACCACTTCCTGAGACAGGATACAATATTGCGGGTCCTGTTCTGACCTGGGGAATTCCGTCCGCTTAGCTGTATTCAGTAGGACAAGAAAGTATTGCGCGGACTCAATTATACCTACACCATTGATTTGCGAATGTCTTGACAAAGTGACGAGAGCCGAGGCAATGGCCAACATAGTTCCAAGCGATGTCCAACACATCCAGTTTAATACCATGCGGCTGCGAGGGCTAGAAATATGGAAAGCATCGGACCATTCCATCCATGACAAGCAACTGGAACCTAGCGACGTGTTAGATTGGAGAGTCCCAGTTTCGATCCATTCCAGTCCACCTACCGTCAGAGCAGCATCTTTGGCGATTCCATAGAACATTCTCTATTAAAATATATCAACATGAAATTCAAAGATGGAGTTATGCAAGCAAACGTGTTATAGATAGATCATAGATGACATACTCTGACAAAACCCTCCTTTGAGATCAAAAAGGAAAGGGTCTATCACTGCAACAGCGTAACCCATTAGACCGATCAGTAGGCCCGTCACAAGAAGCAATGGCCACATTTCGAAATCTGCAACAATTTCTGTTATTTTTGTCAGTTCCAATAGACCGTACCGTTCACAAAATTGGCAACTTGAAAATGCATACTCGGAGACGGATCATAAGTGCTATTATGTTCCAGGCCTCCGTCAGTCAGAATATCACTTTCTTGTAATGCCCTCTCGGGGCATTCATTGCCCCTGAGGGTACCATAAGTGCTGGAATTGGTAGACTCATATGGTTGGAAGAGACTCAAGGACGGTACTGAATAAGGACGTGGAGGTTGCATTGCATCAGCTAGTGGGTGATTATCTATACGGCGACACAATGGCTTGCAACCCTGATATCCTTCGCCTTCTCCACTTCATTCTCCGTACTTCTTGTCCAATTTCTACACTTTCGTCGATGACCTTCTACACGATTGTCCTCATTATCGTCGTGGCCAACGGCGACTTTTCATCTGGCGTCGGAGTCTCGGACCTGTAGCTATTATCTCCGGTGATCCACGCCAGCCGACGCCCCTTGTCAGTCTATATTTCAAAGCCGCTTGGCAGTAGCTTTTCTGAAATGCTATCGATGAAAATGATCCCTGTTGAAAAAATTTAGTGGTCTTCGGAAATCTCATTGGATCCGGATGCAGGGATCGGCCGACGAGTTCCGTAGGTGCATGGGATCCGTGGGTATCACGGCCTGTCACTTAGGCGATGCGAGCCAAGGCTGTTGAGTCTTATGTTCTTTGTCTGTATCAATACCAGCTAAGTAGCCTTACGCCAGCAATATGCGTGTCATCTAGTGACATTTATGGTACAGATTATCTTTACACTTACCAGATGCAAACATGTTGCTTACTCAATCAAGCCGCACCCTTCTTGTCGAGTATGTGTAAATTTGCCCATAGCTCGAAAAGCATTTCTACTTTGTTTTTGTTTCTTTTCGTTTTCATTTGCAAAGCCTGAGATCAACCAACCTTCTATTTGAAGTTACTTTTTCTTCCCTATGAAACATTGATATTGAGTTCTCTTCGTCAAGCGTTCCAATCTTCATCAAAATGGCGTCCACAAGCTCAGACATTGTCAACCAGTCAGGGCTCATTCCAGCCGTGCAAGCTTCAAAAGATAGCGAGAAAAGTGAGCGACAAACTGCCGCAGTGGAGGACAAAGAGTTGGCACCAAGAGACGTCCACGGAATTCGCGTATGGATAAAAAGCTCATGGTTCGCAAACTAGGTACTCAAGAGCTAATCGAAATGTTTAGTGGGTGACGGCCGTTTCTGCTATTCTATCATCGACATTTTTATTCGCTCTAGACAACACAGTGGTACGTTGACGAAATCAATCAAACTCTCCATCATTTGTGAGAAACATCCTTGTTCCAGGGACTGAGTCTACTGTTACCTAGGTCGCCGACGTCCAACCTGCGATTTTAAATACATTCGGGCAAATTGAGGATCTCCCTTGGCTCGGTGTTGCCTTCGCACTCGGAGGTATTGCGATCTTACCATGGTACTTCGATGTTTCCAATTGCGAATAACGGCTGGCCTGGAGCTGACACATTTCAGGGGCAAAGCATATACCGTGTTTAATATCAAATGGCTATATATTACCACTATAGTTTTGTTTGAAGCAGGCAGCGCACTGTGCGGAGGAGCGCCAACTATGAATGCTCTGATCGTTGGCAGAGCCATTGCGTGAGTAATACATTTCAGTTATGGTCAAGGTCAATACAGTTGGCCTGCTAATGAATACGTGATGCTTATCAACTTTATTAGGGGTCTCGGCGGCTCGGGTATGTATTCCGGCTGTTTGACATACTTATCAGTCACAACGACTACTCGTGAACGACCATTATATATGGCCCTTGTCCTTCTCGCTTGGGGTCTCGGTACTGTTCTTGGACCTGTCATTGGCGGTGCATTCGCTGACAGCAGTGCAACCTGGCGATGGGTAGGTCATTTCTTCTGGTCTTCACCATTCAAATCAAGGTCTGACGTGTCATCTAGTCTTTTTACATCAACCTGGTCATTGGTGCTGTTTTCTCGCCTGTTTACTTTCTGATGTTGCCACAAATCGACTTCGGGGCAAGTTTGTCACTCATGCAAAAATTAAAAAAGATGGATTGGATTGGCATGATAGTTTTCTTTGCCGGTGCCACTTGTTTGACTATGGCCATTAGCTTCGGAGGGACTACCTATGCCTGGAATTCGGGATCTGAAATTGCTTTTTGGGTGGTTTCTGGCGTCCTGTTGATTGTCATGATTGCGATCACGATACGACCCATTTTTGTGTCCAAGACAGACGGGCTATACCCAGGTCACTTTGTTCTCAAACCTGAACTTGTCAATTTGCAATTGCAACTCTTCCTGGTCACAGGTGTCATGATGGGAACTGCCTACTATATACCCTTGTACTTTCAGTTTGCCCGAGAGGATTCGGCGCTGAGAGCTGCCGTCCGTCTTCTGCCATTTATTGCAATGGCAGTCAGCTTTTGTGTAATCAGCGGAGCGCTGATGCCAAAATTTGGCTACTACATGCCATGGTACACATGGGGTAGTGCTCTGGTGATCATTGGATCTGCCCTCATGTATACAGTGGACGCAAACACGTCACCATCACATGTATATGGATACACCGTTCTTCTTGGAATCGGGGCCGGATCTTATTTACAAGCAGGGTATGCCATTGTGCAGATGTTGGTCCCCCCCGAAGAAATTGGCAATGCCGTTGGGTTTATGAGCGTTTCTCAAGATCTTGGGATAGTGTTTATCCTCGCTATAGCCGGCGCGGTATATCAAAATCTGGCCTTGAAAAGAGTCACACCTCTTCTTGCCGGGCATTCCTCTGCAGACGTGATGCAGGTAATTGCTGGTACCAGTAATCCTGTCTTCAAGTCGCTCAACCCGGACCTTCAAACGAAGGTTGTTGACGAGATCACCCGATCCATGAGTGCAGTTTGGGCAGTTCTGATAGGTGTGGGATCTCTGTGTTTCATAATGTCTTTATTCTTGAAAGTAGGTCAAGCATTTCTTTCCAAAGAGCATCCTCTGTCTTGGTTACTTGCGTCATGATAGTGGCTAATATTTCAAACTATACAGAGACAAAGAGCCTGGCCTAAGGCTTCCTGAAATCACGTCTAGTGAAATTTGGTCCGACTTCGATTTTATTATCGACATCGAAAAATCAAGACTGTTGCGTGATATGTTCTATCTCATTCACCATGTATGATGATATAGGCTTCATTCTTTTGGTATACAACTTTCTGTTGGGATTTATGGCTCGTTTCTGTCGCGGCTATCTGGGTTATTTCCACCCGAAAATAATTATACCAGCAAGGTCAGTTGGGATGCTTTTCGATCAAAAAATTGCTACCTTCATCATTATATTCTGAGTTAGTATAACAACGGAATACTTTCAAGTACACAAACTACGTGTTTTTGGTATCTCTGGACGTGGAGTCGTTACGCAGACTGCTCGCTTTATTTCTCTCTAAAAGTATTGTCACTTAATTACCAAAGAATTTGAATATCCCATGCTGAAGCTTCATGTTCCATGTATATTCCAATTTTAATTTCTCGTCGTCAGCTGCACTTATGCACATAGTTCTCAATATATATGAACAGAAACTATCAATTCGAAGCATCAAATCGGGTATCTATAATACGATGGACCTAGGTAGGACATGTTTTGTGAGAAGCACTACAGACCCTCTATATATACTATGTTTAACGGAACAATTATGCTTGAGGAAGATGAAGATCAAATTGTACTGTTGGCTATGCCTCAAGCTAGTATGGTAAAGTCTATTGGCCCGGGTGAAAAACGAGTGATTTCAAGACCAGGCTTCTGCTATCACGATTGGCCATTTCAATCCATATCGCAACTTGGAATGACCTCAGATATGCGGGACTCAACCGTAATAGAGAAGGGATTTTGAGTGATGACAAATCGCCCGTTGCCCACAAAAGTCTTGTTCTCGAGGTGCTTGTACTTGGGATTGCCAGTCCGGAAAGTGTGGACGGTTGCTAAAGTTATTATCATTAGTCTCGAGGATCTCATTATATCGTACTCACGTGGCGATGATAAAACTGTACTCACAAGAGATACCGAAAGGGAATGTCTTTGCATTGGGATCTCGTTCGAACATGTCCAGAACGGGCTTACTAGCTCTAGCGACGCCAGTATAGCCACAGTCAAGAACCTATGTATTCGCCATTAGATCTGAGGAGAATATATTTGCAACATCATCCTTCGCTGCGACAGAGACTTACGACGCCATCATCGGTCCTACGGCGATAAGTTAGTCGATTTCACCCCAAGACACGGCTAAAACTCACCTAGCCAAAAGCTTCAGCTCAGGGCGAGCGTGCCCACCATCAGGGTCGAAAACGAGCCAGTCAGATCCATACTCGACGTTGGCCTCAACTGGATGGTCATATCCCTCAGCTGTTGTTAAGGTGCCGGTGCCGGTTTCCTGGGCCAAATCAGCAAACAGCATGGATAGTAGAATATGGCAAAGGATGGATACCCAATGGATCAAATTGCTTCCGTTAAGAATGGTTCCTTCAGAAAAAACAGTTAAACATGCTTCTTTTTTATCGCCATCCCTTTCAACATTGACTTACCGACAGGTCTACCGGTAGTAACGTTGACCTGGTGCACATTAGTACTTTTCCCTCGGCATGACGGTCCCTAATAACCAAAGCAAACGTTATTGGGACTCACCTTGAGGATATAAGCAGGCTTCAATCTCGGGTAGCCTGAAAGATTCTTGATTTCAGGCTCCGTCGACAACGGCGAGAGGTTGGTAAAAACGGGAGCTGCCATTCTCGTGAAAAGTCAGTCGATTCTGATGTGCTTCTTGTTCTTTGTCTGTCAGTGAATCTGAAAAATGACTTCAAAACATTTTGAGAGGAGAACGGATATCGATTTATAGACAAGCGACTGGGGATTTGGCTAGCAGTTGCTGCCACCGTCTCCATACAATCCCCAGTCTCAATCCGATACCCTCGCGATATTGAAAGTCAGAAAAATGAAGTGTCGTGAACGGACCTCTGGGCGAGGTACTCAGGATCGGGCTGGACGGCCGACGGGGGGAAATACTGACTCGACGGAGACATCCGTTCATGTAAAGACGGAGGTCTTCGCCGACAAGTCGCCTTTTCCGCCAATATATGGAAAGCATCGAGGGAAAGCAGCTGACTCTATATGTTCTCGTTATTTACTTTCTGAGAGAATTCTCATTTTATTGCCAGTTGTCGACATCCCATTAGCAATTTTTTTTCCGTCGAGTATATCCTCGTCACTGCCGCCTGATTCCAAAATGGTCCTCAATCGATTTTTCTTTCCACTTACTAGTCTCCTGCTTTCCGCTGTACTGAGTGCACCCTTGGAACAATCAAATTGCGCTGTGGATAAAGACTCATGCTCTTGTCCCTCGGACACGTCATTTTATGAGTGCACCACCACAGCTGTGATCGGGGCTGCATTGGAAGATGTCCAGGCTCTCACAGGTGACTGTAAGTCGAACTGAATGGTTCCGTAATCTTTTATGCGCTTCACCAGTTAATAGCAAGATATCAGTCTTTCATACGGAATGGATGGGCCTTGCACCGGAAAGTACCAACGGCGACGACAATGTACTTGGTTCTACACGGACATTGACCATTCCAACACAAAAAGGAACTTATCAATTCACTGAGGAGGTGAGAAGTCCATTCCGACCATTTTCAGATAAGGGACTTGATTAACATATGGGTGTAGCTACTTAAACTCGATCACAAAGGTGATGGTTCTTATACCTTGATGTTTAAACAACAAAATGGTCAGTGAATTCATCAGAATCTTCGTACAGCCAATTATCAACCATCTCATTCTTGCTGAGTGTATAGTCCCCGTTCGATACGACAAAGACCACGGGCCCGGGTCATTCTCCGGTTTCTGGGTCACTCGTAGTACTCAATATTACGGCCCCTATCAAACAAAGATAAATTGGAATGTGTACGCTTGTTTAACCGGCACAGTGGGTATGTGGATCAACCCTGCCGGTGGAATCTTTCTTCAAAAAAATTGGGGAGCTGATATCATCTAGGCTTCCCGGAATTCCACCGGCTGGCACTCAATAACGCAACGGCAACGCTTCAAATGCTTGGAAAGATCAAAGGCGTCAGCGAGCCTCCACATTCGGACTGTCAGCCTTCGGGAGATTTCATGCAAACATCTGATGCCATACGCAACCTCGACGAAATGATCGAGGAAAGGCACGGGCTCCGTATTCAGATTGATCTGTAGAGAGTGACTGTATGCGTGGATCAGCAAAAGTATGTTTACTGTTGTCAGCTAGTCATATTTAGGCTGGTAGACAGGGCAGATGGTGGAAACTGGATCGCTGAATATCACGTTTCATGAAATCACTTGATTGTCTGTTTACACTTCTGTACTGTTTTGATTTAATTTTTTTTCCCGCTTCGGTCTTCAAGAGCATGGTCATGATTGATTGACTGTCAAAGAAAATCAAATAGCTTGATAGTGTAGTCCTTTTCCTCAAATGACATTAGCGACTTACTTGAAACCTCTTTTCCATGATCTTCTTCATTTCTAACGGACATAACCACCTATCGATGAGGTAGTTCTCCTACCTCGCTTGGGGCCACTATTTACTATCCAGGATTCTTCGTATTTGACAATTCCCGCACATCTCTATCCAGCATTGTCCTTGAATGAGACTTCCAGGAATTCTCCAAGGAGGTAATCCACTAGATTATTTGCTAGACATGAATGTTGACCTCCTTATTCCGCGACACATTCATTACAGACCTCGGGCTGGAACTCCGTTTCCCCGACAAAGTATGAGGAATCATAACTTTTGAAGAAAATTTGAATTTATGTGAGTATAAGATACGTAAACCCCCCTTTCTAAGACCAGCCAAGTTGGATGTCCATCGACCTTCAGCTTCATTCGAGAACACCATGCCTGCCATCACAGACGAAATCTATGTCCTGGGTCGAGATCAAGCCGAATCCGCAAGGTGTGGACTGTCATCTCTACAACATTTTTTTTAATCAAAAGTAGAGCGAGGGAAGTTTAGATGCTAACATGCGTTATCAAAAGGCTCGATGAACAACATGCATTTATCGTTGAGGTGACTGGGGGAAGCCCCATACATCCTTCAATTGAGCAGAAGAACCTCGTGGCGGTTGCAGATATTGCAACTGGAACCGGGTATGTCAAAGGCACAGTTGCTGATTAAACTGAAGCGTGGGTATTAACGGGCTTTTATAAGGATCTGGCTACGAGACGTGTCTGAACTGCTCTCCACACAACAACCAACATCGGACAATTCTCTGCGCTACTATCATGGATTCGATATCTCCTCGGAACAGTTTCCCAGCGAAAGATTGCAGTCTAACATGGAATTCTCGGTGCATGACATTCTGCAACCATTTCCTGAAGAGCATGTGGGCCGATACGACCTTGTGAACGTACGGTTGTTGGCTGGCGCTCTCAAAGTGGCCGACTTCTTAAAAGCAGTCAACAATGTTGCTTCGCTTCTCAGTTGGTTTTTTCTGATACTAAACAATCAAAATGCGCTAATATCAGTTTCTAGAACCAAATGGATATCTGCAGTGGGTGGAGATTGACACCGGTCTTTTTTCTCATAACCAGCCCAAAGACTTCCCGCGTTTTGGCGAGATCATCCAGTTGGTGTTTGCTCTGGATCAGAAAGAGATGTCCAATCATGCCTCCGATGCTGTTTATTATGCAGCACTGTACTCTTCGTATCTGACATGCGTCACCAAGTACGCTTACAGCTCTTTGGAAAAGCCCAAGCTGAACGGAATGGCTCGAGCATGGTGCCTGCACGGGTTTAGCGCCCTTCTGCCTGGCGGTTTGATCCGATCTAGAACCCTAGAAGCGACTAGTAGCATGGAAGAGGTCCAAGAGATGACAAACCGGCTGCTCAATGAGGTAGAAGAACTGTTCAGCCGCGGGGTAGTGCCGGATGGACGTTTTGGGGTTGTCGTGGCTCAACGGCGGGCATAACTGTAATCAGATAGACATGCCTCACTACGTTACAGAACAATTTAGTCCCATATCTTATCTCGGACTTCGGTCTTCGCGTTCGGAAAGCAGTGTCTATAAATGGGCAATATCAAGCGACGTGCCTACCGTAGGTTGTAAACATCTATATTAAATACTCTGCTAAGTCGAGGTCCAAAAAAGCCTAGACGCCGATCTGTAAAGTGTACCATAGTCCATAGCCAATATTGGACGCAGATAATATACTTATACCTAGCACAGTAATACAGTAAACCCTGGATATAAGCACCTAATTCAGACCGCGTAAAAATGTGCTTATACCCAGGTTGTGCTAATATTCGAGTACCATACAAATCCTAAGATTTGTTAATAATTTGCTAGCTAAAAGGGATATTTCTTATATATTACATAGATACGCTAAGATGCCCTACATTTCAGGTAATCTTACTTAATGCTAATTAGTTAATAATATTATATCTACTTGGTTATAAGCACCTTTATATGGGAGATCTGAAATTTTAGGTGCTTGTCCTTATAGCCAGGTATAAAGCGCATTTATATGGGAAATGAAAATTTCTCGGATTTTTGGTGCTATAAGTCAGGTTGCGCTTTTATCCGGGGATCTTATATCCAGGGTTTACTGTACTGCCATGGCCCAAGGATAATTATACAATAATCTTGCTAGTCATGACTCGTATTGAAATACGCTAGTTATGACTCGCAAGTATTTTATAACGAAGCTAGTATTATGCAAGACTAGTCAACTAGGTACATGGCCCCTTGGATAGACTGACATCTAGCCTAGCCAAATCCACTAATTCAATTACTACATTCCAAGGCGAATAGGAAGCCCTGGAGACCAGATTGCACTGATTCATACCATCAGAATGAGATGGTTATCGCGAAAGCAGAAGGTAAAAAATACGCACTAGTTACTGGTTAGCAGTACTTATGCAATCTCTTGACCTACCCTATTGCGATCATGCTGCCGGTCTGTTGGACTTGTCTCCTACGCACTATGACACACTATAGCCGACTATAGAGTTATAAATCTAAGTATAACTACGGAGCATGGCCGGCATGTTCACTTCGCTGATAAGAGGGTAAGAATTCTAGATTCTAACTGAGCCTACATTAGAATAAGGTAGTGGCGTAGCAGATCGTGAACGCTACCAAACCCTCAATCCACGAATTGTGCATCTCACTATGCATTGATAGTGGCATCATCGATAGACTATGCAGTAGCGGGGAGCAACGGGGTGAATAGTCGGAGAGGCTGAAGTAAGGCCCCCCGCCGTTGAATTTCGGGCCACGGGGAGAGCGGAAAAATCGGGGAAGCTAAAGTTAGGGTTCTCCGCCCCTGAGCCAGCGCCGACGAAGGTGCGTACACAGTCAATTTGTGGACTGAGGGTGGCATGATCGGAGTCCTGGCCCTACCCAGCGTGAACATGAGGGCGAAACTATCCGTTCAGGTCTAAGATGCCAATAATGTGGCCTTGGAAGCCTCGCATGAAAGTATTCATTTGTGCGAAGTTTTTTGATTGTTATCTCGAGAGCGCATCGGTCGTCAGCATCCTGAAATCCATCAAGTCTTTCGATTTTTGTTATCAAGATGTCTATTGATGAGACGAGCCGTCTGCTAGGTCGGTTCCCAGCTATGGAGAGAGAGCACGTCGAGAATGACTCAAAGCTAAAGAGCATTTTTCGGGAGTTGCGACCAGGATTTAACAAGAGATACAATCTTTGGCTATGTACAGCATCTTTGCCGCTATTTAGGAGAAGTCAGATACTAATGAAACTATTGAAACAGTCTCTTTCTTCGGTTTTTGTATGGCCTTCTTCTGCTTCGCGCGTTTCAAGTATCTTTCCGAACGCGTTCTCGCGGCTGAGCTTACCCCTGGAGATTGGTTCTGGTTTCATGAAGGCATACTACACATCGGATTTATGGTACACCTTGCTACCATGTTACCAGCTGGTCTCTTGATGATACTTCAATTCATACCTCGTATTCGTTACAAATCAATACTCTTTCATCGGGTGAATGGTTATGTCGTGCTGGCCTTGTCACTCGTCGGAAACGCGACGGCAGTGATCATAGCTCGCCATGCTTTTGGCGGGGATATGGCTTCTCAAACCTGCACCGGCTTTCTAGCCCTTGCCTCGATCACCGCTATGGCGTTGGCTTGGTGGAATATCCGGTGTCTACAGATTGATCTACACCGAGAATGGATGCTGCGCGCTATGTTCTGGATGGGATCAATCGTCAGTACGCGTGTCGTCATGCCATTTATGGCCATAATTCAGACCGCAATAGGCGGATATTACTTTGCATGGCCTTGTGAGGAGATCAGATTTGTTCTCAAAGATCGTCAAGATTTGATTACGTCTCAATACCCACAATGTCTCACGCACAATGATACAACGGACGCCTGGGTCGCTGTGGAAGGTGAACTGAACTTCTCAAATCCAGCTGGGCTGGGCGCTGTCTTCGATACCAATTTTGGAGCAGCAGTAAGTTCCCCTTATCATTTCTTTAATATTCCGATTATACAGAAGTAAATGTGACTGATTTGATTCTGATTAGTTGTGGCTCGCCTTGATCGTACACATGATAGGCGTGGAGATTTACCTAGCATTGACGCCGGTAGAGAGAGAGAGACTACGTAAGGTGAGCTATGAGCGACAGCTTGCTGCTGGATATGACAACCCTGGCAACTGCGGTACTACGATCTCTCGATGGGGTGATAATGGTATGGATCAAAGTGCTTGATTCAAAAGGTTGAGAAAGAAGAGCTTGTTTTTGCCGAAGAAATGCGTTCTCTTTTGAGAATCTTTGATTTTTTTGGTTATTAGATTATTCGTTATTTTGAACCATCTGCTTTTGTGACAAAAGTATCTTGGGTTTGCATTCTTAAGATTCTACGCGCAGCATCTGCCTTGCTTGAAAATGCAGAATAAATCTAGAAACATACCCATCAAGCCACCCCCGTTGATGGAAATGTAATTTATCAATAAATGGTCACTTCTAATGTCGCCTCTCATTCGAATGTCTGTCTACATCCCGAAACCACCAATCATCAAATCACCGACCAATTCTGTCACAACTATCAAAATGCATTGGAACCTGTTTTATGCTGAAATCTATCTAAAATTCAAACTCATCTTGGTAAGCTGATAAGGGGTTTGATCTCCAAGGCGAGGATACACGTTGAAGCTGCTCTCTGATACTGGTAATTGTCGAATCCCACGATCCCGAGGCGTCGTCTAATCCGGTCATGGTCTCGTACAGTAATTCCAATGTACTATAAAGACGTCTTTGTCTTTTGCCTGGAATACTATTTTCCAGAAGTTGACTCAAAACTTTTCCAGCGCCGGTAAGCGACCAAAGAACGAATGTATTTGTTTGTTTCATAATATTCATCTATATAAACTATCAGCAAGATCTTGAGTTTGATTGAGTGTTGGAGACCTCACATTGTAAGCATCCTTGGAGTGCATTCGATGCAGAACCGAAACCATTTGTACCGCGGCGGCCTCGCATCGACGATCAGTCTCTTCCCTTAATGATTCTGGCGCGGAGGTGCTCGCGGACTGTTCTGACGCAGTTCTGTGAAGATAGATATTGATTGCATAGAAATTCAGATATACGATCAAAGCAGACGCATCACTTGGTAAGACAGTGCTGTTTTGCTGCGGTTGTTGTTGTTGTTGTTGCTGGTGCTGGTTGACCAACTGTATTCGTTCCTGCTGCTGCACCTGCAGCTGCTGAAAAAGAGAATAAGAGACAACCTGAAGTTTCTTATCAATAGCGAAGTGCTGCACCCAGAATGGATACCGGCTACCTTCCTCTAGTTCCAAGGAGTCAAGTGTTGCGGAAAGATTAGTTCCATGCGATTTTTGTAGTTGCTTTTCAGAAATCCGGCAGTGACGATTGCATATCGCTCCCAGTCCACATACAATGACTAGTCCAGCAAAGGCGGATACGGGAGGTAATGGCTTATCAGCACTGCAGCACAAGGCTTCGTTCAATCGTACGACGTTATCCACTGTATGAAAGTCCGGAGATTTAGCGGTCGAAGGAAGAGAAGTAAAAATCTTTGACAACGTCAGCTTTGCTATTGAACTACAAACATAACAGGAGTAAAGAATACTTACATCATCTATTGGAAAGCTGAAGGATGAGTTGGTTCGATTGCAAGCCCACATATCCAAAATATACGCTACCCAAAAGGTTCGCCTCCTCTCTTCAATTTCAGCTAGGGAAGTCGGTTTCTTCATCTGGAGTTGTAATGCAGAGTCAGAATGGGTCTGGTTTGACGATATCTCCATATCCATCGCATGCAGCCTCATCAGCCTTGTCAGTCGTAAGGCTCGCCCCAGACTCATCCAACCTCTTGCAAAATCCTGTCTTTTGAACTCATGGTAGGTTATCAAAAGCATTGCCTGCAATGCGTGAATACTTAGAAAGCGGGCCCCCGGGTACTGCCTTTCGGCGTCCTCCAAACATCGTCTTGCGTGATAGTGGCATGCGAAAACGAGTTCATCATTCTCCTTATCAATTCCAGCACCAACCATGGCGATTGCGTAGATTAGACTGTTGAATTCAGGGGATTGGTTGGACGCATCCTCCAAGGCCGCAATAGAGCGGTTCCGATCAATCATTGGTAACAGTGGATGCAAGTTCTCAAAGTACTGTTGGTGTCTATGAGAACATTCATTAGCTCGACACTTTTGTCTCAGGAAAGAATCGTTGCTACTCACGGTCCAATCAGCCTTTCTTTTGATACTGAAAGATCCCACTCTGGATGCGCGGGATAAGACAAGTTGTTGCTTTCTCGGTTCGAGACAACCAAATCTGGAGAAGACATTGCATCCGGAAGAAGATGATCGCGGTCATGATCACTCCCGGACTGACTGTATCATTTCCGTTAATCTTGTTGTCAATTTTCATGCAAAAATAATTAAGCAAATCATAGCGTAGAAAAGATTTTCAATGAATGAACCTACAACTCATCCAGGGTCCTGCTGAGCACTTCACAGCTAACATCTATACCTCCTAAAGATGAAGGGTCGAAGTTCACGTTCGTGCCTGATAGGTCTTCGTAGCTTTCTGGATACTGGACCATCGTGTGACTTGTATCTAGCCAGTCTAGCGATGCATAACTGCTGATATCCATAAGTGGACTGGGGTATGCCACAGTGCCACTATTTCCAAGAGCCAATCGTGCTTCTGCCTGAGCTAATAAGAACGAGAAGGGACATGTCAATCAAAGAAGTGGTTCAAAACAAGACTTTTTGTTTTCATCTGCAGATGACAAGGATTTGCATACCAATCCGTGAATCGAGCTTCATCAATGCCTTTGGTACATCGATCGAGCTCTTGGACGATGGTGTGTAATTGCATTTGTGTCGGAGACGGACACATCGGCCGCACTGTGGATAGCTACGGTCACATCTGACCTTGCGTTCTCGACACACGTCGCAGGCAGTCCGTCGAGACTGACCAGTACGGTTATCCTCATCGGCATTATTTGCAGCAACGGCCACAGTAGAGCTGGGATTCTTTGATCCCATAGTGAAGACTTATGTATTGGTTTGAAACGACGGTTTGGTTCGAGAAGTGAAATATTGGCAATCAGATATGAAGGTAAGGTTTATAATGTGTGTGGAACAATGAGTATTACTCATCCAGCTACTCATCTATCACCACAAGAAGCTCAAGGTGGTATACTTCGAATTAAGACGAGGATGCCTTGGGCATTTATTCTTTCAGCTTGACATTCTGCAGCGTGTATGAAGACACTGCATCATGCATAATACTTCCCTTCTGGGATGAGTATCTCGTCCGGATGTTTTCGGTGCGGATGCTCCAACCATCAATTATTGCACGTTCGTAAGAAGCATTCAAACAGCCCCCAACATGCAATAGAGGTCATGCATCTGCGTTCACCACTGACAAAGCCTGAAACAAATGACTATGGTATGTGGCGAAAAACACCACTTGCTTATGGCGTCCACAAGCGGCTTCAGAGTAGTAGACGGTGAAGCCAATTATCACAGTGCTCTATCTCTGCTTCTAAGGCTGATATTTCTGCGAGGATCTATGCCATAAGATGCATCGCTTCAATGGACTAGCTCTATTTTACCAGGTTTCTCGATGCATAATACTATACTGTGTATTACAAATGGGATCATTGTATCAATGGCTATTTTAGTTTGCTTCAGCCCATATTACGACAGGGATTATACGGTCTATATCGTACGTAAATCGGACCGCTAGTAACCAGGCTAGATAAATGACCACTACTTGGCAACCTTGTAAAATTGGCATGCAGGCGCCACTCAGATGATTCGACGATTAGTTTCTTTATCTCGCCGATTAATCATATGCAAGCTTGACAGAATGATATTAACCCGTCATATGCTCTGCGTACATTACATACGGGAAGCCATGATTATGAAGATTATCGACTCCGTCATATTCGCACTGAAACATAAGGTTGCTTCATCATTAACGATAAACCATTCCAGCACGTAAGTCGGCATTCGTATTCATCCAGATGGCCCAAATAGTATATAGCCAGAGGCCGCAATATTGATACACGCGAAGAAAACAGTATGGTTCTTTAACGAGATAACGGCTCGACCGTTCCATTCAAACTGGCTTACCTTCCTGATTAGGCTCACACTTAGTTGAGACATATACGCTGTAGCCGAGCTCGGATTCATTGATCTAGACGTCGTCGAGTCTGCTATAGCATCTCTCGGACCCAAAATGGGAATTCTACATATAAAAGTGCTTATCATCCATCCATTGTAGTCATATCAAGCTCGGTAATAACCCTAATTGGAGGCCAGCGCCAAGTACCGGCTTAGCGAATAATCTAGGACACGGAGCGGGGTTCTACAGGCGAAGTCATTCTATGTCAGGCTTGTTCGGAGAACTATTGGTCACTTCAACACTTGGCCTCCAATGGCAATGGCTGAAATGCAATATACAACATTGGAAATTTGGCTCCGGGCTCGATCTAATAAGACCATAACGGGTATGGAGTCGGGCTCGTATTCTTAATTTCTATTAGTACGTAGTAGGTCCACGAGCCAGGCCTTTAATTCGGTATGGTAATGACCGGGATGATCATTGATACTAGCTTGCTTATGCTGCATGCATCCGTAGTGTCTGTCTGTGCAAGTAGGGATGATGTATCCGGTACTGAGCTATTTGTTGCGATGGCCTTGGTCGGACATACCGGCGGTCATACTGCTTACAGATAGTTTCTGATTATCCCACGTCGATTCCCAAGCTTGTATGAGGCTTTTTGATCCGTCTCGAGATCACGGTCACGCCATGGTATAGAAAGTCGTTATTTTGATGACTTACTGTGGTGGAACTCGAATGCCTAGGAACTCAATGTGAGATGATGAAAACCAAGTAACGTTACTGTGTCTTCGCCAAAGATTATACGTCCACATCGCAGACCTTGGCACACTTGAACCGTAATCTATTAACGGTATTTAGTGTTATAGTCTATCGCATACTGTATTACCATGTGAATGCAGTCAACGAGCTACATTTTTGTGGACCTGCTTCAGCCCTCTGTGTCAATCTCTACCATCGGGATTTCTGCTGGGGATCATGGGGGGCAACCATTACATGGTCATAAGCACTCGACCTCCCCGTCTTCCTTGTTGATACCACGAATGGATCATCAATTTGAAGTGAATAGCGTATCAATCAGCTCATTCCCAAAGACTCGTCAAACTAGCTCGAGAAGGAAGCTTGCTTCGTAATCGAAATTACGTCAGAACAATGAATCATTCTGTAGCGGTTACCGTCTCCTTTACAGCAAAAAATCCAATCCTACCTTTTCTAAGAACAGTCGCTTGGAATTGGTTGAAATACAATAAACAAAGATTTCTCCAGGAAAAGTATCGTGTTCGATGTACTCGATCTTTGAGTGGAATCTCGGTATAACGCTCACTATCACCTATCGACAGAAGTTGATACATTCAAGTTGCATCAAGGTCAATGATGAGATGAGATCTATTTGACCCTGTGTGCATTTAAACTGATTGAAATACATAGCCTTTAGAATGCAGCTTCGATATGAAAACCGGTGGATGGATACTTACAACAAAGCCTTACTTGAATGTGTATATACACCTTTGCTACGATTCTAAACAAACGGCTAAAAATCTACAATCCTGAATGGACGAAAATTGCGTTCATCAACTAAGGCACAATATCGGTAGTCAAAGCCAAGTCCTTCCAGGCGTCCAGGTTCTTTTTATTCTTCTCTAATACTCCCCCAATCATAGCAACCGCGTCAGATCCAATAGCCAATCTGGCAGGTAGCTTTCTTCCAAAGCAACGCCCTGTCGCAGTCAAGGCTTCAACAATCAAGTGAGCTCCCTTCGCTGGGTCGCCAGGCTGCATGTGATCATACATAGTGAACATGTCTTTGATCGGCTTGATGATCGAAACATAGTCTTTGATGGAGTTCTTAGGCGACGTCTTGTGTCCGCCAGACAGAAGATCAGTACGGAAGTAGCCCGGTTCGATCGCCGTAACTGCGATGCCTAGAGGTTCGCACTCGACACGTAGAGCATCGCTAATGCCCGCTAGAGCAGACTTTGTTGCACAGTAATAACCACAGTTGATACCACCTTACCATCCAGTGATGGACCCCATGTTTGGCGACAATGCCGGATTTCTGGGCACGCATGTAAGGAAGGACGGCACGGGTAACAGCGAGCAGACCAAAAACATTTGTGTCGAAGGTCGCTCTAGCCTCTTCGTCACTGTTTGTTCCAGCTGGTCAATTTGACATGTACTATAAAATACTGCTGTGTGCTGGAAGTGAGATTCGTCCAATATACCTCACTTCTTCAACAGCGCCCTCCATTACATATCCAGCGTTATTCACAAGGATATCTATGGTGCCATATTTTCCCACAGCCTTAGCAACCACGGCTTCAATATCTTGCTTTGGGGCATTGACATCCAGAGACACACTGAAGATTTCGATATTTGCCAAATCTTCCAGCTTTGCTGCATCACGCGAAGTTGCGACGACATTGTCACCCAGGGCATGGGCCGCTTGTCAAATTGCTTTTCCAAACCCTGAGGAGCATCCGATAATGAGCCATGTTCGTGTCATTTTGGTGGTAATGAAGTAATTCGAGAAGGAAGAGATGATCACAAGAGAATTATAGTAAAGTGCTTCTCGACGCAAAAAGAGAACCAAAGACTGAGGGATGAGTGAGAACAAGAAGAGTGAAATCGAGTGGCCGCGGAAGGACAAGAAGCAACGGCGGAATCAACGGAGGGGATAGCCTAAACCCATCAAACCCCAGAAACATCAGATAGAGAGGCTGAAGATCAAATCATGAACCCCGTCAATCGCAGTGTGTCATGGCTCTCTAGCGGCTGAAGTCACGGGCAGTCGGACCGACATAGCGACAGAGCGGCCAAGCGGACCGGGTTCAAACTGCTCACTCTACACATGCGATTTTATACCTGCATTGAGCAAGTGAGATGTTAGTCGTACACAATGTATGAAATATGTAAAAACCGAGTTCCGGGAGTTCAGTCTAATATAATGCCGTAAGTATATCCTGCAACCCTGGTTGAGACAGTGTAAACATTCTCTCTGGCAGCAAGATTTCGAGTATGACAACCGACAGAAAAAAATTCAGGGTGATCGTAGCTGGTGGTGGCATTGCTGGACTTGCAATGTCTCATGCCCTACAATTAGCAGAAATTGATCACGTTGTTCTGGAAGGCTACTCGGACATTCGATCACATGTCGGCGCAAGTATCGGGTTATGGCCGAATGGTATTCGGGTCCTTGAGCAAATGGGTTGCTGGAAGGACATCAAGAAGCACTGTGCGCCAATGCAGGATAGTTACAACCATCTACCAGATGGCAAGGTTATCAGCGTCAGCCGGCTGGCAGACATGATTAAAGTCCGGTAGAAAGGCCTCAAACACCCCTTGTGAATCTTTAGAGCTGATACTCATTTCTCGTATAGTCACGGATACGACTTCGTCGTTCTTGAGCGCCAATTGGTTATATCTTCCTTGTACGAGAATCTTCCCGACAAATCAAAAATATTGGTGAATAAACGCGTGTCTGAAGTTACGGAGACCGAAGACGGTGTTAAGGTTCATGTCGAAGATGGATCCATGTATGAGGGCGACATACTTGTCGGTTGCGATGGCGTAAATAGCAAAGTGCGTGATTACATGTGGGCCAATGCAAATAGGTCAGTTCCAGGATTGATCTCAGCTGCAGAGAAACGGTGTAAGTTCTAGAAAAAGAAAATCCTTGGACATCATTGGCATTAACATCGCGATTCAGCGCTCGCTACTACATATGCGTGTCTTATCGGGTTTGCCCCGGAAATGCCTGGTATGGGATGTGGTAACTGCCATACCGTTCATAATCAAGGGTTCTCCTTCTTGATCATTACACAGCCCGGAAGGACGTTTTTCTTTGTGTTCATCAAATTACCAAAGGTCATACACTGGCCCGAGAGAACACGATTTACAGCCGAGGATGCAGAAAGAGAGGCTACCAAATTAATTGATCTTCCCATTAGCCAGACGGTTCTGTTTGGAGAATTATGGCAGAAACGAATTCGGGGACAACTTATTGCTCTAGAAGAGGTTGTGTTTGATCACTGGCATTTTGGTCGGACTGCAATACTGGGTGATTCGGCACACAAGGTACCGTCGCGTCCTTGATTCCTGATCGATACACTGCTAATTGCTTACATAGCTGACAATCAATCTTGCATTTGGCGGAAACTCTGCGTTGGAAAGCACCGCAGCGCTTGTCAACGGTCTCAACCGAGAGCTAAAAACTCACCCCAACCAGAAGATGAGCAAGGAAACAATTTCACGAATCTTTGAAGAGTATCAAGAAACAAGAAAGCCTCGAATGAAAAAGGTCCTGAACTTAGCATATCAAATGACGCGCCTTCAGGCTTGGGACGGACGATTGATGAAGCTCGTTCAGCGATATTTAGTCCCCTTGATAGGTGACGATCGCGTAGCTGACCACTTTGCTGATCTTGTGAAGGGAGGTGTCAAGCTTGACTACGTTCCTCTGCACAATCCTCCTTCTGGTACAGTGCCGTGGGATGATGAAAGTGCACAGCCGGGCTCACTTTCCAGCACCAAGCATTCCTCGATGTTGGCTTTCTGGGCATTTGGTCTAATTTTCAGCTTGAGTTTCTCTTACTTTATGTTCTCGTTACTTCGCAAAAACATTGCAATCTGGGCTATTTGAAAATCCAGAAAGTTATATCTGCCTCTTTGGAATTGTCGGCAAACAGGCAATAGCCTTATTTCAGACCTAGCGTTGTTGCTTTTCACACTTTGCTGTTTTTCACTGCTAGATCCGTAGAATACCATATAGACGAGCAATATCGGATCGTATTTTTTTCTTATTTGGATCTGAACAAATTTCCGCAGTCATGGCCCGCAGTATCCAAGGCAAACACATTGATGTGTAAATTAGGTACAGTGCGTGGGGTGAGCGTATAGCAGCATTCCAACTATTTCCGAATGCGAACGAGATGTATCAGAAATGGGAAGTTGCACCAACAATTAAGCTCAAAAAGTGATGGTACTGGCCACTGAGGCGTAGATAGTGAGCCCTGTATACGGGCTTTGTGGCCGCATGGCGTTGAACCCCCCTGCAAGAGTATGGCACTAAAGCAGCTGAGGTGGTACTGCAGACACGAATGTATAGGGCTCAGATAGGTAGTAAGTTCCTAGTTAGTACATTCAATGAATCGTTTGGAAGTATGTATGTACAATCCGTACATCACGTATTCGTGTTTTGCACTTTGATTTGACTGAGCGCAGCTGAACGTTTGCATCCACTATGAGATGCACACTTCTGTCAGCAAGGACTAGCCCAGCCAACCCTTTACGAACCCGTAAAGCAGTAGTACTCGCATTCAACGTTGTTGGTTTTGACAAGATGCGTACGTATATGGGCACGTGCTTCAGTCCGAAGCCTACCTAATCTATCACTTGCGATGTACGCAGTCTTCAGTAGTTCTTGGGAGCGGTGATATGATTGGACGAGAAGTAACGGCGTTGACGTCAAGCTGTATGATCTTAATCAGTATGCATAGAAATGCTGACTGAATATGAGCTTTGGCGAGTCTGGTATGCAGAGTTGGGGCGGAAAAGAAGGTATGCTTAACGGATCATTCGCATACCTGAATTGAAGAACTCGTGATGATATCGAAAAGTAAATCAAGAGCCACTTCATCTGCATGGTAATCTTTAATGAAAGCTCTTGGCCTGCACCGCTTCCGAGCTTACCGTTGAGACATTTCAAATGAGTCAATACTCAAAGCCTCCGGCCCCTGTCTGGTGATCATTGGGCAAGGTCGGGAATAGCCGACCTGAATACATATTTGACTGTTGCTGCCATTCTTCGTACCGATTACTACATTTGGTTGTCGCTTGGCTTTTTTTCTTACTGGTCGTCGTTCACGGGACCTGCCTGCATGCATAAGCGTTATTCGACCCCGAAGATTGACTTGCCAGGTGGCCAAGAAAAGATTTAGATGCTGGTCTGTATTAACTCTTGACGGGGTCTCGAGTAATTTTGCAGGGTTGTAGAATCGGGTGCGTCTGAATCGTGATTGGGGATTTTTGTTTTTTTGTTTTTTTACCCTATCTTTGTTTGACTACATTTCCACCTATCTTTGTGTGAAGGGGTTTTAACGCACATTCAATGCAAGGAATATGATCTAATTTCTTTTCTTGTTTGCATTCATTTCCAAGTATAACACGGCTGAAGTCTAATTTGGTACGCACTGATGGATTGGATGAAATTCTTCTTCTTCAGTAAAGTATCAGAGTGTTTCAATCACTTTCCTAACCGGTTCACCAATTTTTTTTCTACCCAAGTAAGAAGCCACTAACGTTCAAATCAAGGACATCTCTAATATATTCTGCCTTGCAGACCTTCGATAATTCATCGAATGCTGCAGACTTGACGAACTCAACCGGAAGCACCAACCGTTTCCCTCCAGTCCTGGCCACTCTGCTAGTTTCGTCTGGTCTGACTCCGCAAGACTTCGTTCTTTTCTTGTCTCTTCCTCGGGCTTACTTTGTGAGTACCGCTACCGCTCTTGCTGCATACAATGAATAGCCTATCTCATAGCTGGGATAAAACGTCCATCAAAGAATACTCCAGCTTGTCTATCGAGATCGTGATCTCCATATGTGGTTCTTCACTGCAAAATCAAGAACGATTATTGAGACTATCGTTGTGGACTACTGCTTATGTCGTCGAAGTTTCCCTAAAAGACACACCGTAGAGATTTGCTTGCTGGACTCGTGGACCAGCGTGACCCATTCAAGCTACTGTAATCTGATAGAATATGATCAATGTGTTTTTACAGGAAGGTCTGCTTCTCATTCCACGCAGATGAGTAGGCTTTCTATAAGGATGGGAATGTATGTTTCATATTTTGGGTAGCTCCGTTCAGCTATTGTGTTTTAAAGCATAAGTAAGTTGTAAGAAAAGGCTTACCTGGGGTTTGTACACAAGATATATATGTGAAAAATGGGTGATAATCAGAAAAAGTTCCTACCTAGGTACCGCTTAGGGTTCTGACTTGCGTAAGCCGACAAACTTGATGCTCGAAACAACCATTAGAACACTAATAATTAGAGGGAAGAAGTTATATGTTCATTGAATATGTTGAGGTGAAAGTACTAAGGTGTCATAAATATATAAATTTGAGGCATTTTCATATGTACAATCTGCCCTACATTGCATTAATCAAACTCTCAGTAGCGCACCCCCTTGAGCTCCCTTTGGCCGACAACATCACGAACTTGAGAATAATGAGTGAAAATGACATAAAATGATCGTCTGGACGAAGAATATATTCAAAAGTACTGCACTTAGCAAACTGGGTCAGCAGAGCCGGTAGCACCGCAGTAAACTCCGTTTCCGGCCTGGACGCATACTTGTCCAGAGGCACAAGACTCGATGACCCAGGCACCGTTATCGCAGATACCAAAGCTGCTACCAGTGCAGGCGTAGTAGCCATTGGTAGAGCATGAACCTCCCGAGACGGGGCAAGTGGTACTTGGAGCAGTTGAAGTAGTGGTGGAAGAAGTAGTAGTAGTGGTCGATGTTTTAGAAGTAGTAGTGGTAACGAGAGTGGTTGTAGTAGAAGAAGACGATGATGTCGTCGTCGTCGTGGGCTTGATCGTAGTTGTAGTGGTCGTGGTCGGAGTTGTGGTTCCAGAAGGTAGATAAGAGTAAACTCCAGACAAGAATCCAGAGTTGGGCCAGACCTGGCTCGCATCCCAGATCATGATACCGCCAAATGAAGTCCAACCGGAAGAGACGACAAAGTCAATAACTTCACCAATGGTGGCAGGTGGCTCATAACCGCTGCCAGCGCCAGTGTTACCGGGAACACCAATGAAGACTCTGACGTTGGGGTTCAATGAAACGGTCTTTGCCCAGTTGTCCCAGACGTCAAAGTTGAAGTTCCATTGTGTTGTAGCGCCTGGAACATAGCTGTTGACTCCACAGCCGTTGTTGTAAAATTGAATGAAGATGGCGTCAAAGTACACGGCTCCCGCCAACATTGGACCATCAGCATAATCGGGATAGACACACTGAGGGGCAGCTGTCATATAGTACGTTTTCGAAGTATCTTGCGAGTACAGGCTGCGCAATTGGTTGGCATAAGCGGGCATGTTGCTCATGGCGAGATTCTCAAAGTCAAAGTCGAAACCATCAACGACCGCAGTTCCAAAGGGACGAAGAACGGAGCTATTGGAAGAGACGGGGCCGAACACTTCCCACATCAAGTTGGCTGCGGAAATTGCTTCAGCTTCGGTGGAAAATCCGCCCTCATTGTAGGTACCACCTCCGGTAGAGAGAAGGATAGTCTTTCCAAGACCTTGGCAAGTCACAATATCATCTCTAGATTTGTGTTAGATAGCTCGGTAGGGATTTTATATACCAGATAGTCACTTACCCAATTTGCGGGCAGTCCAGAAGCTCGGTTCCAGCGAATGTGGTGCAGTTGTCTCCAGCATTGGCAAAATTGGTCTCAGGATAACCACCCTCGCCGTTGAACATGGTAATAAAAGAAAGAATCAGAGTCTAATAAAACGATTAGCTTCACACTTTGATATATGTAGTGATAATGTTGAGTCGTACATCAACCTCAGGCCCATCTATAAGTGGAACGTCAATTAGCACACATCACTGATAAGATGTGGTACAATATGACTCACTTTCACAGTAGTAGCTCAGCCTTTCTTGACCACCACTTGCTTCAACTAGGTTGATGGAGTTTTGGCCTTGAAGAATGAAGCATCAGTAATAGTCTATATCCTTTTTTTGGGGAATTGAATTTTTACCCCAGTACACAGCGATATTTTGAGCGCTGTTCAAGTTAATACCAGCTTGGACGCCCTTAAGAGCTGCCAAAAAGGCAGAAACGTAGAGAATAGAGTTCATCATTCTGAAGGAAAGTAATTCTCGTAGCTATGCGCTAAGAGGGAGTGAAAAAGGAACGTATGGAGAAAAGTAAACCAGTACTTCTCAGGTGGAAATGAGAGACAAGTGAAGGGAGTCCAAGGCCTGGCGACACTGAGAAAAAGAACAAAATATTGATTCTACGTGGTCATGTTGACTTTATAAGTACTCGTGGAAATTCCCATCAGTTTGAACTCGATACCGAAAGCGGCAGGAGATGTCGCTGTTCAGGGTTACACTACGCGGTCATTCACACAGCCCTCCGCACAATCCATAGAGAAGGTAACTCTTAGATAACCCACATCGAAACTGATAAGTTTGTTCTGCAGTTATTACACCAATCCAGCAAACACCAAGGCAGGAGTAGAGCCACATGTTCGGATGAGGAAATATCAGACAACGATAGTTCACACATGGGTACAACAATGTAACACTCCTCTCGGAGGAATCTTCATCGATGCAGTCGAAGACTCGAAAGCTACCTCGTGTGATTGACTTGGTAACCTCTCGAATGCGAATAACAAGATGTATGGAAGGTCATCTGCCCTAGTCGAACGCCACAAGCCACAAGTACTACCCATGGGGTTATATAATTCATGTGGTCCAGTCAAAGACAGGTACACGCTGCGGCTGGCCGAAAGAGAGTCGTTCCTGAGAGTCGATGGAAATAAGCTATCGATTAAGGATGACTCTGTGGGTCATGATGGGTCAAGCCGTCAAATCTACCATGGAATGTACAAGTATCAAAGACTACTTTGTTGGTCAGAGTCGCCAGACGTCGCACACGAGCTAAATCACGAAAATCAGTCTTATACTCTCGGTATAAGCTTCGAGTAAGATCATCGGCGCGATTAAAGTTTTAAGAAAGAAAGAAAGAAAGAAAGAAAATGATCCAGCACGAAGATCACGAACAGACTGCAGTTCCTGACGCAGGTCCCATGCAGTCGTGTGTCGAGCCATGCAGAACGAATTGCCAATCACGCTGCTTCATGAGCCCCTTATTGATCCCTTGACAGCGACCATGCAGTCAGCAAGATATCGGTAAGAGTAGTATTCGCTGGTCATTTGGGGTTCCAGGATAAGCTAGACCGTTGTTAGTGGCCTGCAGAAAAGTCACAGTAGCATTGGTCTTGTAACCTCCGTCTAGCCCTAACTCCCGCCGACGACCCACCCGGCCATCTCGGCGCTCTCGCTGTTCCTCTGTTTTCGCGTGCTTTGGTAGCACATGGTTGGTTGTGTGTTTATTGAGATACCCGTAAAGATTCTTGTGGTCTGGTGTGATTTGATCGAATACTTGATTGAACCCCATAGGCATACGCCGATAAGGTCGAGAACCGAGTCTATCGAGCCATCGACGCCAAATCTAAATATTCAGCAGAAGTCTACTCTAATCTGCTACCTATTTCTTCAGAGAGAAGTGATTTCGGTTTTCTCAATACCTAGCTTCTGATAACCTTTGCAATATGTGACTAGTAAAGAGTTGTTCTGTAATACTTCTCGACCGCATCCCGCGGATGTGACGCTGTATGCTTGGCCGAGATACCTCGCTTGAACTGTCTTCTGAGTTCCTGTGTATGAGGGGTCAGCATTCATTTTCTTTATTAGTCTATTCATGTATGTCTACTCAACAAGGAATCTTATCAGGGTATTTATGCATGGCCTCCAGCGCTGTCCAGACAGATAAAAGATTAGATTAGGTCCGGCACTCATAACATATCCAGTAAAGAGACGCAATCTTTTTTGCCTGAGTGTATATTTGTCATCCAGAGATCGATCCAGGCGTCAGACAACCAGAGTGAGGCCTCACTTCATCCAGCTGCCTCATACCGGGTGACGTCTCGTGTAACATCGCACGTGTTGCGATCATGCAGCCACAGAAAGCTCACGAGGTAGGGTTACTCAGACAGATTTATCTCATATTGAAGATAAGCAGAAAGTAATTGCACAGTAACGCAGTAAAATCTTCGTAGTATGATGCTTTGCCCTGCAAGCCAGTGTAACACATCAATTATCTTATCAAGATGTCGCTCGTGATGCATGGATTATCCATCTATCGAGCTTCCATGGACGCAACGAGAACAAGAGAAGAATGTTCGAAATGAATGAAACATTGCGGAAGCATGTGCTACAAGTCGTACATGACTCGGATGCAAAAGCTTTCTGGCTGGACAAGATGAATACAACATGTCCTCGCCAAAGCGGTGCAGAAGATGTAGAAATCAACCCTAATCGGTTCGGTCGCATTCCGAGACGCTCTTGTAACAGTCTTTTCTTTCACTGTTACACATCTGACCAATGGAAAGAGAGCGACGTGTCAGTATGTGGGCTAAATGTGTTCGCGTATCGTGAGGGGCTCGTCACAATGTCAGGCAGAAATGGTATAGGGTAATCAGCGTCCTCTAGATACTTTACGCTGATGCGAATGAAATACTATTCCCAAAATTCCTCAATTGTCATTGTTGTTCTTAGATCAACAGATATGAGTTTTACAAATAACTCTAAATTCCCTTGGGCCAAGGTCGTGCGCATTGACAATGTATCAGTATTGCAGCTTAGCAGACGCTCCGATAATCTTCCAAGGTTATATCAATGGGCTGGACCACTTCCGTCTTTGAATCCGGGGTAAATACGATTCGTGCAGGATCTTCAATGCTCAGATACGGCCGTAAGCTGTTCCAAGTTGCTGGCGCTTCTGCTTCTAGCCCCGTAAGTCTGGGGTGATGCATGGCTATGTCGAAAATTAGTGGCTTCAATCAGACGAATTATGTTAGATACTCAATACTAGCTTGAAAGAGCCGTTCTCATCTTCAGCTACAACGAGAAATGTTCATATTAGGAAGCTGAACGAGTTCGTTTAGATACGGCCGAAAGCTCTTGGGAACGAGCTAAACGCCTCGCTCCGGATCGCATGACGTCGGGTGTGCCTTTTTCCTCTTATCCAGTTCATCATGAAAAGAACTATGGATGGCTTGTCGCAAAGCTCACCCAGAACCGATACTGAAAGTTATATAAATATGGCTTGATAGCATGATATCGAGGAGTCTGAGATTTCGTGTTAAACAACAGTTGGTCGCATTAACCCGGTACGTGACCATCAGTACCCCGCAGTCAGTAAACTTCTGGCGACATGGCCAACACAACTCATTATAATGACTGGCCCAACACACAAGGAGTAAGCTCTTTGAGAAATTTCTTATGATGTCGAAGCTGATCTGTCCTATAGTTTGATGTGAGCTATCAAGAACTGGAGCCAACCGAATTAGAAGTTGTTGGTAGCATCCCTACATACTGTGCTGGCGTGCTATTTCGCAACGGCTTGGGCCCACGTAAAGTTGAGACCGACAAGAATACTACATACAAACTCAAGCACTGGTTCGATTGCTTCTCTCAAGTGCACCGATTTCAGATTCATGCGCCGACAGCCGAACATGCCGATGTCCGAGTCACGCATAATTCCCGTTTGACGTGTGACGGGGTTGTGCAAAGGATTAAAAAATCCGGTTACAGAGGTGAAATCACCTTTGGCGCCAAATATGATCCATGCATGTCGGTCTTTCAAAAGGTGCAATCTTTCTTCAATCCAAATCCCAAAGATACTGCCGATGGAGTTGATATCTGTGTTTCTCTGTCGGTCAATTTCCCGGGCCTTTCTCCAACGGGGAGCAAGTACGAGAAACCGTTCGAGAAGCCCGGTTTGCGGACGTTGTGCAATAAGACGGACAATTCAACGCTCCAGATGCTTGATCCGACGACTTTAGAGCCGATCGGCATCGCTGAACAGGCAGTTCTGCATCCATCCTTGAAAGGCCAGTTGAGCGCAGCGCATGCAAAGACAGATCCGGTCACTGGAGAGGTTTTCAACTACAATCTGGAACTGGGTACTAGCGTATATCGAGTGTTCACAGTATCGCCTGCAACGGGTAAAACAAGCATCCTTGCTACGTTCAAACACGCTCCCGCGTACATACATTCGTTCTCTATCACCAAGAGTTACGTTGTCCTTTGTATCTGGTCCTCGCATTTTCGTAAAGGCGGACTGCCGATGCTCCTAAATCACAATTTTGTCGATACGCTAGCCGACTACAAGACTTCTACCGGAGCAACATGGTTGATCATTGATCGCAAGCCAGGTGGATCGGGAATAGTCGCCACATATGAATCCGACCCGTTCTTCAGCTTCCACACCATCAACGCCTATGAGGAGCCGTCACCTACGGATCCAAGAAGGACAGATATTGTCGCAGATCTCTGTGCCTACGACAGCCTGGACGTCTTGAAGCGGTTCTACGTTGACAACCTTCTTTCAGACTCACCACTAGCAAAGTCTCTAACCGAGTCCTCAAACCTTGATTCTTGCGCGGGCTTTCGACGCTTTCGCCTGGCGCAGTTGCCGAACACACCAAATACAAAACCTCTCAAGGCAACGGTTGAGCTAGCCATGGATAAAAAGGTCTGGCCTGAATTACCTTCGATTAATCCACGCTTCAAACTCCGCAAGCACCGATTCGTCTACGGAGTGACTAGTAGCGGCAAAAGTACCTTCATCGACGGGCTCATCAAGATCGATGTCGATACCGAGAATACGTCGTATTGGAGTGAGCATGGCCAGACTCCGGGTGAGCCCATTTTCATAGCAGATCCTACTTCGAATGACGAAGATGCGGGATCGTTGTTGAGCGTTGTTCTGGATGGTATTGCGGGCAAAAGTTACCTCTTGGTTCTTGATGCCAAGACCATGACCGAAGTTGGTCGAGCAAAGGTGGACAGCATTGTTGGATTTGGATTTCATGGAACACACGTCGCTGAAGCCGACCTTTGAATATCTGTTTTGCAGTTTTGTCGATGTGTTTATGGTATGCAATACTCTGGCTATTATCTATTGGGATGTTATCAGCCTAACCTGACTATGATGTTGGCTTGTGATTATGAATATTCACCTGAATCATATTTATGCGCGGTCGATTGGGGCCGGGCTCAGTACATAATTCCATGTTTATCTCTGCTTCGCCGAGAGGAAGTATTAATGTTTCGGCTGATCGTAATGCCTTGCCTTTTTTACCACAGGACTAGAGCTATCGACTGTCACCTGTAAAGCGGGATTTTTAGTTGAATTTATACAGATATTCCTCCATTGTGAGATTTTTAGACGCCTGGACCTGTGAGCATTGCAAATGAGCCACATCTTCTCGCCAAACGTACTGGACCCTGTATAATTGATTATGAGAGTATTCCCAACCTCTTTGAAGGATTGAAAAAAATTTCAATTGATCAAATAAAGCGTTACCCACAATCTATGGTTACATTCTCCTTGAGTTTGTGAATCAATTCATGGCAGGCCGCAATTAATATATGTTGCCCTCATCGAACGCAGTAAAGATGTCGTCCAGGTCAAGACCGTTGCCGTGCCAAAAGAGTGAATTTCCGGTGGGCGACAGCCAGTTTGTGTCGGAGTCTAAGCCAGTGTACAAATGATGTTCATCTAGGGCAGTAGCAGCAGATGATTCGGTTCCATACAACATTGATGTGTTTTCGATCTCGGCATCAGCCCCGATACCCGTTGACTGCTCAGTCATAAGTGGTTGAGACATTGCAGTATCCGTAGTATTAGCACTAGGTTGTAGTACTTGCAGAACCTCTTCCATAGTCATCGTGCTTTCTACAATTGGCGGTTTGGTCATTGACAACAGGTTATGTGCTGCCGAAACTTGCATGCCAAACTGGTTATACGAGCTGGGACTTTCTTGTTCCTGATGCCAGCTGGTAGGTGCACGATTGGCCAGTAGATGTTTTCTGATGGACGATACTTGGTAGGCAACCAAGTCATGGTTCGACATGTCAACGTTGAATGGCCGGCCCGCGATGAACGCTTCCAAACGATGGACGGCCGGGTGGAAGAGACCCTCCAACTCAAGTACCATTTGCTTAACCTGAGGCCATCGGTGTACCATTTTGTTCAGGACGGTGGGAATTGATTGCATGGCCTTTGAGATTTCCATGGCGTTAGCCAAGTCCAAAAAACTCTCCCGCTGTCGGATCAACAAGTCAAGGCCGGTGTGCGTCGCTTCCACTAAAACGATACCGATTTCAAAGAAATGCCAACAGCAGTGGTTCCAATAGAAAAAGCTTCCCTGGTGGGATAGTCTACTAAAGTGGGAAGCAATGAATAATCCTTTGGCGATGCACTCGCGTCGCATGGCATTCGTAGGCATAGGCAATCTTGGGGTGATTCGATTGAGCCGCATACGTTGGTAGTTGCACATGATATGTCGGAATTCAATTCGGGGGGCAAATTGGTGGGAGTCAAGTCTGTCCTGCCAGGAGTCGATTCGAGCTCGTATATCTTCAAGCCATTCAGAAGTAGCGATTCGAGGATCGCCACAAGTTTCAAACTGGAATAATCCCAAAGTAATCTCCGCCTCCAACTGCCGGAAAGTATACAGGAAATTCGCGATGGCAACTCTGTTTTCATCTTCGGTTTCTAGTCCCTCCACAGTGGGATAATGCACAGAAACATTGACGTCGATGACAGTCGAGGGTTGACTTCTCAACATGTTCATTTGCGCATCGAAGACATAGCATGTCCAGAATATCCTTCGTTGAGATTCTAAAGTAATGCAGTCACGTATACTCTCCGGTGGCGGTTCTTCGTGTAAGCCAAGCTGTACACAAAGCGTCATGGCAGATCGGGAACACATCCTAGAATTGACGATTGCCGGATTGGCGAAGCTGTAATGGCACAGCAGCATGATAGCCTGGAGTTGGATCAATGGACCTTCTTGAAAGACAACATCCAAATTTGCAATCGCGGTTTCCCAAAATTCGTCAGCTGCTTTGGCCGCTCTTTCTTGGTCGTGCCGAATCAAAGTATGTGCCTATTCGCGTTAAAGATGCTTTACCACTAGGCTAGGCCGTTTAGACGTACACTAATAGAAAGGGCCATGCACACGACAAACAGATCAAATGGTGTGGCTGTCCGTTCGTACACCCTGTTGCACTGCTCTATCAGATCCGTCTCATTCACGATAGGATATTGTGCAAGGTAGAACTCTGCATAGTGGCGCAACATGATATCCACTACATTCCGTGGGATAGATGCAATATCTCTCTTTTGAGCCAGGACTCTGTCTTTGAATGCCGGATCTTCACGAATTGTTTGAACCGCAGTCAATGTGGGCAGAAGGGAGGGCGACAGATACGGAACGGACCGCCACGGTGCGGTGACAAACTCGGCGTCGTACGAACGGTCTCGGCCATTGTTCAAAGTAGCAGACCGTAGTAGTTGGGCTCGGTACTCTGCAAGTACAGCAGGGATTTGTATTGGGTACTCATGTTCGATGCCTTCATCTCCTGCTGATCGCCCTTGCAATGAGGCCAACTCAAGCTCCAATTGAGCGATTTTATTCTCCAGGAAGGTGACGCGACTGCGCGGCTGTTCCTCTCCAGTGATGGTGTCATATCCCACGCAGTCAACGCCTGCTGTGGCACATGTTCCACATCTGGGATACACGAAGTCGCACTTGATTTTACGCTTGCGACACCTCGCACAAGCGCGAGAAGCTCGAGGGTTGCGCCCGGAGATCCTCCGAGATCTCATTATACGTATAACATGGGCGTCTATAGTGATACTATAGCTCTGCTTTTGTCAACTCATTCTTCTTGTTTCATGGGCGTCACGTATCGTCCGATGACTTGTATCTGCACCTGTTTGACTCATCAAGAGATGCGAGGAGAACAGTTGAAACCAAGCAATGTAAGATAGCAGTCATGTGATTCGGAGCAAACTCCGATCGCCGCAAAGAGTCAAGTGCCGGGCTATCCCCGTTTAGCGCTAGTTATCGGGCACATTACACACATAACCCCGATATAAGGAATTGCGGTTCTGTCCTACGCCGGAGATACGATCCTCCGACATAATCTCAGTCGGGCATGAGTCTATTCCAACGTTGACGGGATACGAACATCATAGACTGGAATTGTCGGAGTTGAACAGAGACACTGGGCTGTCTGATGCACTCGTGACTTGTCAGCAAACGTCCAAGATGGTCGTCCCTTCACAGACGTGCATTCGTTGCCGTAGTCGGAGAATGAAATGTGACCTGCGACTCCCCAAATGCAGCTCTTGTCTACATGCAGACGTGGAATGTTTGACTGTAGACCCTGGTCTGGAAGAAAGTGTTCCTCGCAGGTATGCTCATGCTCAGATTATAGGCCTGCCAAGACCAACGTCCAACCATTGACTTCTCGTGACTATGAAGCTACATTTATTCGCTCCAACAGCGAGTTGAAGAGCTCGAAAGACAGATACAGATTCAAAAAGACCACGTCCATAGTCCGCGTTTTTCCGCACCGGGTTCACTGGTCTTATCATCAACACAGGAGCACGACTATATCGGTTTAGGGACGTCAAGGTCTTTGTTTGATCAACTCTGTCGAGTGCCTCTATTATTTGGCGGAGGGTCGTCTTCGTCTGCAATACCCGACGGTCCCGATCATGTGGACACTCCAGAAGATTCGACTTCACCAACAGTTCTACCTGTTGACTGTGATCAACTGTTAACACCAGTGGTACAGGAAATGTTGCTAGCCTGTTTCTTTGAACGTATTTCAGCAGAATTGCCGCCAGTCTTGTCCCAACAACATGACGATATGTTTCGACAAAATGAAAACCCTCTTCTTAAATACTCGATCGACCCCAATCCCTGGCTTCGCATGATTTTACTTTATGTCTACGCCATATCTGCTCGATTCTTATCCCGAGATTCGCACCCAGAGTATGCCTATATTGAACATGCATGTCAAACCGAGCTCCAAAGAGCGCTTCCAATATCCTTCAACAGGTTTTATGCCAATGAACAGTATGCGTTTGATCAGGTCGCTGTTGCCTGTCTTGCCATTATATATGAACTGGTCGGCCCCGGCAGGAATAGGATATCTCTCGATGTTTTGAACACGTTTCAAATGCTCTTAGCCGTTGCCACACATCCCCACAGGGAGTACGACCATAGACTTCAACTGGTGACACGGTTCGCATTTTTTCTTACACAAGTCGAAGCGTATGTTTTCAATCCCCATACACCCTTGCTTGATCATACTTACATGTTGATGTAGGTTAATATGTCTTCATTACAAACGCCCATCAGCCCAGTTTCATCCACTGTGTGCACTATCTAAACATGAGACAACTTGTTTAGATGTATCCATGGAACTCTTGCAAACATTCCAGGGTCATTACGAGAGGGACAGCGAAATCCTGTTGAATTCGGTTCTCTCTAAATATGGTCATATGCATGTTTTTACACAAGAAACCCAAGAACTGAATGAACCGGCATTATTGTTGATACTGAATCAACACCCTATGTTTTCTATTGACCTCACTTGGATTATGAGCGGTGATCCAGAAGCTGCTCTTCATTGCTCTTTCAGTCTGTTCGAAAGAGTCGCTGAGGCCGCCCGTTCATACCTTCAACTTATGTCAACAAAGCAGAGAACACGACAAACGGTACTGTGCTTATGGCTTACTATGGAGCGGACTATGCAGGCGGGGTTTGTGTGGATTATCTATCTCCTTTACAACTTGAGAACTTCCTCAAGAACGAGAAGTGAAGCTGAAGTCGGCGGTACAAGTCCCGTCGAGCCTCTGATACAGTGCAATTCTTTGTTGCTCTATCTGACCGAAAAGTGGAGGCCCGGTAGGCCTTATTATGCAGCTTGGGAATTGGTCTATACCAAAATGGTTGATATATATTCCAAGGCTACATACGCCACCGAAAGACATATTTGAGGATGGTGTTCACAGATACAAAATCAAACCGAGTCACGGAAGAGCTGCCCCAAGATGCTATCTAAATTATTCACATCAAAGAAAAAATCTTTCGATCGGCCCACAACTAATACTTTCATGTCATCACTCATATAAGCCACTCGTGTTCTTTTCCGAGCGTGCAATACATTGCAGCAAGCTGTCGCTCGAATCTCGTCGTTCGAGTTCGACGTTGAATCGTTTCGGAATGGCTGTCTGAACTGAGAGGTCCTCATTGAAATGAATATAATCAACGTTTGGCGGCGCAGTCTTCGAAGCCTTGAAACGGAAATGTATTATCAGACGCACATATGTCGCATAAAGAATCCGATTGGAAATCGCGACAGCCGGGCACATGCGAGAGCCAGCTCCATAGGAATATTGATAGGGTGGTCCGGGTAACTTCACATCATGCATCTCTTCCAGCCAACGCTCTGGTCGGAAGATATGCGCATCAGGTCCATAACACTCCGGGTCATGGTTCACGCTTTGACCATTGATGTGTACGGTAAGACCTTTCGGTATCTCAATACCACGCCAGTTGAATGGCTTCATTGTTTGGCGTGGTGGCAGAAATGGGATAGGGACATAATAGCGAAGGCCTTCCCGTACCAAAGCAACGACGTAGGGGGATTTTTCTTCCAGTACACATTCATCCCAAGCAGCTTCGACGCTACCATGGTTCGCTATGATATCTTGATAAGCTCTTTCCTGTGCCTTACGACCTTCTTCGGTTGAAAGCCATCCGACGACCGCTATACCAGAGGTGGCTAGAGTTTCAAACCCGCCAGACACGAAAGAGACGTTGATTGATTTGATCTCGGCTTCGGTAAGCTTGTCATCGCTGCTATCGCTAAGGAGACCAGCGGAAATGCAGTTCGGCTTCCGACCAGCTCGCACACTATCGACGACCTTCTGGAAGAGTTCATTGAGCCACACATCGCGGATGTTACGGTCGTTCAATGCCGTTTTGGTTCTCTCGCTAGTGGGCAGGTATCGGTAAAAGGGGACATAATCTTGGATGTTGTTGTTGGTTGACCGAAACCTAATATGGCAATTAGTAAAGGATACTTGCTCTCGTTCTTTCGTTGGACTTAAAAGTGTAAAACTCACGAGGAGACAGAATGCGCCACACGCAAAATCTTATGTAGCAGTGGATCCTCGACGCTAGCAATTCTAGTACCATAGCACCACATCAACGTCAGGTTCAACGCCTGTCGCTGGAAGAAGATGCGAGGGTCGACTTCCACGGTCGCATTCTTGCTACCTTCAAACATTCCTTTCACCAGCGCCGTGGTCTCAATATCCAGCATGGGGGCGGATCGCTGAATAGCAGGACGAGTCATCAACGAGCCGGTCACAGTCCGCATGCGTTTTGTCGAATCGTTCCATGGCGCAGTACCGATAGTTCCACCTTGCGTTTTGCTGACAATTCCATGGAAAGTATAGAAAAGAGGACGATCGATCGTCGCCGAAGCATTTTTTACCATGAATTCTTGCGCGGCTTTGTAGCTGTTCACGACTAGGATTCGTCGATTGCCTAGCTTGGCCTGCACAACTTCATGTTTGTTTTCGACAGCCTCCTCCTGAAAGGCCGTCGGGTGGTCATCACCGAGCGCCTTGAGATGGCCGTAAAACGGTATGGCATCGGGGAGCTCTGGGATACCTTTGATTTTTGGTATATCAGTGGCGTAAGCAACGCTGTACAACCACCATGCGGCCAGCAACACGGTAATTGCAAGAGAAAGCGTCTGCCATGTTGCCAAAGCAGTCAGCTCAATATCGTATCTGCTTGCCATGATCACTTGGTTTCGATTGTTGCAATCGGTATCAAAAATTTCCGCTCGGCTGATTCAATCAAGACATACGTGTGCTATATGAATTGTTTCACCTCTGACTGGAAAATCATGAACGCATCAGATGATCGCCGTTCCAGAACCAAGCTCATAAAATTTTCGCTTGTACCGAGTTACTCTACAGTAATTTTGAAATCCAGTTCCTCCCTATCATCTTACAACCCTAGCTTGAGGGGCGACGCTATCGTCCATTATCGCCGGCGGAAAAACGCGGTCCCACTGACGGAGAAAGCCTTTCTCCGCGTGTGCAAGTAGTTGGCGATGGATAAGACCCAGTCAGTCTTATCAAGACACTGTTTATGTGCTAGTCAGTTTCAAATATGATTGAGTTTATTACTTAACGACAAGAGCTGAGGTGGGGAGGGGCCCAAGTCTTCTGTCTGTTGTGATTCCGTCCGGTATTGTTGGTGAATTTATCTATAGCTTGAAAACATAGCAAAATCTCAATCCTTTTCATAGACTACACGAGCAGTATGGCTGAATTCAAAGCAGAGAGCTTGTTCTCCATTCCTGGAAGAACTGCCGTTATTACTGGTGGAGGTGAGTTCTGCGAAAACACTTTTTCTGCCAGAGATGGAGGAACAGATCCATGATTATTAGGTGAATTGAGAATGAGACAAGCTAATTGACCTAGGCAGTGGACTGGGTCGCATCTGTGCCAAAACGTTCTTCTCCAACGGCGCCAATGTCACAATCATTGACCGCGAAGCTTCACGACTCGAATCAGTCAAGAAGGAGCTCGAACAGATCCGCACACAACTCTCGGTCAAAGGCGAAATCAAAACTATTCACGGCGAACTTGGCGAGAAGACCTCTCTCCAAGGCGTAGTAGCCAAAGTACGCGAGACACACACCGAGATCGATATTCTAGTACACTGTGCGGGAATTAGAAAGCAAAACAAGATTGCATACACTACTGGAGAGCCACTCGAGAAATTGTTCCAGGCCACGGACTCCTTGATCTACGAGGACATCGAGCTCTCCTTCAGAATCAATGTTCTATCACAGTACTTTTTGACTTCCGGTCTACTCGACTACTTGGGCACAGCGGCCAAGAAGGGGGGCGGCAGGGGATGTGTTATCTGCTTTAGCAGTGTGGCTAGTAAACACAATGGACAATTCGTGCCAGCATACCAGACTACCAAAGCGGCAGTTGATCACCTGGTGAAGATCATGGCAGCAGAATTTGCCGAGTTTTACAGTAAGCGGAAACATTTGTTACTTTACCCAGAGCATATCTAACAGTGATTTGACAGTCCGAGTCAATGCCATCTCTCCTGGCCTTTTCCCATCAGCCCTGAATCCCTCAGACCCCAACCACCCGGAGTCCAACATGCGATTTGCGAAAGACATGCCGGCACGCCGGGCGGGTACTGAGCAAGAAATGGCTGGTACGGCTTTGTATCTTGCCTCTCCAGCTGGTGCATATATGACTGGTGATAATATGCATGTCGATGGAGGTCGCATGTTGGTGGCGGCCGCAAGTATTTCCAAGCTGTAGACAGAGGTTTTTCAGAAATCTGTTGGTTTGCTTGGAAATACATTTGCCTCATTCGTCTGTATTGAGCTGAACGATGAATTTTCAAGTCATTATTGATTGACCTTATTATGGCAGTTTTATCAATTTCGTAGACTTGTCTTTAAAAGCTCCTCCTGCTGCATAATCAACCTTTCGTCTACGTAACTTGTAGTTGGTATATTATCAATTCGAGGTATGGGTATTGTTCTCAAATTGGTGAACTGCTCACTACATAGTTTTAGTATAGCCCGTTACACGTCAAAATCTTGATCATTCTCGAATCGCCCCGAAACAATAACTAGTACATTCTTTTCGCAAATTTGAGAAGTTACTAATAGTTCTTTAATAGCATTATATTGCTTCCAAGGCTACTAATACTAAGTTTTATCTTTTTTCATCACTGAAGGATTTCTCAATACACGTCTAATTTTTAGAGTTTAGTCTTCTATATGTTTCGGAGTTATAGCCTTTTGAATCCTTATAATTAGTGTTAAGGAATTAGCTATTGTCTTTATTGGTTGATAATCGAGATTTTTTGCTACTGTCTATCCCCGCCCTGTACGTAGTTCGTAGTATTACCCCAGTTGGAGTGAACTTTTGTTGTGGGACCTGTTTGATGAAGTATTTCAGTTACAGTACGATGTTTTACCTTCTGACCTTCAGTCCGACTTGAGGTAACGCAAGTTCTACTCTGGTCGTACTTTGGAAAGATAATGCATTCTCAAACTTGAGGTCAAACAGTAGTTTTCGACTTCGAATTCTCTGTTGTTCAAAGCCACTGCTTGCCAATGTGATCTCTGACGTGGCGAAATACGAGATCTCCGCCAGACAGTGCATGCAAGCCTCTTGAGACAGATTTTTCAGATGCCAAGATGCATATATCAGCTGTCTTTTATTCTGTTATAGTGACTGATGATCCTTTTCTGAGATAGTCGGAGTATCTTCGATTCACACCTGACTAATCAAAAGTCATAGCTGATGCCTGTATGGTATTTGTTGGCAAATCGTTACTCTGAGTTAAGGAGCGAAGCACGCGCAGCAGCCTATTATCAGCAACTGAACATGCTGGATGGTCGAGACCGTCTAACAGCATTCATATATATTGGGGTATCGGTATATTGGGAATGCTTTAAGCACGGGCAAAATCTACTTGCAGAAAGTGATGTGTAAGCGTTCTCGTGGAACATTGACCTTTACCTTTCGGTCACAGCTCCCAGGGGCTCGCTTAACAATGCCACTTCTTGTTTCCAAGATGTGTGGCCTCTGAGATTCGAGCTCGATTTATACCATTCTCTGTGCTACTGCGGCTCTTCCACGTCAACCAGTTGCATTCATCCCTAGTCGGTGACCTCCGAATGGCTTGACAGTATACGGAATTGGGATAGTGAATGAAAAGATCCCAGACTTTCAATCACATCCTTTTCAGCATGTCAGCTAACTGTTGCAGATTTGGCTTGTTCTAGAATGTCTCGAGAGTACTCCTATTCTCCCAAGACCACAGCCTCCAGATGCCTTCAGGTATAAAGCTACCTTCCCCGCTGGTCTTCATTTTCCTACTTTCTAGTGGACGACTAAAGATCAACCCTTGACAATTGTTCTATCAAGTTTTACACTATCTACTGAAAATCCGTCGTGATGCACTTTACCACAGCTACCATCCTCACCTTTCTGACGAAGGCTATCATGGCTGCCCCATGTCAAGATCCTAACCAGGTTTTCCTTGAAGAAAAGTTGAACACCACATCTCATCCTGATCCCTACTACGACTACTACAGGGTCAACATGAACGGGGGTCTATATGTCTGCGAAAATATTCGTTTCACGGGCTACTGCTTCCATTATACGGAGCCCTTTGGACAGTGCAGTATGTACATCCATCATCTCAACAGATACTAATATACTTGAGCTAAAACTGGTTGTGCCTTGGAAGCAACCCTCCTGGACAGGTTTCCCCCGGGTGATCGTTCGGTTTCTTCAGTTGGTGCTGACCAGGGTAGTTGGTGTACTCTGTATTCGTGAGTTTAGTTGATTCATTCCAGCTTTTCACCTACGTAGGCATTGATATGTGAACATGTGCTGATGATAGCGTGTGGTTGAATGGGCAGGGAAGAAAACTGTCACGGACAGGAGCTTCAGGTGCACTATCCTGGTTTTGAGGATTTGACCTACCTCGGCTGGAACGATAGAGCGAAGAGCTTCAATTGCGCAGCGGAGTGACTACGTATTTTCGTGTTGAATACAGTGCACTAGTACCATTTTTGTCAGAGAACTTCGTAGTACTGTACTGATGACATTTTTATGAGGCTCCACAATGAGATTGCAATACTGGAGAATGTTTGAAATTCTCTTTTTGTCAGAGTTTTCGCTGAAAGTAGATATGCTAATTCCAGAACTTATGTAAAGGAAAAAAAAATAATTAGATTGAGTATCAGAACTAATGTATAGAAAAGAAAAATAAGTAGATTGAGTATCAGGCAAGAGGGATAAAGAAATAGACAATGTAACATTAGATATAGTAGGATTTGGTATTACATGTTCCCAAAACGCTATAGATGAGGAACGACAGGAAAACGAACATATCAATGAAGCCAATCGTCGAAGAATCTAGGGAGAGTCATTTTTATTCGAGTGTATAGTGGCGAACATAGACATGATACCAACAGTATACTCTAAAGAGGACATCTCTTGCCTAATCTATAGACGTCGTTATGATAATAATCAAATTTAGTATAAGACTTACTGTCACTGCACTCCAGGCTCTTCCTGAATACATACCAAGCAACAGAAATCCGGGATCAGTATTTAAGTGGCAAGATCAGGGCGAGGATCTGGTTGTAGGTCATGTTGCTGAGCATCTAGAAGACAACTAACAATGGCATCGCTCTATTTAGTCACATTGTCCTATGTGGAAAAATCCCTTTCAAACTTAGACCATACGGTGGGCTTCTCCATTCAATTTCCAGATCCTTGCATCCTTCATGACAAAGTCAACATCTCTTAGAGCTTTCTTGTCCTCCAAAGGACTTGCGCCCAAAGCGATAATATCAGCTCTGCAACCCTCCTCAAACCAACCGAACTTGAATCCGCAAAGCTTTCCACCGCAACTTTCCCAACCTCCTACAGTACACATTTCAAGCACATCCTCAACCGGTATTCCAGCTTCAATCATTAATTCCATTTCCCGCACATTATCTCCGTGAGGATAGGTTCCAGTATCACCGCCACAGGCAAGTCGGACACCAATATCGTAAGCAAGCTTGGTTTGCTTCAGAATCTCGGAAAAGCGCTTCTTATGTAAATTTTCACAGACTGCTAACGTCGGCACGAAAATCGTTCCCTTTTCTTTCATGAATTGGAAAAGTTCCTCGTTTGCAAAGTAAGCATGTTCAATGGTATTGACACCGGCCTTTACGGCTCCCATAGCACCTTCGATGGTACCGGCGTGGCAGGCAACGGGGCACTTGGCGAGTTTGGCTTCTTTTACTATCATGTCCATTTCCTCCTGGTGGAAGAGTAGCACATCTGGGTTGGGGTCTTCGGGCGGATGCGTCACACTGTGTACGTAAGGATGTTGCTGGGCAGGGGGAAATCTCATAATGCGACGACGATAGTCTGCAAAGAACTTGATGACATCTGCGCCTTCGGCGATCCGTCTACGAACGGCCTTTTGTGCTTCGGACGGGCCATCCACGGGTTCGGCACCCTGAGGCAAACATACACCGTTGCACGCATTCTCGGTGCGCGACTCATATGATCCGGTACTTGCCAGTACTTTAGTAGCGACAAATAGTCGAGGACCAGGGATCAAACCCCGAGATATGGTATCACGCATATTGGCATCCATCGAACCCAAAGATTCACTTCCGAGATCGCGATAAGTGGTGTAGCCGGCCAGAAGCGCGACGCGACAATGATTGACGGCCCTGACAATGCGCTCGACGACACTTTCGTCTCGCTTTTGCTGTAAAGACGGACGTTCATCGTAGGAATGGAGGAAAATGTGGGTGTGTGCGTCGACGAGGCCCGGCATCACGAATTTTCCTCGCAAATCCACGGCATCTTCGGACGAGGATGGAGGGATTTCTTCGTCACTTGCTCGTTGATAGACTTTGATGATATTTCCTGTTTGCCGGTCGACGACAATGCTGGTATTTTCTAAGACCTTTTTCTGTTTTGGGTCAAACAGCTGCGACGTATGAACTGTGTACTGCGACATCTTGAATTGGGATATATTGTGCCACGAAAAAAGCAAGTTCGGTCAGAATGACTAGTATGGTAAGTAGACGCAATAACTAATGATCACCAAGTCGTTTCAAAGTTGATTTCTCTGCCTGCCACGTTTTGCGTCCTCGGTCTTTCACCATGCCCATCTCCGTTTGCGGCGGGGCAAAAAAACTGTCGATAACGAACTTATCCGGACGAAAAGCTCTTGTGGAGAGGACGTAAACCACTCAGCATTCTGCATCAGAAAACCAGTGGATCTTTGGAACGTCAAGATAAGACTAGAGGTTCAGAAAGCTTCGAATTAGGGCTAGTATCGCCGCGGACGAAGCCTTCGCATTTTTCCGTCTACGGGGCGCCTAGAGCCGTATGGGGACACACTCAACTCTATTTTACACGGTAGAAAAGCCGAAAATTTTTGTGGTTCTGTGTCTTTATCTGTCAAGACAAGTGATAATGACGATGGAGAGTGCGATATTGAGCTAAAGCAGCAGTCGCTTCTGCCTTATCTTACTATCATGTAGCAATAACTCTGTTCTCCTTTTTTTATCAAACTCTCGTTCGTTTACTTGTCATTTTTCGCCTGATACCCCAGCGAAACGTGTGGGCGTTTCTTGGGGGTGGATAACTCGCTGACCAAATCAGGTTCTGTGGTACATCATTCGTTGATAGGGAGATAACACCCAAGAGTCATGAAGTTGTGCCCCTTGTTCGGTATATAAATCCATGCAAGTTCATCAGCCTTCGAGTATTTACGACTGTCCTTCCCGGCCCTGAGATTGTCTTTCCTTGTCAACCAAGACGAGATTAAATTTACTCTCTGTTTTCTTGCCAGAAACAGCAACTATTTCAAGGTCTTATTGCGTTCTCTCTTCCTTTGACCCGAAGTGAAAATGGCAGACGAGACCATGGGCGTCGGTAACAAGAACGGGGAAAACGTGGAAAAGCTGGCTGCAGTGCCATCCCGAGACCGCTCCGACACGGAAGGTCAAATCAAGTACGAGGCCGGCACCGATGAGGCCTTGAAATTTGTCAGTGGCCATGCGGTACAATATACCCCCGAAGATGAGAAACGGGTTCGTCGAAAGATCGATCTTTACATCCTTCCCTGGTAAGACCCCAGACAGACGAGGAACTAGAGATCGAATAAAACGCTGACGACTGATTCCTAAAGGATGTGTGGACTTTACATGCTACAATACTTGGATAAAACTACTCTTTCTTATGCGTCGTCCATGGGCATCAAAACTGATACTCATATGAGTTCCGGTGAATATTCGTGGACCGGCTCTATCTTCTACATTGGTTATCTTGTTTTTGAATATCCCCATAATCGCCTTATGCAACGGTTCCCCTTGGCGAAGTACATTTCATTTTCTGTGGTTCTTTGGGGTATGATTTTGTGTGCGACGGCAGGGACATCTAGTGCCACGGGTGTCCTCATTGTTCGTTTCTTCCTTGGTGCTTTCGAAGGCGCAGTTACAGCCGGTAAGTGATCAACGAAAATCTCCTTTGAACCGGAATATTTGCTGATCAAAGTTCTTTGAATCCGTCTAGGATTTGTGTTGGTCACATCCCAATGGTACCCCATGAAAGACCAAGGAACCCGAAGTGCAATTTGGTTCTCATTCAACGGAGTGTCCCAAATCTTCGGCGGTGTGCTTGCCTACGGTGTCTATACTGGTTTTGAAAACGGCCATTATTCCTTCCCTGCCTGGAAAGCAATGTTCTTGATTACAGGCCTGCTTACAGCTGTGTACGGCATGTTCATGTTCGTTTTCATGGCCGATTCTCCAATCACCGCGGGCTGGTTGACAGACACGGAGAAACACATTGCTGTTGAGCGTCTTCGAGGAAATCAGCAAGGTATTGGTAGCAGGGTCTTCAAGTGGAGCCAAGTCCGGGAAGCATTCACAGACATCCGAGTGAGTTCATTGATCTGCAGTCCATATTCCGGCCAGCACGTACTGACTTTAGTGTCTAGACCTACTTGATCTTCTTCTTCATGGTTACTTGCAATATCCCCAATGGTGGTATTACGGTTTTCTTCACAGAACTGATTGAAAGCTTTGGATTCAACACCCAGAAGACTTTCCTCCTTGCCATGCCCGGTGGTTTGGTTGAGGTTGTATCCATCGTCGGACTCTGCTACTTGGCTAAGAAGATCAACAACCGTATGTTGGTTTCGATCATTGGACAGTTGCTGGCTCTCTTCGGCATGGCTCTGATGATGGGCTTATCGCGCAGCGGAACGACTGCATACCCGATCGGGCAGTTGGTCGGATACTATATGGACATCGGTAACTGTTCCACATCCTTGACACTGATGCTTTCCATCGTTTCTTCCAACACGGCTGGATATACGAAGAAGACTACGGTCAATGCTATCTCTCTGATTGGATATTGTGTGGGTTTCCTGATTGGACCTCAAACCTACCGCGAGGCACCCAACTACCCTGATGCTAAATGGACCACCATCGGCGTGTGGACCGTTACTATTGCATGCTGTGCGGTGATGTACTTTGTCAACAAACGCGAGAATGCCCGAAGGGACAAATTGGCTGCTGAGCTTCCACCACAGCCAGAAGGCCAGGAATTCTTGGATTTGACCGACAAAGAAAACTTGTACTTTAGATACACTCTGTAAACCTTTCTTCGGCGTTTTCTTTTCCGGTGAGCCAAGAAGTCGTCGAGGTGGTGAGAAAGTCGGAGGGGATAGAAGGCAAACGAGGGTGGCCTTTCATTGCGCAGACTTTGTTTTAATCGAGTATAAATAGTCCTAGATCCATACTTCTGTATTGTGCAGAGGGCTGTTCTCTTCCATCTTTAGTCTGGTTCCATTAATTTTATCCAATATTGAACGATCATAAAACGAGGCCACCGAAATCCACTTCATTCAAGTCAACCTTCTCCATGATTCTCAATCCAGATCAGATACCATTAGATCGCGTCGTGGACCAACATGAGAATAACCTCAGACCCATCCATAGTTTCGCTTTCTTCCGCCTGGATTCCCCTCTTTGAACGCGTATCTCCGACGTCGGATAACCATACAATTTAACTATCAAATATTCCGTGCAAAAACATGTATAAAGACGATTTGTGGCGGTTCAAATTGATAAGCACTATCTTTTCGTACATATCTGTGTTTCTCCTTCTCCGTCGCATCTTTTCACTTCCGAATTTTAGAACAGCAAGCAAGCATAACAGAAGCGCCGCGTTCTACCTATCGCTGAAGCCCCGAAAGAAAAGGCTCGGAAATCACGTTGAAAGAATTGAAGATGTCTCACGACTACCCAAGACCCTACGTGGCCACTTTGCGCCTCCGTGGCTCGACTTACTACGAGCTTGGTTTACAACACGGCCAACAAGCAAAAGAGCTAATCTATACCAACATCAAAACGTATACTACATTCTTCCAGGAGACGGCTGGTATGAAAACATGGGATGAAGCCAAAGAGCGCTCAAAAATCTTTGTGCCCACGCTTGAAAAGCTGTACCCGGAAGCATTGGAAGAAATGCGAGGTATCGCAGAAGGTGCGCAGCTTGACATCGAAGACATTCTTGCACTGAACGTCCGAAGCGAAATTGGATTGACGAACTATCCCAACACCCCTAAAGAAGCACCTCCTGCAATCACCGACGGTTGCACCTCCATCGTTCAACGCTCGCAGGACGGATCGACCGTGGTTCTGGCGCAGAACTGGGACTGGCTCGAACAATTACACGATGGAATGGTGATTCTGGATATCGTGACACCCGACGGAAAAACGCGCTTGCAGTTCTTGAATGAAGCTGGATTGGTCGGAAAGATCGGACTCAATTCATACGGACTCGGAATCTGCATGAATGCGATCCGATGCGGTGCGCTTGCCACAGATCGTTTACCGACTCATTTGATGTGCCGGCGCGTTTTGGAATATGCAAAGACGTTTGATGAAGCTGTTGCGATGCTCGATGAGATTGGTGGTGCTTGCTCATTCAACCTCGCTATGGCAGATGTGCAGGGCAAGTTTGCTACCGTTGAGATTACACCTAACGGACTATCTGTGATCAGCCCTCTGAGCGAAGACGATTCTACCAAGGTCTCCGGCAAAGGGCCCAACTTCGTGGCCCATACAAACCACGTTATGACACCACCCACGGAATTTCCTCGAGGAGCCATATATGATCGACCTGCGCCAAACTCATTCTCACGACTCGAAAGAATGACAGAATTGTCATACGAAGATATCAACCAACAGAAGGAACTCACTTTGGAATCAGTCATTGATCGATTGAAGGATCAGAAAGGGACTCCGACCAGCATTTGCCGCGACAAGCCTGCTAACGCGACTGGAATGGAGAAAATGACGACACTCGCGACCGTATCCATGGTTTTCGACACCGTTGCTAAGAAGGTTACCAAGAGTCAAATCACAGTTGGTAGACCATGCGAAGAAGGATTACAGTTGGTAGAGTTGGCCTTCTAGGTAGAGATATGATTAGCCTTTGCATCACAATCGAAGCCGTTGAACATATTAGACTTGACTATAATTCACGCAACTATTTACTCTACTCAGACAATGAAGAGCATGACAAAGTTTCAGCGTACAAGGAGAACAATCCTAATCCTCTTCATGAAATCAATATTTTGCATCTCATAGGACTTGCGGAATCACAACCTTTCACCCTGACGGTGACTTGATGCAGACTGGCTTAGCCTGGCATGCCTAGGACAGTCAGGAAGCCGTAGGCCTCAACACAACACTTTCCAGCCGAGTGTCAGGCGGGTTTTACAAACTTCCCTCTCAACGCATATGATGCAGTACGTATCACGATCTCCGCCACCAGTGCAACAGGTGGAAGTACAGCTCGCAATTAAACTTTACGTGAAAAAGCGTTCGCCTGGAAAGGTAGCAGCACCACAGCTACTGACAGCATTGATAGCAACACTGTTACTATTATGTATAATGGCTACAAACTGTAGGCAACCATGCGTCCCCGAGGGGTATGAACAAGTCCTGCACATATTTTAAAATCAATCGGTACAGTTGACGTTTGACCATGTTTTGCAAATAAGTCTGAGTGTGCTTCTTGTATCTGGATCATACCCATAGGATATAGCTAATGAGCCTTTGAACTTGAAGATATATTTATGTCTTTTTATCTTGAGTAAACCTAGAGAATAAATGCATAACAGTCACACAGACTATTTGACACAATACTCATTCCACGAGTACAATGATAGTAGAGTATAAGAAGAGGTCTTGTAATTTCTAGATAGCATCTTGGGCTCAGACATTCAAAACTAAGATGAACAATTTGCTGTTCTGAATGTGTTAAACATGTTCCCTGGTAGAAGCAGTACAGGTATCTGGTTGCTTGTATCAGGCACATACTTAATCACTCATTTCACTTGTATTTCAGTCACTTGAGTGAACAATCCTTACAAACTCTCTATTCATAAGGTCTTTTTGCTCTCAAGCAATGCATGCTAGTGTCATGTTATCTTGCACTAAGTGTGATATCTGGTATTATTTTATGATCTTTACAAAAGTATCGTATATGGGATATCCCATCTCAACGCAGAAGGTTTAGAAGCCCAGGGCCGTTATGAAGATACAGAACATAGCATACACAGAGAAAGACTTTCGTGTCTTGGAACAGTCCTCATTTGATGTATATATTCCCGCATCCCTACTTGCATGATCCTACATCATCAAGAGTTCAACAGTTCCTACGCCGTAGTCCATGGAATACGTCGACCATCAGCTATCACTAAGACGGTCAACCTTGCAACGCACAAAATGTCCTCGCTTGGCCCACAGACACATGAACGGAACACATCGATATGTGTGATTGAAGAAGATCGAAACGGTCAATGGGACGAACAGCAAGTCAACTCCGCGGCTATGTGAATCCTTTGCGCTAGCCATTGGGTATTCAATCTAATTGGGTTATAATCAGGGCCGCAACTCAAAGGTTGGATCGAGGCCATATGGTCGCGAGGCGAGCTCTACGATGGTCCTCTTGCTGGGCTGGAGCGGTGGAACTTTTGGCAAGCTCGTTTTTGCTGAAGGTACAAACAGCGCTTCCATTGGTAATGAGTGTAAGGGAGATGCTCATAGAGCCAGCGAACTCATGGAATCGTTGGCACTCAGTGCGATGTGATGAGGTGTTGATTATCACAATGTCTCGATACCGTCTCGATGCCGACTATCCATTTTCAAGTCAATTGAAGAGCTTTTACTTAGCCGAAATGACGTACGTCATCCAAGCCGCTTGTGTAGATGCTGGAAATCTGCATTTGTTATCTTTTCTTGTGTCCCCAAGACACATCTTGCCAGGAAATGGTGTCCAGCAAGGTGGTCTATACGCGGGTAAACGACATAAAGCATCTTTGACACGTATTTGTGTCGTGATCGATTACACTCTTTTCACCTCTATTACTGGAAATATGTTAGCAACAGCGCTCCATGCACTAAGATCGGAGTACTCCGTATCCACGTATGTAGTCAGCTGGACGCAACTCAACTTCCTCAATTCCGATTCGACGTCGGTATATATCAACATCGCCAAGAGAAGCGTCGTACGGCGTAGACAATCTTGATCTTGGTCATGACGAATCAAAGTACCGGAAACAATCGTTGTTCTTAGCAAAAATATGGTGGGGATATTACTAGGTAGTGGTAGTTTACGTGCCTATCAGTTGTCTGTTGCATCGTTCCAGCCGTGTGTATATTTAGATCTTACATAGAACTGTAAGTTTGACTGACGTTTCTTCCAGCTTAAATTCTCCGGATAAGCTAAGATAGATCGAGCAATTGCCGATACTTTTAAGTTCTCTATCCTACTCTACGAATCAGTGGCTTCCAACACCTGCAAAGCAAAGAACGGCCAAGAGCTCAGGGTACGCAAATTTTTGATCTGTGGACCCGTCCAACCCAGGGCCAGGTGGCAATCGTCTTATCAACAGACTCACCTCATGGTAGCATTCTTAGCATTGGTGGGCCCTCGATAGGCTTCATAAGCCCTCTTCATTGGCGCAAGACTCCCGTGATGGCGCCGCGAATCCTTTGAGCGCCACTTAGTTCGTCGGCCAACCCTAAACGAGTTAAGCATGCCGTTCGATGCTCGAGATAAGCAGGGCCACTAAAAATCCCCGCATGAAAAAAAGCAAAGAAAAAAGAGGTTTAAAAACAGAGGCAAGTCCGAGGTCGTTGTCCTGCGAACTCTTGTCAACCCGGCCGGACTATTGTCAATTGGGATAATCGATCATGGCGTCTCTGTTCCAGCGTGTCAAGGCGGCTGTCAAGCTCCCCATTGAGGAGGAAGATGCAGAAAGATCACGATGGATCAATGAAGGTCAGCAAGCTTGTTTGCGTCGTTGTCGCAGAGGCACGCGACCGGAGCTGAACTGATTTATTTCCCCTTGCTAGATCTTCTCCCAACACCGCCGGAACAACAAAGTAGGCCAAATGATTCTCTCTTGCTCGACAAGCACGAATTCTAGCTTACACATATCTAGCTTGGCGCTGGTGGAACTATGTCACCTTTTACTGGTCCATCTCATTCACCAACTGGACCTTGGGATCTGTAAGTGATGGTGTACACCTTCGGAAAGCGTTGTTCTCACCGGCGTGAAGTCAATGATCGGTGTCGGCCTTAATTGGTGGCAGGCTATTATTGTCATCTTCGTGTCTCAATTGATCTCCTCAATTGCCATGGCTTTCAACTCTCGCTCAGCAGCCGTTTACCACATCGGATTTCCCTGCGTTGGACGAAGTGTTTTTGGCATGTGGGGAAGTTATTACTTTGTCGGTGCTCGAGCAATCTTGGCCATCATTTGGTACGCGGTGCAAAGTAAGCGATTGTCCCAACTTTCCCGCGACTCGGGCGATGCTAATGACATTGTTTCTACTTAGTGTATTCCGGCGCTGAGTACATGTACAACATCCTTCGAGCCATTTTCGGACACAATTTCACCGACATTCCCAACCACCTACCTGAAAGCGCGAGCATTACCACCCCGGTCATGCTGTCCTTTTTCCTCGCCTGGCTGGTCCACCTGCCGTTTTGCTATTTCCGGCCGTATCAATTGCGCAAGTTCTTTTGGTTTAAGACTATCGTCTCGCTCCCGGCGATGTTTGGCCTGTTCATTTGGGCCATGGCGAATACCAAGGGCCGTCTGAGCGGAGGACTTTATTCCGCGACCTCTACAAGTTCGAGCACCGTGGCATGGATGATTTTGGCTGGAATCAACAGTGGCATGGGGTACGGACATATGAATCGGTGCATGCAATATGCGTTCTGACCAGTTTGAAACAGAAATACCGCTACACTCATTACCAACCAACCCGATTATGCGAGATGGTCCCGCAGCCGACGTGCTCCAATCTTGACCCAAGTGGTAAGTGAGACATGGCATTCACCGATATGGTGGCATGAGTCGAGTTCTGATTCCATAACAGCTCTCAAACCCAATTGCGGTGACCCTCTCTGCCAGTCTTGGTATTCTGTCGACGGCAGCTGTCAACCTCAAGTTCGGTACCAGCATTTGGTAAGTTCACGCTTAGAAGGATCTTAAGCGAGACATGATCATGAGAGACGTTTCTTACAATGAAATAGGAACCAATGGGATATGATGAATCTGATCTTAGATAACTACTGGACCTCCAGCGTCAGATTCGCTGTTTTCCTTTGCGCGTTCGCCTGGTTGGTTCAAATTGTTGGAGTCAATATTGCAGCCAACATGATTGCCTTTGGCGCTGACTCTTCGATGTTGTTTCCCTCATACATCAACATGCGTCGAGGACAATTCATCATCGAGATCCTTGCTTGGGCTGTTTGTCCATGGAAGATCCTCGCATCGGCAGCCAAGTTTACAACTTTTCTCAGCGGATATGGCTTGTTCATGGTATGATTTCCAGCGCACAGATAACACCCGTTTCATGCTCTAACTTTCTCACAGGCGAGTGTTGTGGCAATCATGATATGCGACTGTACGTATCACAACCACCTCAATCTGAAATCGAATTTCTTGCTAATATGAACCAGACTTCCTCCTCACTAAAGGAAACGTTTTCATACCTTCACTGTACAACGGAACCCCAGCCAACAAGAACTACTACTATACCCGCGGAGTCAATATTCAAGCTGTGCTTGCTTATCTGATCGGAATCGCACTGCCTTTCCCTGGTTTCTGCGGCGAACTAGGAGCCAATGTTTCCACAGCCGCAATGCACATTGTTGATCTCGGCTGGATTCTATCCTTTGTCACGGCTTTCGTTGCGTACTACATAATCTGCCAGATTTGGCCAACTGCCAACATGCGTTATGTGAAAGAGCATGGCTATGGGTTCGAACAGACTGCGTCGGAAATGTTGATCGACTCTAGCGAATGGGGCGTGCCGAACGACAATGTGGTGCGAGATGATATATACGTGGATAAGCATATGTCATAGACGATCTTTTCATATCAACGTGCATATATCAACGTGCATATAGGGTGGACTACATCGTTAAATTGCAGAAGAAAGCATCATATAGATGGCAGCGTTCCGAAACATATCTGAAGATTTCTCCGAGTCCATCGCTTTAGGCGATCCATACTGTTATGACGTACAATATGCATTATCAACATAAGTAAAAGGATTACCGTGGAGTCGAGACTATTGATTTCCTCCGTTACTGTCAGTGGTCTTTTAATGATAGATGTGGAGAGGACTTGTTCTTAGCGTATAATCATCCACATAGAAGTCCCGTAATACTACATCCTGGCTTCATGGTACCCCGCAATCCAAGATGTTCAATTTGATCTTTTTCGGGGATATCAATACCGAAGTAGGCGATTGACCAGAAGATCTGCGTCGATTGAATGCACATGGGGGCACTGTGGCTTTTATCTGGACCATTAGTCTAATACACAGCTTGTCCTTAATGTCATCTGGATGGACATCAGTACCAATATCCAAAGTCAAGCTTCTTCATGGCCACAACTTTAAAACAAGAAACATACACTACAGCTGTAGAAACACGTAGAGCATGACGGTATTTAACTTCAATTCTTTAGGGAGGTTTTCAATTGTCGATATCTGGTTGGTGGAAAATTTAGGGCTCTGTTTCCTCGATATGCAGATCTCCGCGAAAACAGCGAATTAGTAAGTTGGGGTAAATGGGGATGGAATACACCCGGGGAAAAGCTTGTTTTCATGATAATTCGTGATAATGGGAGGAGGTTGTACAAACCTACTCGATTGACACATTACCGACATATAAGCATGATAAATTCCCACCATCCACAGGTTGGTTCGGCATCATTCTATGCAGAAGGAGGCACGCAACACTGATATTCATGATGCTGCTGTCAAAATCTCTGATTGTGTTGGCATTGACGACATTTCCAGCTGTGAACGGTTGGCCGTGGAAGCGGCACTCCAAGAAGACCTTCGACTGGGATCTTGTTGACCACTTGTTCGTCCCCTTCATCAAGGCGTCCTAATGGCTAGACTAATCTGTGCCGATAGGATCGCGTTCGGTGACTCGTATACATTCGTACAGGGCACTAATGGCTATCCTACTTTCAGCTTCATTGGGGACTACTTGCCAGGTCAATTTGCTGTCACCCCTTCGGAGCTGTGGTCCGATCGTATCGTTCAGAATTTCACAGGTACTGCGGAAGGAGGTCCGAATTGGGTAGAATATTTGACGGGATGTGGCCTGAAGCCAGGTTTGACGGATCCGAGGAATTGCAAGACGCAGTTATGGGATTTTGCCTTTGCGGGCGCCGACGTTTCCGAAGAATTGTGAGCTTCGTTCTGGAAAGGCCTGATCTATTCGGCGCAAACGCTAACTGTATGCTTACCAGCACTGCCCTACACCATAACTGGACCGTCCCTCTCGTCAACCAGACACAACAGTTCTTGACTTGGATTGAGCCAGAGTTCCGGCAACATCTTAGAATCACGCAGCGCAATACCTTGGTTGCTATCTGGATTGGCATCAACGATATCGGCGATACTAGCAAATTGAACGTGTCATTCCCTGACCTCTACGATTCCATCATATCCACAGTGTTCACAGAAAGTGTGGAGCCCTTGTACGAAGCTGGATATCAAAATTTCCTCTTTGTCAACCTTCCTCCGCTTGACCGAACACCCCTGAATGTTGTCAAGGCCGAGCCCCTGCCTAACAAAACTATGATAGGATGGTGGGATGACACGCTGCAACAAAAGAGCGAAGCTTTCGGAGCTGAGCACAAAGACTCGAATGTCCTTTTGTATGATGCAAACACGTTTTTGAATCATATTCTGGATAACCCCTTGGATTACGGTATCAAAAATAGTACGGGGTATTGTCCTGGCTATTTGGATGCGGATGAGGCCACCGATCCCGCAAAATATGGTTGTATTCCTATTGATGAATACTTCTGGTTCAATACTGGGCATATGTGAGTATTGCAACGATACCTGTCATTCGAGTTTTTATCTCTGACTAAGCCTGCAGGACGAGCCACGTTCATGGTTTTCTGGGTCCCGATGTGGAGAGGTTTCTTCGTGAGCAAAGCGGTAAATAGAAGGCTCGTCAAGGGTCCGAAATAGTATTGCTCCGGACAAATAATACAGTAAGAAAGGACAGTTCGAAGATATAGAGAGTCTGGAATTACGAAATTTACTTGCCACTGTTCTGTCTAAATGGTCCTCAGACACCACCTTCATGGTATGTCTGACTTTCTATGATTAAACTCCACGGATGAGGGATAAATTGTGAAACTTTTCGTATCAAATAACTTTTACATTCGGATGAGTATCTTTCTATAAATCCCATTTTTATGCTTTTACGAAGCGCCCTATACACCATTCGTGACAGTGAGAGCCTCCACTGCAGCAGCAAGCGCTTTCTGAACGATACCCCTGAGAAGGTCCTCGCCCTCGATTCCAACGCTTATCCTCACCAAATGCTCAACTACCCCATATTCTGCCGCCCAGTCCAATTCTGAGTAATGCGCTAACAGTGTATATGCACAGCATAGCGTGAAGTTGGTCCCAAGACTCGGGCCCTTAGCCACATCCAGCGCATCATGGAACGCAATCGCAGCTTCGGGTGTCACAAACCGAATTGAAACAAGAAAGCCATATCCGCCTTTATCTCTTCGAAACTTATCGTAAAGGTCCTGCGACGAACTGCCTTTGGGATAGAACACCTCATCAATTGCCGGGTGCCCCTTGAGCATGTTGACGACCACTTCGGTGTTGGCGCTTGCTTTCAGGACGCGCTCCGTGACATTTCGACTGTTTTCCTCCATGACTATAGCATCGAGACTGAAGTATGGTTCCGGTTTGTTGACCGCAACGGCGGGTTTCAGCTTAGAGTACCATGATGATTGTGGATTAAGAGCAACTGATCCGCCCATGACGTTGCAACCTCCACTGAACATCTTGGTGAGGCTGGAGCAGATGACATCGCAGTATGGGAAAAGAGCGACGTTGACGGAGGTGGTAACTGTGTCGTCCACTACTAGGACGAATCCATGTTTTAGAGATAGTTTGTATAGGCGTTGCAAGTCTGGTGATCGCAGCAGTGGATTACCGGGAAACTCGGTATATAGAGCATCAATCACCAGACCGTTACGCAAATCTTCTTGGAGGGCATCCAAGTTCTCATCGGTGCCGCTGCCGTATAAATTACATTCCATGCCATGGATCTTGCTTAGGACCTTGAATGTGTCGACATACAAGAATCTGTACATGTCTCAGTATTGGGAAACCAGGTACGAGGTAAAAGAAATACATACCCAAACACTGCTACTCTATGAATGCCATCTGGTCTTCTGAAAAGACTTCGTATCGAAAGTGAAGTGTTGCTGATAGCCGACATTCCCGTGGGATACAATGTCACATTATCGACATGCACGATGAGAGATTCGGACGACACAGATCTTGCAATCCGCTCTCGTATCGTTATCACAGCTCTATCTCCCTCTTCATACGGTAACTTTGCCGGAGACTTTTCTGCGTAAACCTTGGTATTCCCCAGGAAGGGCGCATGTTCTAACCAATAAACCGCAGTTCGAGTGGTGATACCGACTCCTGTATGCTGCCAGAAAGCTTTGCCCTCCGATGCCCGACTTTCAGGATACGTAACGGCGTAAAACTGCTCGTCTGGTTTACTGTCCAATGGTACATTGCCGGTTTTGACCACATTGATTTCGCCTAAGAATTGAACGCGGAAAATTTCACTATCTGAAATACCCACCTTCGCAAAGTACGATCGACAAGATTCTGCAGCGCGATATGCTGGCGTCAGGATTGCAAGCTGTGGTTCTGAGGAAGAGATTTCTGCGCGCCTGAGTATTTCTGCTGCTAAGTCCAAGACTACACGCGCAATGAAGAATCGAGGATATGCGGTTCTCAGCTTTGCGAGAAATTCCGGATGTCGTTGAGCCCATGCCAGTGTGTCGTTCCACGTTGGCAGGTAGACACTGACCCCCTATTGGTGGCATTAGCGGTGATTGATTTTTCTACTGGAATCTGGAATATACTGGGAGCATACATAAGGGTCGCCCGCAGGCAATGGATCGCCAGCTTGCAGCGCCATCCCGAATTTGCCTTGATATCAAAAATTATATGCGTCGAGATAAGGAACAGATGTTTCTCTACGTTAAAATTTCGTTATCACACATAAAAATTCGTTCGGCAGGATTGAATGTGCGGTATTACGGTGCCCGGCTGCATCTGACATGGCATCATTTTGCATGCCTGGCGGACCAGCTGCTACGCAATGCAGACCTGTGGCAGTATGAGGTTCTATTTCGTTCTTCAAGTCCCACTTGAAAACAGCCAAAGTTAGTCTTCTACCCAACATGATTGGTATGAGGTCTGAAATCTTTCAGACCGCCCTGCAAGCCACCGCATTCCATCCGATGCATCGAGTCGATCAACCGATCTTCTAGATCAGGTCTAGAAAGTGGACCAAGCTTGTATTACGTAGTAGGGTATAATATCTTACACGTGCTGAAAGGCTCTGCTACAATTGACGATCATTAGAACAGAAAAGCCATCTTCCATTACCAACTAGCACGGATTATATACGACATACAGCTATGGGTAAAATACTACGACAGCATGCAGTGTTGCGTAACGGATAATGAATCATACCATGACCACCAAAGTCTACGGGAATGGACGGTTTTAAAACACTACTGCAGGTGACATGAGATTCGTGACTTCCCCGTAGCGTATAAATTTGTGATATTGGCATGCAAGGGCGGCGATCTCGTTCCGCACACCGCTGCTCGGCATTCGAACTAGCAAAACGACCAGCTATGCTTAGGAAACTAGAATCACTACGTAATTTCAAGTATACTCACATTTCCTCAATATTTAGTTCTAGATCACCATCGATACATCTGTTCCCAAAATCTCCACCCTACTTCTTGGGGAACATAGTCAGGGACTAGACGACCCTGACAGCTATTATTACCTGGACAACTTACTAGTGAGCTGTACAAAGCCAGTCCAGACTAGATGAATCAAGTGCAAACAATTGAAAGTCTCAACTGCGATATTGAAACTCGAGACGATGACACTAACAAAGCGGAATTTCATGGCCTTAAGTGAATAAAAACACAATAGGTGAAAGACTTGATACTAAAGCATTGCTTAACCCCAAAACCCTCCGAGTTGAGCCTTGCAATCCAACGCTGCATAAGCTTGAGCTACCTAGCTTCTGGCTGAGCGGCTTCTTTATTGCTCCAACGTCCGCTGCATACCATTTTTCGCCGCCATTATATACACAACCAACAAGGACAGTTGCAAAGATCCATTCTTAGCCGGCAACGCCCAAGTAAATATGTGCAAGCGTCATGGCAACGGCTTTTATTTACAAGATCATCATTGCTCTTCATTAGGCCAGTCATGTATTATGTAGCGAAGATAGTATGCACGAGTGCCGACCTGGATTTACGGAAAAGGATTCAAGAAGGATTACCCGAATGGGAATGGGCTGGATGACACAATGAGGCTTAAAACCTAATTAGGTCTGTAATACAGTAACAGAACGTATGTCGCTTATAACAATACTAGTAGATACCACATGTGCCAGCATGTGTACACCGCGCTTGGTGTCTTGTAATGTAAGTGTAATACTTTTGACGGTAACAATGCCCCACCGGTTGTCTCTAACACAAAGGCCTCTACGGAGTAGCAAAAAATGGTATCAAAATCTAAAAGCAACCATCGTGGCTTGTTTTAAGGCTTGATGGTAAAAGCGGATCTAGGACTATCGGCGTATGGATTCAGCTTAGATCGTACTTTTCCAATTTCCAAGCTTCTGATGTTTACACCATTAGGCACCTGAGAATATACGCAGGGCTAGATCTTCCATAGCTCTCGGGCTGACAACTTGGTGGTCTATATTTTGCATGGGCAATTTTTCAATATTCCAACTAATGCGGCATGGCTACGTGAATGATAGCATCACCGCCAATACTCAAGAATAAGGTTGAGCATATCTAGGTAGGATACGATTTATCATTATAGCCTCTCAAATCGTCCAGACGGTTACAGATATGGAGCAAAACAGTAGTCTCCCAGGACTAGAGTGAAAGATTTTGTCACCAGGGTACTATCAGATTCTAGAGCGTGCAATGCTACAGTAGCGCACCTACTGACTAGGGAAAGTGGTTGGAAAGTCCATCAACGACCAGCTTAGCAGTCTTGGGCGGATAAATTATACAAACACTCAACTCGGCACTCTGTACAATTCACAGACGAAACCAGACTTAGCATCGTGCACAAATACTGAATATGCATTCTTTTGAGAGACACCTCTGAAACAGACTGTCATTTGATTAGCAGCAAGTGGTTGACCGCTTCCCGAGCCACACGAGCCACACGAAGATTGACAACATATCGAACGCAATTCAGGTTTCTCCTCACTTAGGCATACATGACCATTTGTCGGTGACGGTAGATCATCAGACCGAAGAATCTCGTAAAAGTAGCATATCCTATCAATTTCGACTTGAACAATTCTTTTTCGTCCGAGACAAGCTGATCCCGTTATAAACGGAGTGCTCCCTGCTCCGAAAGACGGAATTGCCCTCGCCGACTCGCCGTGCGTTTCAGCTGCAGGAGATTTTCGTCCGTCTTTTATCACGCATACTATGTACATAGATGGCGGTTCAGATTCGAGTGGACGGCAGCGTGACATCGAACGCAATCGATCGGTGACAGAAGAATGTACTAGATACAAGATGCGGCCGCTCAAGAGGCCCGATCTGCAATCCTCTGGTCTGATGCTTGAACGTTTGAAGACATTTCTGGAAGATTCACGGCGGAAGCGAACCTGTTACATGACGTAAGCTGAATATTTCAGCCAGACCTCATCCGGACTGAGTATCCAACGGATAAAAGGAGACGAAGAAGGTCAAAGTTGTTGCCTAAAAACGCAACATAAGCGCCATCAAAGTCTAAATCCGACTAAGAATGAGTCAAATGTCATAATTCTTGCTTGTATGCGTTGGATACGAGCTGCGCTACCACGGAGATAGACATGGGAAAGCTCCGCTTAAAACCATTGTCCATTACCTGAACGATTTTGATGCTATGTAGGGACATGAGCATGTATATACTCGTTTACTAATTTGGTTTCGTGACCGGCTGATTAGATAACTAAGTTCTCCAACGGGGTAAAATTCGGACGAAGTACTCCGTAATTCCTCCATTTGTAGCAGCCAGGATGAGAGGGAACTTGACAGACGAGACGGGGCACCTGACACAGACCAATTTCTAAATTTTCCAGAAGGGAGGACGTAGCGACGCTAGAACTTACAATACTAGCGTAATTACGAGCCTGTCGGTCTCATTGCCCAATTTGGTCCCGGAGATAAAAATTCAATGGCCCGTGAGTGGCCATTTCGTCTCGTTCGAGTTCGGCCGATTTAGTCCGTACGTTACCGATTGTAATTACGAGCTCCGCTTATCTGATCGCCCGTACACCTAGCGTTTTCATTGGCGCAGAGAGCGCTCCACACTCTAGTGGGTTTTGCATCTCGGGTGAAAAATTAAGCCGACCGCATTGCCATCAAGCCTAAAAGGGGAAAAGCACATCAAAATCTGTAATATATCGACCACTCAGACGGCTTGGAAGTCTTCGTTTCTCCTTAAGTGGACCAGCTGGCCAGACTCGCAGGGCACGGACTCCTTTGAACTGTCTTTGTCGCGTATTAAAGGAACGAGTTTCTTCGGGAAGGAGCAAAAAAGTTGACGGTCCAGGGTGGGAAAGAACAAGCTGATCATCCGTACGATATGGCCGACAAACACCCAACAAGCAATCTCGACGGCTCGACGGATGTCTCATTAGCAGACGCTCAAAGTATCACAGAGAGGAACAACATGGCTCTAGAAACGGAGAAACAGATTGAGGCCGGCCAGCGTGACGAACAGGCTACTGTCCATGAGCCGATCGCAGACGAAAAGGCGGCGGTAGAGACTGCTCTCGAGAAAGAACTGAGCGCAGACTTGGCTGATGAGAAGAAAATCGAAGATGAGGAGGCAGAGGACGAACAAATAGAATATCCAGCCAAATGGAGACTGGCCTTGATCACGACTGCTCTGTGCTTGTCTGTCTTTTGTATGGCTCTGGTATGGCTGCCCCTCTACGGTCTCCTTCGTACAGTGTCGACTAATGCACCATCGGTAACAGGACAACACTATCATCGCAACTGCTATCCCCCGGATCACAGATCAATTCAATGCTGTAAACGACGTTGGTTGGTACGGTGCCGCTTATTTGTTGACGACTTGCTGCTTGCAGTTGATTTTCGGCAAACTCTACACTTTCTACTCCATCAAATGGGTCTACCTCACGGCGCTATTCATCTTTGAGCTCGGTTCATTCGTTTGCGGTATCACTCCTAACTCGGTGGGGTTGATCATGGGACGTGCCGTTGCCGGGATGGGAGCTGCCGGTATCTTCTCCGGTGCGCTTCTCATCGTCTCTCGCACTGTGCCTCTGTCGCAACGCCCGATGTACATGGGATTGATTGGAGGTATGTGGGGCATTGCCTCCGTTGCTGGACCTCTGTAAGTCAACTACACCGAATCTCCTTTCAAGGTTGCAATACTAATAGACGACAGAATGGGTGGTGCTTTCACTGACAAAGTCACTTGGCGTTGGTGCTTCTACATCAACCTGCCCTTCGGCGCCATCACCGGTCTATTCATCATCTTCTTCTTCCAGCCTCCGGGCGGAAAGACCAAGGCAGCTGCTTCGACGTGGAAGGAACAGGTCAAGCTTCTCGATCTCGAGGGAACCTTTTTCTTCATCCCCGGCGTTATTTGTCTTCTTCTCGCTCTGCAATGGGGTGGCACCAAGTACGCCTGGAATGACGGACGCATCATTGCCCTCTTCGTCCTATTCGGTGTTTTGATCATTGGATTTGTCGCCATCCAGTTGTGGAAGCAGGAAATGGCTACCGTGCCACCTCGCATTTTCAAGAACCGCAACATTTGGGGATGTGCGTTGTTTGCTGCCTTCCAGGGTGCTGCTTTCTTCGTCCTTGTTTACTATATTCCCATCTGGTTCCAAGCCATCAAGGGCGCCTCAGCTGTTCGATCGGGCATTATGAATCTGCCATTGATCCTCAGTCTCGTTGCCATTTCCATGATCTCCGGAGGTCTCGTCAGTTATCTTGGGTACTATACTCCCTTCATGATTCTCTCTTCTGTACTCACGGCCATTGGTGCGGGTCTCATGACCACATTTGACGTCAACACTCCTCAGCCCCAATGGATCGGGTATCAATTCATCTTCGGTGCCGGCGTCGGCTTCGGCATGCAGCAGACCATGATCGCTGTGCAGGCTTGCTTGGATGGTGACGATATCGCCGTCGGAACAGCCATCGTCATGTTCTCCCAGACTCTCGGCGGTGCACTTTTCATCGCTGTTGCCGAGAACGTCTTCGAGAACAGATTGGTCAGCAACGTCGTCGCTGCCAATCTCCCAGGTCTCAGTGCCGCCACCGTCCTCAATACTGGTGCTACCGAGATTCAAAAAGTGATTCCATCGCAGTTCCTCCCCACTGTCCTGAATGCTTACAACGACGCGTTGACGAACGCTTATTACGTTTCAGTCGCCATGAGTTGTCTGACCCTCATCGGTGCCCTCAGCATCCAATGGGTATCCATCAAGGGCAAGCGTATCGAAATGGGTGCCGCAGCATAAAATCGCCTTGGCATTGTCTTTTTCTGCCTTATAGATACCACTCTTCTCTAATGTTTACTCATACATAATAGAATATGTTTATTCCGCTCCTACAGATTACATTGCTGCATTCTGCTTCTTTTGTTTATAGTTTTTGGTCCCTGGGGTTGAGAAAATCTGGGAGCTTGCTGGGAAATACCACTTGTGTTTTGTACTAATACAGAGTTATGAATATAACGGACGGTTATCCTAAACTCATAAGGTCGTCGTCGATTGTCATGATTGCATATTGCACTGCATTTTTAGTGCCTGCGAGCCGTCGCTTACTGTTATGGAGGACATAGCCTGAATCTATGAATGTGACGGATCATTTGATCGTCAACTATCTGATTTCCAAACACGCATCAGGGCTGCAATTATATGTTGCACTATAATTTCATTCCGTAAGACACCGCTAGAGGATTATTATAAGATATTTTTGGCGCATGTACGCATGTATGTAAGTAAGAAACCAAAATCTCGGTGGTAATTCAATTAGAGAGTTCTTTGTGATTACACCAACACTACCGTCGACAACTGATAGTAGCTTTGTGGCGGGTTATAGCTGAGTGTGATATACGTATATTTCCTCAGTAGTGTTGGTGTAATTACAAAAATATCTCTAATTTACATACAGTTGTAATTACTATCTAATTTTTATCGTCTAATTTACATACAGTTGTAATTATAACTAGGGTTAGGGCTATGTCTATCCCCATATAAATAATACTATTTTTTCCTATAATTATATTTAAAAATAAAAAAAAATCTTAGACTTATATTATTTAACCCTATAAACTTACATTTGTAATTACAGATGCGAATCTATTTACATTACATATTTCTAATTTACACTGTAATTACACTTTTTGTAATTACAAAGCGCCAACACTATTCCTCAGTACATCTTTGAGCACTGCAATCTTAGTCTCTAGGAGTCGTTGGACCCATGTTAAGTGGCTTTAATAGCACTATGCGCTCTATATACCAGGCCCATTGAAGGTTCCCAGAATAGAGAACGGTCTCACTCTATGAAGTCCATTTACTTTCTTGGATACTTGGATCACTAGCTGCGTAATCGATTTCATGATGTGACCTGATTACGGCAATGGGACAGTCTAGAAAGATGCTCAATATGCAATGTATTTTTGACGTCTGATACGACGAATAAATGATGATACAAAAAAACTCCTGAGATGATAATCCTGACCATGCACAGAAGACAATGAAGTGAAACGAACTAAGAGCTCCTAGGAGAGAGTGAATAAAAAGAAGAATATCTTCAGAGAACTTGTCCAAGTGGACTATCTATCAATCCAGCGGCTGCAGTAGTCGCTGAGTCTAAGACGAACTGACACACTGGTAGTAGAAAGGATTCTGGACCTTGCAGGTTGCGCCGGAGGCACAGGATGTCGCGCCGGTCCAGTTGATACCGCCGCACTGTCCGTAGAGAGTCTGGACAGCACCGGAGCTACCGGTTGTGGCGCTCGGGGTTTGGACAGCGGTGCTAGAGGCCACGGGGGTGCTGGAGGCCCAGATGGTAGAGACCTCAGTGACGGTGGTGTATTGTGTCACGGAGGTGGTGGAGGTTGCTCCCGCTGCACCTTGGGGGCTCGAGACTGCGGTCGTGGTGGGTTCGACGACTGCGGCGGGAGAGGTCTCGGCGACGACCGTAGAGACGGGTGTAGACGTGGAGGAAGCGGGGGATGTAACAACATCTACCACGGGTGCGGTGGACACGGAGAGCAAAGTGGTAGAGCTCTTCACAGTGGAAGTCGAGGACGAGGAAGAAGCGGATGATGTGGCAACAGTAGCCGCAGCAGCAGCAGCAGTCGTCATTCCAGCGGGCGTAGAATCAGTATCCGTTTCACCGTAGCAGAGGCAAGTTTCCCAATCCGTAGTAGCCTGACCGGGGCAAGCGACGGGCTCGAAGTTGACGACGACGTTGTCACCAAAGACTTCGCTCTCGGCCATGATGTCAAAGTGGTAGCTGTATCCGTAGTCGTTGGTGGCGCCGACGGAAGGGCACCAGACTTCATTTCCATTGTAGGGGCAGAGGTTGGTAACCATAACGATGATGCTTTCGCCAGCGACACCTCCCTCACCGCAGCCGTTGCAGGCTGAGGAGCCAGTGGAGGTCAGGTTGTAGCATTTACCGCAGCCACCTCCGCACCAGGAGGAGTCGTCGGTGTCGAAGAGGGCTTGGGAACCGGCAGCAGTGTAGACGCCGGTTGAGATACCGGTCTGTTCAATGTTAATTTAATCCTCTTGATCGGACCCGGTTGAATGTACGAACCTGCCATGTGTCGAGACCAGAGCTGCTACCACAACCGCAAGCACCTTCCTGTCCGTCGTAGTAACGCTGTACACAAGAAGTTAGCATCAATACAATCAATCACCAATCATTTTCCATACAGTAGTGGTGGCAAGGTAGGCAGACGCCGAACCTGCCAGCGCCCAGAGAGATAGATAGAAAGCCTTCATTTTTCCAACCGGTGGTCTGAAGCTGAACAAAAAAGCGAAGATAGTCTAGAGAGAAGAGAACCGTAGTGAACGCGAGGAATGAATGGAAGAAGGGACTGTGCCTTCGAATGTAGAAAGAACGAATGAATTGATAGACAGAAATATCGAGAAGTCTAACATTGTACGAGGGGAGCATGGACTTTTATACTGGCTGTCCCTCGAAAGCTTAGTAGACATATTATCATAATCTTATTGCTAAGGCAAAAATGCTTTTAGTATGACCGCCTCAATTTGCTTGTTTCCCCTCTACGAGTACGAAGCGAAGCGCCGTCATAGACGATGAGTTTCAAGTTCCAAGACCATAGAGTGGAGACATCGAAGGGGCGTGTGGTCTGTTCAACTGTCTTCAAGTGAGCTTAATCAACATGGCACAGTGGCGTATGTCCGACTAGGAAAAAGGTGCCGTTTGGTTGGCTGATGCCATGGGTATACTGGAAGGTAATAAGTTTCGTCTAGAACGTGTTCGGTTAGGGTAGCGAAACATGATGATGGGAACAGGAGATTTGAGATTGTGCTTTTCATGCACAAGACTACGAGGACAGTGTTTCGTGTTTCGTTTGATCTGGCGGGATTCTTTGCCTTGGTCTACTAATACAGTATGACTCGAGACAGCTCCATTGCGATTCTGTTCTAAAAGCATGTACAGAATAGTTATGGTGAAGTGCGAACGGCCGACATAACAAATGTCCCTGAGCATAGATCGATGGCCAGCCCAAGCTCTCAGCAATCCGGGAAAGAGCATCAACATATTAAAGTAAACCGTTTCTCAATGAAACAATTTAGGCTAACGAGTAAGCGAGAAGACTTTGCCAATAACGGTCCACCGATCAGATTGACAGATTGACTGGGTTCGCCGCATCCGTGCAAGGCTTAAATTAACGCTGTGTCATGCTAATTGAAGTACCGATGAATCTCCACTTGGCCGTCATACTTGCGATTTAAGCGGTTCTGATTGCTGGAAAAACCCATAGTATCGGATTTTATACAGCATGGTGTCTGGGATTTTAATTGACCTGTAAGATTGAGGAAATATTATAAACAGCCACCTGGCTTGCCACGAGATTTGAGATGCTCAGCAAGTGGAAGAATAGATTGCCAGGCTGGTTCGGATTCAGCCGCTCGTTAAACCAGATGGAGCACTCATATGAAGTAATATTGATATACGATCTCATAATCCAGAGAACGTTCTGGGCTGACACTTCATCATAGCTTGTGCGATATAGTGAAGCAATATTCGGAAACAGCCTCTCGAATGTTCACTTTTGAAGCAGGGGCCATTACCCGGGTGTTTATACCATAACATCGACAGTATAGGTGCCATACGTCAACATTGAAACTCAACCGCGACCAATCTTTACAAGGTGTTTGGCGCCTTTCAGATAAATAGTATAGATACATCACTTTGCATCACCACGATCCATGGAACAAGTTGTGCGTAGACGGAGTACGTCACCTGAAACTGACCGGGTTTCGGGCCGTCTAACGATAGACAGACAGAATCGAGTGCGATTTGCTAGCAATATATCAGCCGGATTTTGCGAAGCAATAACCTGGATATATGGAAATCGGTATTGGAAAAGGTTCAGGTCGTTGATGGGTATATTTGATTGCCTAAAAATCTCTTTATCGACTGAGAGTGTGATTTTCTCGACACAGGTGCTATCTGACAATTATGCGCAGCTATTGATTAGTCCAGTGCGTCTAGAACATTTATCCCGGAATGGTCAAGAATCTAGTATGCACGATGACGAGGAAGACCGCGCAGACTCTGGAGGTCCATCTCTACTATTCATTTGCGAACAGCGTATGACCATAAGATAGCTGTCTATTAAGAGTAGACCCGAAAGTTCAATAACTCTCAACGACTGATTGTTTGTCCGGCCTCACTGAGAGATTAATATCAAGATTTCCCTGGTCAAAGTCTCGGCCTTTTTCTCGATCAAATGGAGTTTCTTCTGCGTATCTTTCTAAGCAAGGGGTGACTGAATTAAGTATATGTTGTCTAAGGCGGCGGCGGCTTCCGCCATGACCGTCGCTCCCATATGATACTTTTAACATGACAGTAGACCAAGAGGCCAAATCACACTCAATAGATGATATCTAGCTATCTTCATGCTTATGTAGATGAATTATACATGTAGTCAAACACAAAGCTTTATAATTGCTTCGAACACCGGCAACAAGAAGAATGTCCACGTTCACGACCCTATATTGAGTGCGAAGCATGTCACGTATTTACTTCCTACTCTCATGGAGACTACCGAATACTGGCGGCAAATGAAGACTAATGATCCGTTCGTTGGCTACCCAGTACGCACGTCACATACTCTCGATTACATTATGGTTGCCATCGATGCCTAGCTTTTCGACAATCGAGTGGTATCGACCTACGGATCGAACACGGAGCTCACACATTCTTGAAAAACTTTGGATACAATGCATTGAATATCACGGCTGATGAGTCCAGGAATGGATCAACAAGGAAAAGGCTTATTGCAAGTATAGCGTGATCGTACCTGGAAAGTTAAAATTGGGGAAGCCCTATCACAGGCTTCCGATCATAGATCGCAATGGATCTATATCATGATGGTCTTTGAAAAGACTTTCCGCTGTGGCTCGATTTGTCGAGATGCAGCATCCTGCGTATGGTATGCTCGTTCTGCTGGTACCGTTGAGAGAACTTTATGACCATGGATCCTGACTGAGAGGAGCACCTATAGGCTTGTTTAGAAGTAGATATTTACAATTACAATTGTAAACTCTCGTCTATGTCTTCTGATCGACACTAGTGCTTTGCTTTGCCTCTTGGTCAAACTTGATGATACTACGCTTTCTTTCTTATAGCAAAGTTGAACAATCTCTGAGATCAGGCTAGTCATGGCATTCGCAAATCTCATAGCTAGGCTCCTTTCGCTAGCGGTCTTTATTCTGACTTTGATAGTCATCTTTGCAGGCACGCAATGCGGAGGTGCCTTGGCTGATGTCTACATGATTCTGGTGAGTTCCATTAATGTGTCGCAGTATGCTGCCCATATATTATCATACTGACTTATTCTAGCTGGATATAACGAAACTGAAGACAAACCCCCCGTTCAGCACTACGGGACAGCCGTTTGCTGTCAACATCGGGGCATACGACTTCTATACCATACACATCTTGAACTATTGCGCCGGATTCTACACCGACGGCGGCGAAAGAAACACCACCATATGCACAAAGACAGCCCTACCGTTCAGTTTTGATCTATCATCTGCATTGTTGAATGATCTTGGTTTGAGTTCCGGCGACGGGCAACAGGCTATTGATTGGCCCTTTGCTGTTATTTCGGATTTTATTTGGATCTCTTCAGTTTCAAAGGCTGTCTCCGTTCTGTCCATCCTGAACGTTATCATCATGGGCATCGGCCTTCTGATTGATGGACTCTTATTTTCACCCGGACGGAACGGCGACGTATATATCGGACTCAGTCGTACCTTGTCGTTGGTAAGATTGGATCGCCCGTCGCACTTTGACAGAGACCTGCCAGTCAACTAACTACCATATGTAGGTGAGCCTCTTGATTATGATCATAACCGCTTCTATATCGACCTTCATTGCCGACGGCTTCGTGGACTTGCTCAATTTGCATGGGGATCTGTACGATATAATAGCGGAAGGTGGTAGTTTGTTTCTGGTTTTGACTTGGGTATCCGTGGTGCTTTGTCTCTTGCGCAATCTGCCATTCCTGGCTATGCTGCGGATCTGCTTGGTCACTGATGAGCGAAAGTTGATCGATGATGATTTGGAAGGGATCAGACTGTTGAATACATAGCTGTCAGCTAGCTGGTGGTGACCAAAGCGAGGTTTAATTCTCTGCTTCCGAGCTACCCACGTTGGAAGCGTCGGAACACTTCAATGGTGTTATGGATGACTAGGACAAGCTTTTGTATTTGGAGATAGTTATAGTTTCGGGATTAAATTAATGATAATAATTTTAAGGTAGCACATTCGGATTGGGAGCGCATGCTGTGGATATAGATGTTAACAAAGAATGGTAATGGTTTGTGTTGGTGCTGTATAGAAGCAGTCCATTAAATATAATAAATGAGGTTCAAGACTGCGGCAAAAAGGCCACCTACAGCCAAGTAGTTGTTTGCATCCGTTCGATGGGCATCTCCAGTCGTGCCGATCATTGATTGTGCCGGCGCAAGAGAAGTAATTGGGGGTATAGTAGTTGCTGTCCTTATTGCAGTTGGGATAGACGCGGACGTTACGGCAGAGGGAGAAGAAGTGATCGTGACCGGTAGTAACATGGAAGATGCCTCAGTGAAAGTCTTAGTCGAGATACCGGTGTTATGACCAGCTCCTGACCCCTGAATTGTGGTTGTGCAGGTTGCGGTAGCCATGTTTTTGAGGTCGCAAGACACACGCGCGGAGATGCTGGTAATGGAGACAACATCAGTGACTTAACAAAGTATAGCAGTGGTATCATCAATGGGCTCATACTCATCATCGGCATCAATGAGATTAAAAAAAGCAGTTTGGGGGCCCTCAATTGCTGTCATGGCTCCATCGATCCCACAGTCATCGGCATCGGTACCTGAAGGGCAGGCTATTGAGTACGTTGTGGTAGATCCATTCTGCGGACAAATATGCGTCAGCGGCAGTTCATGTTGAACCAGATTCAATGGCATGTACAGTATCTATCACTGATCCAATGAGCGCTTGCGACATGATTTCAGGTAAGAATAGGCTCGTTACGGACTGTGAAACCGCAGAATTGAGAATGGCGGCACATATCAAGATTATCGGGAACATGTTGGCAGCATGAGTTGAACTTTTCGTCTCTGATATAATTGGTCCTAAAATTCTGCTGGAATGTTGTGGTCAAACCATTATTTTTGCCATTATTGTTGGATTGACACTGAGCATCAACAGCATACAAGGACATGGCAAGCTTATTTACCAGACCTTGTCGAAGATCTTGAGTTTGCTAAAGATGTATCGGACTTTACTCTACTCCGGCAAACACCTTGCAGTATGCAGCGTTGCTATGCATGTCATGCTCGGAGTGTCTGGGCGGAGTATTTTTCAGATATATAACATTTTTGGAAATTTCACAAGAACAGCCGCGTGCGATAGTTGTGAGCCAAAAACAAGCTTCTCTCCCTATAGATAGTCCTTATAGGTAAATGACAAACTTAATCTGCAGAAAGGTCGCTCCCGCAACGTCTTTCGATGGATGCAAGTCTGTTTGATGTAAATCCACGCAGACAGTCGCATCAACGTCCAAATCGGTGTCGGATGAAAAGGGGACAATTCGGCGATCTACCAACGAATACGTTACACGGAAGTTGCGCAAGTAACCATACAATAAAACAGCTAGAGTTGATTCCCGTAGGATCTGCCGTGGCTGTCAATCTGTTTATATGTCTTGTTTCTATCAGCGTCTTGTTCTAGGTGAATGACCAGAAAATTTTGCACTTGAGACACGTGCAGGAAGCTCTTGAAATCGACTCGCGATTATAAAGTTGTCTTCAATCTTTGAGCAGAGTTTTTCTTGACGCAGTCGCATTGTGCCAAAGAATTAGAAGACTGGAGGTTAGTTCATCGATCATATCTGCGCTAGATCATAAAGGCTCCCACGTCGACGAACCCAAGGATTCTCTGTTTCCAAGACACTCTAAGCGAGCATACCGCTGATAATGCGAACAGACTTCACTCATGTTCTATAAATTCGAGTTCTGCGAAATACTGAAGCAGTGAGAATGCCCATGGGTTGAATAGAGAATATGTATCGTCGGGACGTACAACACTCAATCCGGACTAGAAATGGCAACCAAGTCTGCTCTTGATGGCTATGTGAACTCGAAGAAGAGTAGCCAGATCGGTCACAATTTAGCATTTGCTCGGTCCAAATCAGCCGTTATGACAGCTCGGCGATTTCAGTTCATCCATAGAACTAGCCAGTATCCAGAAGTGTATTCTCCGGACAGGATCGTCCGCCCAAATACATGTATGCAGCTAGATAATGATTCGTTCACGTCTCCGTACTATACGTATGCCAAGTCATAATAAAGTGCTGAGTAATCAAAGAGCCTCGACATGAAAGTAAGACTACAGCAGTCTCAGCTCCAATCGATGACAGCTTACTAATAGTGACTCGTATTGCACCGTATCTGATCAGCATGGTGCGAAATTGAATCCTTGCAGTCGCAATATAGTTTCAATATCAGCCAAACCTCAGCCGCCGGACATAAGCCAGCCAATTGTGCGATGCCGAATCCAGAATCGAAGCGTCATGGGCTGATCTGCATTCCACGGATTTAATCGCAGTCGACGAACTTTCCAGCCACGGCATTCCAGGGACTGGATCGTGCCAATCAGCGTGCGAAACATACGCCGGAGACGGACAGTTGGGTTTTGCCGAGTCTTGACGTGTCTCCTTTTTGGGCTGAATAGGCAAGGAGCCTTGATTGCATCGAGCCACATGGTTGCAGATCGGTCAAAACAAACAACCATATAAGATGAAGAATGATCTGTTGCTGTCTACATTAACGAGCGCAAAAAAAACCATGCTTCGCCAATTGACGCAAAGATGACTTCCACCAACCACCGATACGAGGTGTCCGGCAGCAGAGAGGGCTCGAGCACATCTACAGCAGCTGAGAACCATACAGAAATACTGGACGAAAAACATAGGAACGACGTGGAGCAAACACTAGAGAAAGAAGAGAGTCCGCAAGACGGGCTGGAAAAAGAGACCGGTAAAGATGCGATCGCAGATCAACAAGCCGACCCTGAGTACCCCGGGCCAGTTAAAGCTATTTTGATAGTCACTTCGCTCTTCATCACCGTTTTCTTGGTGGCATTAGACCAGACTATCATTGGAACAGCAATCCCCAAAATCACCGACCAGTTTCATTCAGTCCAGGATGTGGGCTGGTACGGCAGCGCATACTTCTTGACGTCTACAGCACTGCAGCCCACATATGGCCGTATATACAAAATTCTCAATGTGAGCTGAAATTCTTTTTGCTTGTTTATCAATAATTCCCCATACTTACACATATCGATCAGGTGAAATGGGCTTTCCTTGCCGCCATCTTCGTGTTCGAGGTCGGCTCATTGATATGTGGCGTCGCCCCCAACAGCTCGACTTTGATCGGTGGCAGGGCAATCGCTGGCTGTGGTGTTGCCGGTATTTTCTCCGGGTCACTGATTATTCTCAGCTTTTCCAGTATGTATAATAGTGTACAAGCACTACGCACGCTGCTTGCTAATATTACCCTTCTTAGTTCCCCTCCGGCAACGACCCTTGGTGTTTGGTCTTTTCGGTGCAGTCTGGGGCGTGGCATCCGTTGTCGGGCCTTTGCTGGGAGGAGCATTCACTGATCATGTTTCGTGGAGGTGGTGTTTCTATATCAAGTAGGCTCACAGTATTATATTTGAATTGACTCGATGCTGACTCCCCGCTAGCTTACCAATCGGTGGTGTCGCTGCGGCCATTGTCGTCATGATTCTTCACCTTCCAGACAGAAAGGGCGACAGCACTAAGACATGGAAACAGAAAATACTAGAACTGGACCTCATCGGCGCAGGGCTCATCATTCCCGCGATTGTGTGTCTGTTGCTAGCACTACAATGGGGCGGCAACAAGTACCCCTGGAACAACTCACGCATCATCGGCTTATTCATCGGGTTCGGCTTGATTGCAATCTTGTTTATCATCTCGCAAATAAGATTGGGAGATCGTGCGACTTTGCCGCCTAGAATCCTGCGAAAACGGACGGTGTGGTCAGTGTCGATCTTTGCGGTATGTTTCGGAGGAGCATTCTTTCTCTTCATGTACTATCTCCCCATCTACTTTCAGTCCGTCAAAAACCACTCCGCCACCAAATCGGGCATTGATTTGTTGCCAATACTTCTTGCCACGGTTATATCCTCCGTGTTCTTCGGCGGTTTGATTACCGCCGTGGGATACTACACGCCATTCCTGATCCTCAGCACAGCATTGTTCTGCATCGGAAGTGGGCTCTTGACCACGTACAGCACCACAATGTCCACGCCGAAATGGATTGGGTATCAGATCTTGGCTGGAGCTGGCGTCGGAGCAGGATTCCAAGTCCCCATGACCGCCGTACAGACAATTCTATCTCAAGAAGATATACCCATCGGATCTGCCACGGTGATGTTCTTTCAGAATTTAGGTGGTGCCTTGTTCATCTCCGTCGGCCAGTCCGTTTTCCAGAATGGCATTTCCAGCTATATGCAAACACACGTTCCAGATATTCAGCCTCAGATCATCATCAGCGCAGGAGCCACTGCCATCAGAGATGTCCTTGCTCAAATGGGCAAGTTGAACGAGTTGCCCTCTGTCGTGGAGGCCTACATGACTGGATTGATCAATGCCTATCGAGTCAGCTTGGCGTTAACTTGCGCTGCATTCGTTGCTACTCTTTTCGTGGAGTGGAAGAGCGTGAAGGGAAACAAAAAAGAAGGGGCTGAGCCGGCTATGGCTGTTTGATCTTTTCTCGCTAGACGTACACGCTAGTAATTACTGGCCAGGTGGGCGTTGGCTTAGATGTTGTACAAGTTGGTCTACGGCTTCTTCCTTGGGAGGATTTGTATTTATCGTCCATATCGCTTGACCCATCTCTTTTCTTCTTGTATCATAGATACTACTATCAATATCTAATTTCAATACTCAATCAAATCTCCCTTATGACCTGAGTTGCCTCGCCGTTTTTCCATCTCTCCTCATCGTACTCAACGGCTTGCTCTGTATCTTCCACCACGGCTCTTTTGGTAGGAAATTTCTTGGAAAACCACAGAATAACCGGAATACCAATCAAATATACCCCCCACAAGGCAGCGTTGACTTTGTACCCGGACTTGTAGTAGGGTGCCTCGTTTGCGGGATATGCATACAACGGAACCCAGGCATTGAACGTGTACCCCATAGTATTCAACCATCCAAGCAAGATTGCTCTTTCTTCAGCACTGTCTCCGCAAACTTCATTACCCCATGCAAAGAGCAGCGCACCGGTTCCAACGGGTGCAAACGTCAAGAACCAGGCAAAGTATTTTGCGCCAAAGGGCAAGTTCCAGACTGCCAACAGAGTTCCACCGACCAACCCGATTGTGGCTCCGGCCATGATGACGGGCCATCGAACACCGAGAGCATCAGAGGTGATGGCGTAAACTAGCGCCATGACTATTTCGATTGCATATCCGCCGGAAGGGATGACGTTGATTTTGGCAACTGAGTAGATATCGAGGGCTTTCAACCAGAGGTTCATGTACGAAGCAATGTGGAGAGCGAGGACGTATGACCTGTAGATTTACGTTAGTGAACATTTTTACCACCGTGGACAGTTGACTTACACGTATGGAACGACAAATACGTATATAGGCCAATGGCTCAGGACAGACTTCACTTTGCCCCAAGAAATACCCTTGGGCTCTGCTCGTCCGGCACGGGCCATGCGCGCTATGGCTGTCTTCTTATCGACGTCTTTCAGATAGAAAGCTCTCGAATTTGACGGCGCATCGGGGATCAACCAATACCCACAGACGGCAATGGGGATCGAAATGATGCCGTCGAAGATGAAAAGCCATCTCCATCCTTTCAGGCCCGCCGTACCATTCATCCCGTTGTAAATACCGGCTTGTAAAAACCCGCTAAACATCTGCGCAGCGGCCGAGCTCTGCTGGAAAATGACGGATCGTTTACCTAGTTCTTGAGGCGTGTACCAGTTGCCCAGCAAAGTCATCATGCCAGGGTATGCAGAAGCCTCGCAGATTCCGACCAGAAATCTAATGGCGTAGATGGTTTTGGCGTTTGGAGCGGCTGCCATGCACATGACCAATCCACCCCAGATGAGTTCTAGAGTTGGCAGCCAGCGAGAAGGACGAATGCGCATCTGAATGAATTGAGAGGGCAGTGTGCCGATGATGTATCCTAAGCGTTTGTTGTTAACTACCAGAGTTTGAAGTCTGGCGTAGATTCGGACCTGAACATACCGATTGTCCAGAATGTTGTCATCCAATTCAATTCGTTGCCGTACATTTTGAGATCGGTTTGCATGCCACTGACATAGGCATTGCTGATATTTGCTAGAAAATCAACCACGTCAGCAAAATATGCTACTCGTCGACAGAGAGAAAAAGAGAACTGACTGGAGTCCAGATACATGACAAAGTAGTAAAGACATGCCCATATCAGGTAGAAAGAGTCCAGTCGTCGTACGAGCCGATGCTCTTCCAGCGGTTTATCATCTAGCGAATCCCACAGAATCCCCAGAATCCTTTTACCAAGGGAGACTTTCTTCTTTGGCGATGCATTCTCTGGGATGGGATCGGCTCTAACGACGTTCGTCGCGCTATCTGGAGACGTCGAAGTCATGTTGACAGACAGTACAGAGTGTTGTAGAAAAGTAGTCTGGCAACGGACCACAGTGACCGAGATGCCGGGGAGCTGCGTACGTTTTATTTGGTCTCTCAGTTGTGCTAGGAATATGCTATTGCGTAACTTAACGTAGCCTGATTTGATGCTATACCTAGTCCCATATAGCCTAGATCACGCATGGTGGCACTACTTTTATTTTCTACATGGGTCACCAAACTACCGGTGTCCAACGCAAAATGGCGTGATCAGTAAAACCCACACAAGAAGCTTACTGATGATATGCAGGCGGATGGTCGAGCCGAAATGTTCTGAGTCCATAACGCGAAGCTTTTGAAAAAAAAAATAAGAAAAAGTAGGCAGAATTCAAGCTAAAGAGTGATGGCGTGATAGAGGAGGGGCAATTCGTTATCTCAACTTATCTTCAGAGGGGAAGAATTTGGCCTCGAGATCCTCTGTGAATGAGGCAGGTATATCCACATTAGGAGATTTTCCCTGGCGCTCCCTCCGCCAGGGATGTTGTTGAGAACGGCGAGAGTAGATTCTATTGGCGTATACACCTTTGGGGATCTCCATTGAGATAGGACTTCGTTCCGAGAACACGGACTGAAAAAAAGAATTTATCGGGTCGGAGCAGCGCCGACGCTAAGTGCTGATCAAGACAATATCGGCAACCCAACTTGCCCGAGCAAAGTAGCAATAACCTAGGCTCCTAGCTCGCGTTTAGTATCCTCAAAAACTGGAGCCATGGTCTTTACGAGGCATCAAAGACCACGTTTGTGACCTTTTGTGACCCATCGAAGCGGCACCTACCGCGGACTTTTCTCCGAAAACGTGTTGATGTATCTGGTTGAAGCTCGACTTCGGTTGCCAGCCCCACGGATTATTAGAACGGCTTGTTTGGCTTTGTACTTGCTGCTCTGGATGGTCGGCCAGATATTGGCCGGGAAAGGATAAACGAGCAGGCTAGGGATTTCGTTTCTATAGTCGACTGTTGGTACGGGTGGAATCCACCGACGAATTGCGAACGGTCTGTGTTGATGCCAGACGAGTCGTTAGATTGTATATGTAAAGATTTCTTTTCAATAATCAATAGGTATCTGAATCGTGGCCTCCATCCGCCATCATAAACGAAATGGCGACAGTTAACGGCGACAGCATCAAGGGCGTCCGCATATCCATAGGTAGGTCCTAACCGATGAATTTGCAAAGAGGCACTCGACTCACTGAACCCCAGATCGAGGCGGCACATTCTGCGATGTCATTGCCCAGATACCTGGTCGCGCAGACTTGGTGTTCAAATTGCTGTCTGTAGATCCTCAGAATTACCGTGATGCGCCGACGGAGGCCATTCGGCGGGTGCTGCAGGCTGTCCAAGGGCGGAAAATACCAACGGGAGAGAAATTAGAAGCGTCTGGTGTTGGTATGTACCCTCTTACAGCCAATCTTTAAAGCCCGAGGAGGTGTTCTGACAGCATCCAAGAATCATGTCGAATTGGAACGACCATTGCCACAAATGCGCTCCTCGAGCACAAGGGCAAACGATTTGCCCTTCTCACAACCAAGGGTACAGGATTCCTGTCCACAAAATAAAACTCTCGACGAACCGCTCACAGTACTGCAGGATTCAAAGACTTGTGCGAAATAGGCGACGGTTCCCGCCCAAAACTCTTTGACCTAAATATACGCAAACCAAAAGTGCTATTTGACCAAGTCATAGAAGTTGATGAACGAGTGACCGTAGAGAATTACGAGTTGGATCCATTTCCGCAGCCGGAATTCGACGAAACAGACTCAGCGCTGATCAAGACTAGTAGTGGAGAGATCATTCGTGTTTTGCAGCAGGTCAATGCTGCGGATGTTCGTTCGCATCTACGAAAGCTTCGTGATGAAGGGTTTACCTCCCTTGCCGTGTGTTTTATGCACTCGCATATTTTCCCAGGTATTTATGAACCTCGTAGTTGCTTGCAACCTATCTTCTGACGCAGCTTTAGATCACGAAAAATTGGTAGGCGATATAGCAGCCGAAGAAGGCTTCGAATCCATATCGCTGTCTTCGGAGATTAGTCCGCGCATCAAAATGCTGCAGCGGGTTACTGCCGTCTGCACCGATGCATATCTATCACCTATTGTCCACACATACGTGGAAGATTTTTTATCCGGGTTCAACGTACCTCCTCAACGGGTAGAGTTCATGTCTTCGGATGGCGGACTTCGTCCTGCACAGAAATACACCGGCAATGCAGCTCTGCTGAGCGGTCCAGCTGGAGGTGTTGTCGGTGTTGCTAGATCCTGCTATGATTTGGAAGATCCGAAGGCTTTGATTGGATTTGATATGGTAAGGAAGAACACTATCCCCAGGGTTTTCAGAAGCCAGGAATTGATTTGATCAGGGCGGCACGAGTACGGATGTCTGTCGCTACGATGGCAAATTCGACCATATCAGCGATACCACCATATCAGACCGAAAGGTATACACGCCAATGCTGAATCTGAATACTGTCGCAGCGGGAGGAGGTTCCAAACTATTCGTGCGAAATGGCCTGCTGGTGGTCGGCCCTGAGGTATGATCCACGGAAAGTACAAAGAGCGTAATCAAGCTGACATCCAGAATAGAGCGCTGGTGCGCATCCAGGCCCGGCATGCTACAGAAAAGGTGGACCACTTACGATAACTGACGCCAACCTCTTTCTTGGTCGATTAGTGGTTTCATCATTTCCCGCTATCTTTGGACAAAATGCGAATGAACCATTAGACACCGAGGTCGTGGCAGCCAAGTTCGAAGAATTGACAAAAGAGGTCAATGCCGAATCCTCCATCAAGTTCACACCGGAACAAGTTGCGCTAGGATTCGTGAAAGTTGCGAATGAGGCGATGACTAGACCCATCAGGAATACGACCGAAGCCAGAGGGTTTGCGACGTTTGATCATAATCTTGTCAGCTTTGGGGGTGCTGGAGGACGTGAGTTTTTGCCGCTAAGCATCTGAAGCAAAATGCTGACAAGGTCAGAACACGCATGCGCTATTGCCTCGAATCTCGGCATTCGTCGAATTCTTATTCATCGTTTCTCATCTTTGTTGTCAGCTTATGGAATCAGTTTGGCCGAGATCACCTCAGAGGCGAGCGAGTCGCTTTCCCTAACATTATCAGCGGAAAACATGCCTCAAATCGAAGCACGAGAGCAAGCAATCAAGTCAAAGCTTGAAAAAGAGTTGCACAGTCAGGACATCGTCGGTGACGCGATCGAGTATGAAGTCTTTCTGAATCTGCAATACAAAGGGATGGATACCAGCCTGAGCGTCGAGAAGCCGACGGATGGTAGTAACTATGGCTCCGACTTTACTAGCATGCATCTTCGTGAATTTGCCTTTACGACAAACCGCGAGATTATGGTTGACAGTATCCGGGTGAGGGCAACGGCGAAGAATGTCAATCAGAAGGAAAAATTGTCGATATCGGAGGAGCTCGCGCTGGCTAAGAAATCTAGAACTGCGCCGCAATCCAAATCCAGCCAGCGAGTGTTTATCAATGATCAGTGGATATCGACACCAATTTATGAGCTTGAAGAAATGACCATTGGCTCTAACGTCGCAGGCCCAGCGGTCATAACAGATCAGACACAGACCATCCTGATCGAGCCGGATTATGAATGCCACTTGACAAGCCGTCACCTCATCATCGACAAGGTCGACACGAAACAAGACACTTGGTCGTCCCAACTCAGCACGGAAACGATCAATCCCGTCCAGCTATCCTGCTTCGCGAATCGCTTCATGTCCATAGCAGAACAAATGGGCAATACTCTTCAACGCACCTCGATCAGTACAAGTATCAAAGAAAGATTAGATTTCTCCTGCGCCATATTCTCGCCTGATGGCGGACTGGTAGCGAATGCACCACACATCCCGGTTCACTTGGGCAGCATGCAATTCGCAATTCAGTATCAGCATCGGTTGTGGGGCGATAAACTGAAACCTGGTGATGTGCTGCTCACGAACCATCCAGAAGCCGGCGGGACTCATTTGCCGGATCTGACTGTTGTCACGCCAGCGTTTTACGATAACCAGTTGATCTTTTATGTTGCGTCGCGAGGACATCATACTGATATCGGCGGGATTGGAATCACTAGTATGATTCCGGACTCCAAGGAGTTGTGGCAGGAAGGTATGGCCGTAAAGTCGATGAAAATCGTCAGTGAGGGAGATTTTCTCGAAAACGACGTGCGGGATTTATTCAACAAAGTCGCTGAATATCCCGGTTGCAGTGCGACTCGTAGGTTGAATGATAACATCTCGGATATCAAAGCCAAGATCTCAGCCAACCAGCGTGGTATCCTACTTATCAAGCGTCTCTGTGAAGAGTTCACCCTGCCGGTCGTCCATCTATACATGGGTGGTATACAGCGCAACGCCGAACTGGCTATTAAGAAGCTGTTCCGCGAGTTATATCAAAAGACCGGTGGAAAACCACTCAGGGCTACCGACTGGTTCGACGACGGGACTCCTGTACAGGTCACGATTACGATTGACGGTGATCGCGAAACAGCCGTGTTTGATTTCGCAGGCACCGGTCCTCAAACATACGGAAACATGAATATGCCTGTATCTATCACACACTCAGCAATTATTTACGTGCTCCGCTGCATGGTCGATATGGATATCCCCCTCAATCAGGGCTGTTTATATCCCTGCGAAATCCGTATTCCAGAAGGTACGATTCTGAACCCTTCATCGACAGTTGCCATCTGCGGCTCGACTATCTCCAGTCAACGCGTCACGGACGTCATACTACAAGCTTTCGGTGCCGCAGCGGGTAGTCAGGGTTGCGCCAACAGTCTTGGTTGGGGGATGGGTGGTAAAGATCCTTTGACTGGCGTTGTTTCTCCTGGATGGAACTATGGTGAAACTGTGGGCGGTGGAAGTGGTGCCGGCCCGACCTGGCATGGCACGCACGGAGTAAATGTGCATTCGACAAACACAAAGGCTACCGATCCAGAAGTAATTGAGAAGCGAACTCCGGTCATTGTGCGTCGAGATGTGATCAACCACGGTACTGGAGGCAGGGGCCTGTATAATGGTGGCGATGGAATGACGCGAGAAATCGAAGCTCGCATCCCGATGAAATTCAGTATCCTGTCTGAGCGTAGGGTGTATAGTCCCTATGGTCTCGAGGGAGGAGAACCGGGAAGTGTGGGAGTGAATTATATCTTCAAGAAGAATGCAGAGGCGCATCTCGAGAAGATCAACATTGGTGCGAAGGCGGTCGTGCGACTGAACGCTGGTGATTATATTCAAATCAATTCACCTGGTGAGTGCCCCTTGATCCTTCGTCTATACAGTTGACCGGTTGCTGATGCCTGCTCAGGTGGTGGTGGATGGGGAAAGCGTGAAGATCAACGAGATGAAGTTGGTGTCGAAGGGCTTCGCCCGGTTCCCGTGTCAAAGGTACAATGATCATCGAGGTAAAGATGCAGAAAAGAGCGGACTGCGAAAAGTCAGCCACTAAAACGAGTTTTCAAAACATATGGTGATTCAAAATTTGTATTAAATATATATCTATATACCACAACGCCTACAGCCACTAGATTCGCCAGATAGACCAAGAGCCAGAATAGTGACTCACATACGCCAGTTTCTTGTATACTCATTCCGCAATTTGGTCCTGCAGAGGCATAGTCAGGAAGCCAGCTACCAGGGCAGCACAGCCTCCAAATCTCATGACCCAAGCCACGCTATTATCAAATGGTTCCCCACGTGGTTTCTGTAAGGCTTTGAAGATGGCGCTGCTGAAAAGACTGGATACCATTTGAGGAAAAGATATGAACACGTTGTGTAAACCAAGAACAACGCCAGCCTCGCCGGTACCATGGGTATTCTCGTCGCCGTAAGGTCGAGTTGATGAGCGAATACCCCCTTCCAGGCTGTCCCGCAAAGTCATCAACCCGCTCTTATGGTGTGCAAGCTCTGTTGCAATGAACGCGTACGGGGCCCAAGACGTGATCATCCACGGAATGCCGACAATCGCCGTCATGAATGCCGCGGTCACGGGCGACGATATGAAAACTGTACTAAACATGCAAATTGCGAAGAGGAAATGTGATAAGAGCCACAGTCGCCGAAGAGTCATACCAGGTACTCGGAGCTTACTGATAATACGTAGCGTGCTTTGTAAGAATGTCCCATAGCTCGAAGTTGGTAGCCGTGGCTGCAAAGGAATGCCATCAGTGAAGGCTTCGAGCGCCTTCTGTGACGGTGTTACAACCAGTAGTGGTAGAACCAAACTACCCACGAAGGCGATAACGGCATTCAAGAAGTAGGCAGATGTCGCGATTCGAGTAGCCTCCGCCCATGTCTTGTCTATTTCACCATCGGGTAGACCAGGATGCTTGTCCAAGATGGGATTCACATACAGCTGGCCAATGTATGTAGTGATGTAGAATAAAAATGGAAACCACCCGAACCATGACGCAAATTGAATCGCAAAGACCTTCCTTATCTGAGGAGGCAGATGCCGCGCAGATTTCCAGATCATACCGAATAGACTCCAAGTGCTCATCTTCGTTGCGGTCCTCGATCCCTCGTAGGTCCGGGTTTCCTTGATGATGATACACGATACTAACAAGCTGCCGATCAAGCAAAAGCTTCCTATCACGGAGATCACCTGGAATTGTGTGTTGCCTAACAGGGGAAATGTTTCGGGCAGATTCATATATCCAAAACCATAGCTTATGATGCTTGCGGCTTCGCTGACACGACTCGCCCAGGCGTTGGCGGATTTCTGTTGATGCCATGGAGCATTGTCAACGATGTATGCCCGCATCGCAGCTTGGACTACCAACATTCAGAAATGCTCGACCAGGCGGTCGCACGGAAAGGGGCTCACCTGTATTGATACCAAAGTCATGGCAATACATTAGAATAATCGCCGCGATGATTGAGGCTGATTTTACTGTATCCGATTCTTGACCGGCCCCAAATGCGGCAAATAAGCCGCCGGTCAACTCGCGGACCCATGCCAAAGCGAGCAGACATACCACAGTCGTTACAGCACCAATGGCGATAAATGGTTTCCTTCTACCCCACCGACTGCGACAGTTGTCACTGCGTATACCGATATAAGGCTGTACGATAGTTCCTGTCAGTGGTCCAGCTACCCATACCCAGGCAAGCAGAGCTTTACTCATCCCCAGCGATAAGAGGTAGGGCTGGACGTGACACTTGAGATTAGAAGCAAGACGTCGGTGATAGGCTGGCGGCAACATACCGATCCGTTGGCATGTTGGACAGACCAAATTACCTGCAGTCTACATGCACTCAGTATAGCCTCAAAAGATAGCTCATGATAGGCTCACCCTCCCATACCAAACGTCAGTACAAACAAATACCAACTGCTCCTGGACGCTTGACTAGGGTCATCTCGACTAAGCGCGGAGCCTGCTTCGTTAGCCCGTTCCTCAGCAATCAATGGCTCGGCCTCATAGCCCAACTCCGCCGTCGTCTCGGGTGCGGCAGGGGGTGTTCTCCGCACCACCGTGGCGTCGGTGTCGACCATCAGAGAAGGACTAGGGGTCAGGCTGCATCGATATGTACGGGCGTACGTGATTCAAGAAGTTGGTGCTGGTTGTTGGTGATCCAAGTGTACCCGATCCGTGGTGGATATTGCTGGGGGATGTTGTGATCGAGAGACGGAGGTGACAGAAGGAAGTACTGTACGTGGTAAATAGAGCTAAGCTAGTCAGGGCAGGCGCGATCCCTGAGGAAGTCGCGATCGGAGTTCGGTGGGGTGCCTCCTTCCTTCCGTTCGAGGGGGGGCATGCCATCCTCATCCGTCCCTCCGAATGGTCGCAGCAACCCCTCCAAAGCCTTTGGCTGGATTATCTCTGCTTGGAAAATATGCAGTCTTCTGCCGCTTGCTCTGATATTCATTCTGATCCTATTGTAAGCACATCGGTCAGGTGCAGGTCGAGACGCACAATCGAATTCTTGGGGTATCTTGAATTGCTTTAATCGCTCACGTTGCGTGGGCAGTGTGTGCGCTGTACAATGTTAGCCCCCCGCGCGCCAGATGGCACCAAAGGCAAGCAAGATTTCTGCATGACCGAAGTCAACTTCAGCTTCAAATCTCAGTGCTATTTTATAGACTAACATATGATCTCTTATTTAGTGTGGACCACCCTTATCACAAATACAGCATATCTGTCCGGCTTGTTGACCCTCGAGTACTCCCTCCGAAAAGCCGGCTCAAAGTACCCTCTCGTCGCCCTCTATACAGACACTTTTCCCGACGAAGGCCATGCGGCTCTTGATGCTAGAGGCATCCTCAAAAAGCGCGTGCCGTATCTTCTTCCCTCGGTTCCTAAGGACTACACCAACGACACGCGCTTTTACGACTGCTGGAGCAAGCTCACGCCGTTCTCGCTCGTGGAATATGAGCGGGTGGTACAGCTCGACAGTGATATGTTGGTCCTCAAGAATATGGATGAGTTGATGGAACTGGAACTGGATGCGCCGGAGCTGGCAGGCACGGGCAATAGGGTCTTTGCTGCTAGTCACGCCTGCGTGTGCAATCCGCTGAAGAAACCCCATTATCCAAAAGACTGGTATGCTTAGACTGACAAACGAGCCGAGCTGGTAGCTAACGAGTCGGTGGAATGAAAGGATTCCGGAGAATTGTGGCTATACTGCCCAACACGAAACTCCAGACGCTGCCCAAACTGAGGGCGCATCCCCTACTTTCGGACTCGGTATACCCAATGGAGGTCTCCAAGTAGTCAATCCGTCCAAAGGCACCTACGATAAGATTGTCGCTCAATTGGGCAGCGCGGCAACGTCGGACTACGAGTTTGCCGACCAGTCGCTTCTGTCCGATGTGTTTTACGGCCGATGGATTACCTTACCATACGTTTACAACGCCTTGAAGACATTGCGACGGAAGGGGGTACACCATGCCATCTGGCGCGATGAGAGTGTCAAGAACGTGCACTACATCCTCAGTCCTAAGCCGTGGGATGATGCAGATGAAAAAGACTCATCGAAGCCGGGATATGACGTCACGCACGAATGGTGGAGGGCCATGAATAAAGAAAGACTTGAAGATGAGAAGCAACGAGGTGTTGATGACCAATTTTGAAAGCGTTCCGACATTAGTCACGCTGCAAACTCCAAGCTCGGAATCTTCACTTACGGCCGGATGCCATGAGAAAAGTCTTGGTCCAGACAACTACTCGTTCGCAACCTTGACAATCAAGGGGAGATGGGACAAAGTTTCACGTCCATGTCATTTTCGGATTGACTAAAGCCATAATGTTTTGGATCTACGATTGTCATGTCTTGTCCTATTGGAAATCAAGGGCGGGGGAAAAAAAAATATTTCGGCCTTAACGTAGCTGACCGAGGGAGTACATCTTGATCTGATAATATCACACATAGAGCCCACTTCCATTTTGACGCTTGAATAAGGTATTCAGAGGTTAACTCTACGAAGACATGGTTGTCCGACTTGACCAAGAAATAACTCTGATAAAGCTCTAACTTGCCATTGACGAATATGATCCGACGTCAATAATGTTCCATCAACAACAATTTACCATTCGAGATCGACTTGATCAACATCTATGCCAGGTATATACCGACACATCTATCAAGCTGCATCTCACAAATCCAAAATTACATACCCTTCCGTAGAGACTCACAAGTTGGACGTTCACACACCGTCTCCGAATCTGTAAAAGTTTGTCCAACGCTATTGTATTCTGTCAATTATGCTTCTATCTGCACTTGTGGTATCAGGCATCGTACCTCATCATATGGCTTCGACTGATCGACGAATCTGAGATCTGTAGCCAGTCGAATGACATTATTGGGGTCGTTGTTAACAGTCGAAGCATGAATCTACCATCTTAAATGAGATCTTCCAGTCTTTGGTTCAAAGCCACGGAGATGAACATACGGCATGTGGCTTATGCAATACCACATCCCCAGCTTCATACGCCGACACCAGCCAGCGCCGCTTGTACTGACGAGCGAATTCCAGCGGGTATTCGGACAGCAAGCCTGTAGACATCATGTTCTGATTGAAGGCATTCCTGGCTTCTTGTTCGGTCATGCCTGCTTCTTGCGCTTTTTTGGTAAAGTCTGATTCGATCTGAACTCCTACTGCGTCGCCTGTTGTCCGATGTTAGTATACCGAACTTTAGAAAGCCATATAAAAAAAAGAAACGTGGTTTCCAAAGGCCTTGCGGTACCATCTTCTAGATAAATCAACCCGCCCCCCGACAAAGTCACGTCCCCAATCGGCACCCAAGCCGTCACACTCGTAGGCTCCCCATGCCTCAGAAAGATCTGATCATAATGCACGCCGATTGGCTTTGTGCCAGGGACATTGTTTCTCAGCAGACTTCTGTTGAGACCCAAGACATTCTCGTTCCAGCCAGTGAATTTCGCCACAAAGTCGAGTAACGCAGAATGTTTTGCGAGGTCTCTGGTATACCAGTCCTGATAGTGGGCTTCGATGGCTAGATCGACGAATGTCTGCGCATTTTGGCCGCCTGGTCGACCATTTTCGCCTGCTGCGCCGGCGCCGATGCCGGGAAAGTCTTCCGGAGAACGATCTGGGTTGAAGATACCTTCGACTGGCTGGGTGTCTTGTGCGAGGACTCCAGAGGGGGACATCATCTCAAAATACTTGGCGCGCGTGCGGAGGACGTCGTCCCGGGGGAGAAGGCCTTTGAGGAGGAGCATGCCATCTTGTTCGTAGCGAGCGCGGAGGGTTTCCAGGGGCTCAGAGGGTAGGGACGGGGTGAGGTAGGCGATGTTGCCGGGGAGAAGGAGGCCGTCGTTAACTTCGAGGTCGTTGGGTCTGGTCGGAATGCCGGGCATCTCTGCCTTAGACTCGTTTACGTATGTACAAGAATATCTGAACGAATATTTTGAGGCTGGTGGTCAAACCCGATCAAGTCCAGACCCGTTAACAGGAAGGATTATGTCTTGAGGACTGTTATGCCAGCAAAGTCTATAGACCAAGTGATTAACAGCAGTCGTCTAGAAGTACCACTAGCAAGTCCATTAAATATCCAGTTCCTGCGGGGATCAATGAGGGGAACCTCTCGCCTCGAACAATGCCGATCGTACAGAGGCTTTGACCACGACTCAGATTTCGACTTTTCCCGTACAGATGAATGGTGTCTTTCGCTACCTTTTCATGGAAGCATGTCCGGAGCCCGCTTCTCATTGCATCGTGGTCCTCCCAGTGTAAAATGGGAATGCCATCAACTGCGATCAATTCCAAGTCGGAGAAACCCAATGCCAGAGGGAAATTAGCTCGGTACACTAAGATTCATGAATTGTAGTCCCAGAGTAGCAATTGAATCATGATTCAGTTTTGGCTTCAAGATGATAGAGCGCTACTCTCGAAGATCCTCTCGCCTGAAGAAAGATTCAAAGTGACAATGGACTCAAGTTCTGACAACCCTGATTGAGGGTTAGGGTTCATATGGATAGTCGACCTGGGCTGTGGAGCGCCGCTGAAAAGCAGAATAGCCTGATACAGACAGGAGAATTGGGTGAAACAGCCTGATAAGACGGATTTGCCTGTTCAAGACACACAGCAACGATATCGTGTAGGGTGCAGAGACTGCACGCGTGATTGGCGGAGACGTTATACAAGGGTCTCGTTCAACCTGCAACCTCGGCTGTACTCGTGATTCTTCTAGGTACACCTCAGCCGCTCCCCCGTCTTATACAGCATGTCGTGAGATCGGGAATCTTTAGTGTGGTGTTTGTCGTTGTCGCCATGGCAAGTGCAAAAGTCAACAAGCAACTCACCTCTTTTGCGGATGCGACGCGGGTGACGCCCGTGCCTGGTACGGACGATCAGTTCGAGGCGACCATCCACTGGGACTGGTGCGGCGGGCTGTCAGTTCTTCCACTTCTCGCCAACTCTCAAGATTGAAAAACAGCTGATTGCATCCAGACACGCCCACGGCGGCTTCACGCTCAGTCTCATCTTCTCCACAGTCCGCACGTTCTTCCTACGCAAATACCCATCCACCCCACAACCAGACCCCATCAACAGCGACATCCACTTCATCCAGCCCGCTCCTCAAGGTCGCGTTATTCTAACCGTTACCGAACTGAGTCACGCCAGACGCTACTCGACCGTCGAAGTCAAACTCCGTGATCCCGCAGGCACAATATGCACGTCCGCAACGGTTATACAGGGCAATCTGGCGACGGAAGATGGACCCTCCATCGCGGTACCGCCGGTGATGACGCGCGACGACATACCGGATAGGGAGCTTGATTGCGATTCATGGATGAAAAGTCCGTTGTTGGTCAAGCTCATGCCCGTGATTAGCAAGATGCGTGTGCTCAAGCGGAAAGAGGCCGAGACGCAGTTTTGGAGTCGCAAGGGAGCGGCTGGATTGAATACAAAGGAGACTTGGGTGCGGTGGGAGGATCTGGGCCAGAAATTGGATGTGATTAGTCTAGGGGTCGTTTGCGACAACGTTGGTAATTGTCCATCCCCCCTACGTTTCTTCTTGCTAACATACATGGTGGAATATAGCTTCTCCCTGCTCCTCTTAATTTCGATCCTACCATGGCTAATCTTAGCAAATACGTCTTTCCTACCATGTCTATGTCGGTTGAGATCAAAAAGAACCCCCAAGATGCCGAATGGCTATTCCTAGAGATTGTGTGTCACAAGATCCAGAATGGACGATACGACACTGACGTGCGGGTCATGGACGAGCAGGGTGATCTGGTAGCTCTGAGCAAACACGTTTCTGTCATGGCGGAGATGAAGCGTACCAAAGCTAGCAAGATTACAGTTGGAGATGAATTCGCCAAACTATGAATTAACGCGACGTGGAACATTGTCTTTCCTATGGCGATGACCCAAACAGAGCGCAACAGAATACCCGAATGGTCAAAGTCAATGCCCAATGATGCTTCCACCTGGAAGCTGAACTCGCAAACCAGTTACTTTCTCGATGTGTAATGCAATCGCAGTAATAGAAGTGAAATACACAGGTCCTCCGTTCTCATGTCCACCAAAGACCATGCCCATGACATTCGCTGTGTCCCGTTCCAGAACTAACGAGCCGGAATCTCCAACCTTTGCAAAAACATTCGAGCTTGCAAAAGGAATGATGCACCATTCTCTTGTAACGCAGCGCTTGCCATCGGCATCGTATGAGACGACATGACTCTGAATCGGGTTTACCATCCCCATAGTAGTACCAGTCGCAAAGCCTTGTTTGTATACAACTGCCATCTTGCGCGGCTTGACAGCATGCAGGATTTGACGAGACTCACCGTGAATGGGGCTGAAATCTTTGACCTTGTTCTTGCCGTTCTTCGGGACGAGAGATGGCTCAACCTCGATCAATGCCCAGTCGAGTCGATGCTTGTGGCGAGAGAAGCTGTATCCTGACGATGCGTAGCCAGTTCCACAGAGTTTATCTCGAAGCAACGACCTGGTGGTATCGGTTTGGATCTTGTTTCGTCGGAATTTTAGGTGTTGAAGTTCATCTCGCGGGAAGGTTTCTTTGTCGCCGCTATGTTTGGACGTAAGGATTTCTGCTGCTAGACGAATGAGAGATTTTTGGCTGTTGTGCACTTTTTGCATGGTTGAGGCAATACTGGGCATTGCGCAGTATATTGGGAATTGCTGTATTTCGTCTTGCGTATCTCGAAGATAGGGATCTTTTGGGTTATCAGACTGACTTGAAAAGTAAAAAAAAAAAAAAAAAAAAACATTCGAAATAGACCTACCAACGCAGTCCGCCTGAGGACGTAGCATCTCCATATTATCATCTCCTTGGATATAGGGACGAACGATATGGCCACATGTAAGAATGCATTGCGCAACGACCTCACCGTCTTCATCGACCAAATCTAAATAGCCTCCAGCAGTACCATTTGATCGAGCGTCACGTAGTAGCCCAACGCTACATCCAAGGTGGAGACGAGGACGGGCAAAGAGCTCGATTTTGCCGATGCGTACTTCGACTGTGAGGCGGTCTAAGGTCCTCAATATATGAAATCTCCAGTTGTTGTTGTTGCTGCTGTAGGATGTAGTTGATACTCACCGACCAATTTCCTATGAATGTCCTCCATGACCTTGGTCAGTTCCGCGTGGTTCTCTGGCATACTCTGGAGAGTGATCACAATCGTATGACTGTCATTCTCCGAAACTGGATTGTCACGTAGAGTGTGCCTTAGATAGGCTGATAACCGCGGTCTACGCAGACAGTCAACAGCATAGAACTGAAGATCCTGTCTGTCCAACAGTGTGACGATGGAGTCGCCGATTTTTTTATCCTTCCATGATTGCATAACTGGATGATTTACATGTGCTGGAAGAAAATCCTTCTCGGGAAAGGACGTTGGGCTGATATGGACTGGCAAAGATATGCAATCGCTGACAGTTCTTGTGGTGACTATACTGAATTGTTTGCCTGGCATGGTGAATCGCCAGTCTTCATTCGTGTCCCAATGAGAAAGTTTCGATGTATAAGGGGATGGAGAAGGAGAAGATGTAGCGGGGCGTAGATCGAGAGAGATGGTCGACAAGAACACAATTTTGACACTGATGTCAAACAACCTTGTCTTGGTGTTATCTATTGACCGGCAGGAAGGATGTCTGATGAACGGAGCATCAATATTCTTATTATCATTCATACGCCCCCTGATAATCTAGACTGCTAGAAGCCACAAAGTGCAAGGATTGATTCTGTACAATGTCAACTGTTTCTGCGCCAAACTCCATCCTATATGCCCACGTTATCCAAACAGACTTTTATCACCACCTCTTCGCATTGACCAATTCAGACGTCCTAAGCATATCTCATCTACTCATCGCGCTTTCGCTTGAATCGGTTGGCTTGCTTAGGCTGACTTCCATATGTACGTCGTCCCTGAATCTTTTTGTCCCTACTCATGCTGGCACCTAGGGTGATGTCGACACGTGGCGGGGTAGAGAATCCAAAGCTTTTGGCGATCTTGACAAGATCGAGTTTGTTGACGTCAAAGACGGAGCGGAGGGAGTGTGACGCGTAGGCGTTGATGTACGACCGGTAACCTTCTTTGGCGGATTTGTTGAGGTAGTAATTTTGGGAGATGACTATAAAAATTAGTATCTAGAGAAAAGAGTAGGCAGTGATGGTATTTACGTTTTTCGACTGCAAGACAACTATGTTAGCATATAGTCCTTACTCAGGTCACGAAATTGAAACTTACGCTGCGATTGAACGTTGATGATCTTCTTCTGAGGGAATTCAAATTCCACAACGGGTACTTTCGCCTCTTTCAAATGAGTCAAAAAGCCCATTTCAGATGGTTGCAAAAACATCAGACTGCGACCCTTGGCCTTAGCACCACGTGCGGTACGACCAACACGATGGATATAATCACGGGGATCCTGAATCACATTAGTAATTTGGCTGACGAGAGATCGGGGGTGCCAGAAAGCCTACATCAGGAGGGTCGTATTGGACAACGTAATCAATCTCAGGAATGTCGAGACCTCGAGCGGCAACATCGGTACAAATGAGGATACCTCTTTCACTGTTGACGAACTCGAAGAATGTAGAAGTACGCTTTTGCTGTTTCTGTTTGCCGTGGATGGAAAGGACCTATACGATGTCAGGGTTGATCAACGTCGAACATGGAGTCGTAATTACCGGAAGATCAATATAATTGAGTAGCTCAGACTATTGCGGAGTCAGTATACAACATCCCTCTGATTAAAGAGGATTGGAGAACTCACGTAGTAGTTGACAGAGTTACAGCTCGAAAGGAAAACAATAATCTTCTTCTTCAAATTCCTCTTGAGGAAAGAGAATAGTAGAAGGAAGCGTTTATCGGGTTCGCATACAACGTAACCCTGCTCCAGTCGGTCGACCGTCGCATTCTCCATCCGTGGCACAACATTGATGTATAGCGGGCCAGGTTTCAGTGAGATTCTGGCCAAGTCTTCGACCTTGGTAGTTTGTGTAGCAGAGAACAGAGAGGTCTGGCGCTCTCCGTTGCCGAGAATCTTCATAATCTGCTTCATTTCGTCTTCGAAACCGATTTCAAGGATACGATCTGCTTCACTGTATGTAGGTCAGTACAATTCAAGCACCAGGACAAAAGATAACGTACTCGATAACTAGTTGGCGAAGATTCTTAAAAACGAAGCCTTTGGTGTTCTGCAAGTGATCCAACAAACGTCCAGCTTGCGGAAAGTCAGTCTTGGTCAGTACAAGCGACGAAGAAAGCACACATACGAGTTGCGACCAGAAGGTTAACACCCTTCTCCAACTTCTCGGCTTCCGCACGACGATTGGCTCCTCCCATGACGATACCGTGAGTCTGAGAGTGCTTGTCGAGCAATTGACGAGCCACGCCCCAAATCTGGAGTGCCAATTCTCTATCACCGCGTCAGCGCAGTCGTTGAATCTTGTTCGTATACCTTTTCTTACCTCGTGGGCGATAAAATAAGAACACCGGTGCCGTTTCTGGGCTTGAATTTTAAGCTATGAAGCAGTTCAATAGCGGGAATCAACTGATCTGATTGTTAGCAATTCGCTACTTTGCAGACAATTGCTGACGAAAGATTGCGCTTACAAATGCCAATGTCTTTCCAGATCCAGTTTTCGCAGCACCGAGGACATCACGACCGGCCATCAAAGGCGGGATTGCCCGTTGTTGAATCTCTGTCATTGTCTCAAAACCCATTTCCTTGATTGCCTCAATTGTCCGTTCCGAAAGATTTAATTCCGCAAACTTCGTAGGGAGAGTCTCGCCGGTCTGTGGTAGCGACAACGCATTGGCAGATGGTAGGTCCTCAAGTTGATTATCGTGTCCCTCTTCCTCCTCTTCATCCTCTTCTTCTTTCTCCTCCTCTACTTGCTCGACGGGTTCTTCGACATCCTCCTCGTCCCTTTTAGCGGTCTTTCGCTTCTTGGATTTTTCCGGGGTACCGATCGCTTCGGCTTTCTTTGACGACTTGACAGTTTCGTCAGTGACATTATGCTTGCGCTTGATTTTCTTGGAATGTTTCTCCGCCTTTGCCATCTTGTCGCTCGACATATTGTGCGCTGGAGTGCTGTTTATGTATGCGTGGAAAAGATTGTCCGTTCCTTCCTCCGCCATCTCGAACTTTTTTTTTTGTTTTCTCCGTTTATCTGATAAGAAGTCACGTGCGCAGTCACCGCCCATGATATTGCTGATGAATGCCGCTTACCGCCCACATGATTTCCTCTTGGTGCCTTGGTGCCTGAGCCATCCCAGCAAGAACATGTGACCCGATGAGCCCTGAAATAAATCGCATCGAGTAGGTAAGATCTTATGGTCGGTGCCAGTCCCTAATAATTAAAGGAATTAATTGTGATTCACTATGTAGGCATAAAACGTCTATCATAACTTTGATGAGCTACGAGACATGTAAACAGTGCGCATGTGGTAGGGTAATTTTACAGAAAAGCTTGCCATGTATAGACATATCACTGGGGTTTAGATAATGCTGCAACGGCTACAATAATTTTATAGTAAGAAGAGAATTTGTATACACCAACTCCCAGTCACCATCCCAAGTCAATTTCAAGTACATTGACCATTTTGAACCAACAGACAACACTCGGACTGATTCAATATCTCAAGTTTGGAACGTATGCTGCAAGCAGTAAGCCGTGAATAGTTCATGATTAGATATAACACGCTCGGTCTTTGACCATTTTTCCGTTACAAAGTCAATATTATCAGTGTTCTACCTTGAAAATCGTCTTTTTTGTACCTACCTAGGTAGGTTCTATCTTCCTTGTTCAGGCTAAGTTGTGACAAGGTAAAGCACTAAGGTGCGTACCACTTCCAACCCCACAGCATACTGCTAGGCACTGGATCAAGCCCGACAAAGCTATTATTGAAAATGATTCGCCCGAGTTGACTGATAATACCTTCTAGGATGACAGCTGAACTTCGTTTTTGTCGAAAATTATAGTCTATGAATAGTAGACCAAAGCGAAGGACTAGCCCGACAAGCCAGACCAGATTTCAGCTTGAACAGTCTGTCACATATAGACGATCGATCTAGTTTATACAAGCTACACTTCGCACCTGGAATTAGCCACTCGTATTACAAAAGAAAACAATAGTGGCTAGGTAGACTTGTACCGCAAAGACTGCCTGATGTCTACCAAAGCATCAATCCACTACGAGGCTCTGCTCCACGCAGTCAAAGGTGTAGTCCTTTTCCGACCTAGCTGTTACAGTTCGGTAATTGGACAAAGAAGCCCGAGCGCGTCCAGATCTAGGCGCCTAGGGTCGAACGGACAGGTATGATTGCTGTTTTATGTGCCACCTCGATTCATAACGGGCCAGAAAAGACCCTGTCCTCTCCATCCCATCCGATTCTAGGCCAACCCTGTGGTAATGTTGAGTAGGCGGGTAAATTATACTGTCCGTCGCACTCGTCCTCTAAACAGTTTGGGAGACTGCACATCCCATAGACCTTACAATAACAATCTGCCGCTGATGGACAGTAAACGGGGGTTTTTCCGAAGATGACTGAAGACACGATGTCAGCTCTTCACTTGCGACGCAAAGTCAAGGCTATGAGGACTTACTATGCCAGGTGTACTCGAAGAATCGGCCACTCAGCCCGTCCTGGATCGGGGTATTCAACAACCATTCCCGAAAACGAATATAATCTTCTATGGGTCGCTGACGAATCACCTGCTTTGTGACGGCAAACTGGGCGCAGCAGCTTACTCCAATCTCTTCAGGAACAGGATACTCTGGTAAGAGCTCCCCGAAAACTTGCTTGTATATGTCGCCAGTTGTCTGTTCCTGATGTTGATTACTGCCGACCTCGTCCTCAAATGGGTGAATTGATACCGGGCAACCGATCGTCCACACACAGCGCAAATTCACGTAGCCTTCCTCCTGCAAGTAGGCAAATTGAAAGTCGCGCAGTAGCGGATAGCCGTCATAATCGGGGTTATCATTGTGCCATTGGAATCTCTCCGCATGGAGAAAGAGAGTGTTGTTAGGTAGAGAGTCATAGCGGTCGATAATATAACTGGTGCCGAAGTTAGCAATATGAAATTGCTATCGATCGATGAATCAAGGGAGGAATGAAGATTTGATGCATACGTAAGATAGACCATGGCCTCATTACCTTTGTTTTGTGGCACGGTCAAAGGCGCGGCAGCTTCATCGACGATGTAGATATTTGATCTCCAATCCGGAAAATACGTCGAGTACCAGGAAGTATTCTGCCGTTTTAAGCTTGCAACCACCAATTCGACGTCATACTCATAATCGTCGACTGCTGATAATTCTCCGTAAGTGTTACTCGTAGTGTTGTCGGAGACCGGCTCCTCCAAGATAGGTCTGTTGGGATGTGTCAAATCAGAAGTTAAAAGATCAAGGGTATCAGTTGCGCTGGCGTGATATAAATGAAAAAGAACAAAATATAGAGAAGCGAGTATGCTGACGAGCGTGATAATGACAAGCTTTGTGGCTTTCAATGGTCGCTGATCAAGGGACCACATTCTCAGCTAAAATTTACGAAGAATAAGAACAATAAGTATCATACAGGAAAGGAAGTGAAGGACTAGAACGCAATTTACAACATTCCCAAGAGACAAGCTTCGTCTATATAGACTTCCTTCAGATAACATGGAAAGAAGTGACTGTTAACTTTGCCAGACTCAACATGAAACAGAATCAAGTGTAATACATGCGTCTTATGTTGATGCATTATATTTACATGTCTGGCGGCAATATATGCTAGTCATGAACACGATCGACCTAGATGAGCGCCTGATTCGATCTGACCAAACAATGAAACGGATCTGTCCCTGCATTTGTTTCAGCCTCATATTATGCGGCGACAAATAAATGATCAGAAACGAATCCTTTATGTCGTTGGTTCGGCGGTTAATGCAAGAAACCGAGAGGACGGGTGCGTGGTCACAATTTCCACTACTTGGAGATAAGCCTTGCCATAATGTTCATGCAGATGATAACGCGCCTTTCCAACCAACGACTGATTACCTGGCTATAATTACACCGGAATTAATTGGAGAGCAGCATGTCATTGAGAGATTGGTCCAGAACAGCGCTCCTTTTCATCTTAGAATGGGAATCCACCCCCAAGCGTGGTTAATACCTCGAGACAGATATGTATGCAGCAGCCCTGGCTGGCGCTTAGCAGCAGCTACGGCGCTTGATATCAACCTTCGGCAAGTGCTAATCATGAGCATTTTTCATGACTATATTTAGAGAGGGCTTACATGCATAATGTTGTCACGACTCGCTTTCATGCCAGCTCAGTGAACAGGCTAGTCAATACATCGTAATTGCTGCGCCGCAAATGTTGACCTCAATATTGTGAAGTATTTGAGGTGTGAGAGGGCAGAATGACTATCTGGGTAGTTCCTCCTCAAGTACTAGATATATAGTAGGATTCTGGCTCATAGTCCCAATACGGAGTTACTCTTTCTGCGTGTCAACCCTTGCAAGTTCTCCTCGCAATTACCCAAGTAGAGAGACATTGAAGCCCACTTCTATAGAAAGGCTATCCATAAGTTATTTAATGGATTATAGAGCTTTGTCGATACTCTACACTTTGCTCCTCTTGCATCTAATCCATTTCGTTCATAGTGCGGCAGGATCAACATGCTACGATCAAGACGGGACGCCGAACACCAATACGCCATGTACAACTGGCGGCAATGGTACCTTTTGCTGTAGCGATGGATACTATTGTCTATCAAACGGACTGTGCGAGTGGCAGAATGGAACTTTCTGGACAGGTACATGCTCGGACAAGAATTGTAAGTTCTAACATCATACTCGATTTCGACACGGTTCACTAAACGTGATCCTTCAAAAGGGACGGCATCATCTTGTCCAAAATTTTGCGATAACTTAGGAAGCCCTGCCGTTTTTGAATGCTCGACATCAGGTGGAACGTTTTGTTGCGGATCAAGTGCATGCTGTGGAAGTGAATCGGCGAGCATCCTGACTCTTGGCCAGGTCTCGTCAATCGGATACATTGCGAAGGGTGTACTTACACCTTTGACACCAACAGAAACCGCGACTGTTGTCAGCTTGACCTCAATAGTGCGCTCTACGCAGACCACGTCGACACAAACTGGCTCCTCAGCCACAGCGACGAGCAATCAATCGAGCACTGCGTCTACAGGTCTTTTACCGGACTCCAGTAACGTTTCCATGGAGACACCGACTGTAAACACTACAACTTCCACCTCGAGTACTGGCACAATGGTTGGCGGCGTTGTAGGCGGAGTTGCTGTCGTTGGAAGCTTGTTGGTAGCCATCTGGTATCTTCATGGCCGACGTAGAAAGTCACCGGAGAGAACGCTGGGGGTAACAGAACCTCGGCTCATCGACCCACCACCAGGTTATTACAACTCATGTGACGGTTGGAGGAAAATTCAGTCGAGAAACTCAGAGCCATATGAGCTTCACGATGGTCAGGGCGGATAGGCGGCAGAGCTGGCGTGGTTAGTATATGGATAATATCTCTCTTTCAGAGCGGCAGGTTACAGCGCTTTGTCGTTATTTGAATTTGCATTGAATCCTCTCATTTCTTTGAAACGGTCATCATGGGTCAGCTATCAAGCTTTTCCCCCCATTGCTCGAAAAGGCCTTGCAGAATCGCCTTCTCAATTTCGGTACGAAGGTCTTATGCGGGATGCACAATCCTACCAAGATCCGCCTAAATTCGATGGTTTCCGCTTTCTGGTACGAGGAGTCCAGATGATCATTGATCGTTTCGAATGGTTCGAGTATCGTGGGTTTGAGGGATAAAGATAACAATGTAAGACATAATGCGAAAGTTAGGCTATATATAAAGCTTTGGTGATTTCACCTCATTCGTCCGGATCGGACGTTCTCGACCAGATTGAGATACATGTTTGGCTCGCTCAGACGTAAGAGTAGGGCAGACACAGTTCAACCAAACCGGTTAAATATAGTTGGTTTTGCCGGTTCAACGGTTTGAGCTAGTCGCAACAAAGCATAGATGTCCATATAGTACCATCAAAGCTGCCAGATCATTACTATAAGTTCTGCCCTCTTTGCGGGGTGGTTTGCTTTTCTGATTCCTTTTACCTTACGCACACCAGCTACTCGAATCCTTTTGAGCACCCACAATCCACACGAAGCCAATGGTTCCTGTCTATGGACCTGGGGGATCTTTCGCCCGGAATGTTTTAAGAAGAATCGATATCCCCAATGCGGAAGACGTCAGGGATAACATCACACTACCCACGGTGATCGAAGATATTCAGATCGCATGGACCTCATCCGACCCAGCTGTTGTGTCTGATAAACCTATTGGCAAAGTTGCACCAGGAGTGGTCACAAGGCCCTCGGTTGGAGCTCCACCAGTGCAGGTCACCTTGACCGCAAGTGTTGCGATTGATTCGGACCCGAGTAGGACCACAAGAACTACTCGAGATTTCATACTTAAAACTCAGCCGTCCGTGAAGTTAGCCTCATTCTCGAGATACGGAATGGTTAGTTTCGCGCGCTCCAACTGTTATCGCGGACAACAGATATACATGGCGTATAGTATAGGAAATGACGCGACGCGATGGAACGCAGTCAACGGCGGACAGTCCATCCTCACCTCCACTAAAGGCTCACATGCCGTTCGGGACCCCGCCCTCATCCGCTCCCCAGAAGGAGACAAATTCTACCTCCTCGCCACCGACCTCAATGTGGATGGCGTGGATCATGGTTGGCGTGGTTGGGACTGGGCTCAAAGTGGCTGTAGTCGATACCTTGAGGTCTGGGAGTCCCGCGACCTACGCACCTGGTCCGATCAACGACACATCCTGGTGGCACCGCCAGAGGCTGGCATGACGTTTGCCCCCGAAGCCATCTGGGACCCGGAGATCGGAGCTTATGTAGTCTTCTGGACCTCGTCGATGTACCCAGCCGACACCTATTTCACAGAAGACGTCAACGACCCTAGACGTCGATATCTCTTGTCTAGAAATTAGACGTTGTTTGCGACCACTCGCGATTTTGTTACCTTCACCCCGGCAAAGGTAATGAGCGGTCGGCCCAAGCATGGCACTCTCGACGCCTGCATGATTTTCGATGAGGAAAGCAGGTACTACCATCGCTTTGTCTGCGATCGGATATCCACTGGCGTTGGCGTGACCCGATACGTGAGTGACTGCCCGGTAGATGATATATACCAGGAACGCTCGAAGCGAGTCCTCGCCTCGGAGGAGGATTGGGAGCTGATTGCAAGCTGTATCACCCATAAAACCATGAACACAACGTATGCTGAAGCACCTCTTGTAATTCGGGCAAACCCCGGCGATCCGCGTGGGAAAGGGTACTACCTCTTCTCTGATCAAATTTGGGCTAGCTCGCCAGCTGGACATCCCATGGAGGAGCAATTACATCCGTACTGGACCAACGATGTGAGCTCGGGTCAGTGGACGCCAATTGAGTGGACACAGAAGCCCGATTATGAGGGTAGTCGAGGGGTGATGCGACATGGAACAATCATTAGTCTGAGGTCGGCGGAACATGCAGCTGTTCGCGGCGCAGAATTAGTTTCATTATCAGTAAAGCCTCCGTCCAAGAATACATATTGCATCGGTGAGCCTTTGGACTCCGCCGACCTGGTGATTACGGCGAAGCATAGCGATGCCGTAACTGAGCTACTCGATGAAGGTTATGGAGGATACACCTTGTCCGGTGCGGGTCCATGGTTTACAGCAGGCAAACACACGGTGGCCGTGTCATATACACTACTAGAAGTAACACAGACCGCGTCATTCGATGTAGATGTCAGGGACCGTTCGGCTACTTTCTAGTAGTTGTGTATAGGGCCCATCAAAGATGGAGTCATGATTGCGATAAATATAGCAAGAGATGCGAGGGCTTGTGGGTGGTCTGGCCTTCATCGGAGGACTGCTCTGCAGCAGCTTTATGAGCGTGCTTTCTAGCCTTGGCTTGATAACGCTTCGATGGTGTATAGAGTTGCGAGACCCTGAGCTCAATACCCTCGCCTGATTTTGCTGTGCCATGGTTTTATCCTCATGTACTTAATGGAAGAACAGGCAGTCAACTGTAAAACGCGACTCGTGGTAGAAGTGGAGGATTTCTACATGTAAGCTGAGCCATTGAATAGTCATATCGTCAAGGTACTTGCAGATGGAACAGACAGAAACGATTCCAGAGTATAGTCAAGTCGATACACAGCAGAATTTGCTGCGGTCAACTTCGCAAGTCTTTCGCTTGAGGTGTAATGATTGTGGCTGTTCGAAATGGCTTGCCCAGTACCGTCTGTGACGAGACAGTCGTACGCTGTAGCAGCTTGCACTAGCGGGCCTGGTGCCATACCTAAAGGTTCTATAAGCGTATTACTTTCTGAAACTCTTCCGTCCTTTGCGACGTCTCAGCAGTGACTGTAACCAGCAGGGTGAGGCCACAGACCCACGATGGCTGAGGAAGGAAGCGTCCCCTACGGAGTGTGGAGAAATGATTATCCGGGGAGATCGCACGTGCGAAATGAGTAATCACTCGGCCAGCTTCATGTGATCCCCGTTTGTCGGCTCGCATTAGGACCACATAACAACTTCTTGTCTCGCTTGCAACTCATTCCAGCGACGCGACGGTGTGATGCATCGAAAGATTAGCGTGCAAAATCAAGTCGGAGAGATTAAGTCAATACCTGCCAAGCCGCTAGAGATCCCGTGGTTGCCACGGGCGGTCCTTGGCAATAAGCAGCCACTTTCTTCCTCTGAGAGACGACAACCACATTTACTTCATCTGTGTCTTTGGCTTGTACGCGAGCTATGCTGGACCCTGACTATGCTAGCGCGAAGGACGGCGTGGGCGGTTGAGTGGGAGGATTGCGCTTGTCTGTGCTGAGCTGACAGTCTGACGGATCTCTTATCCTCGCAGTTGGCATCTCGATCTCTTCAACCTCCGGCTGTCCCTCCACTCTACGCGTAGTCTCGGACTCCACCAAAGACCAGAGCCCACCACACAGGACCACACAAACGGCAATGCTAGTGTTCTAGTTCGCAGATCATCCCGCTGTGCCACCGTTTAGACTACGTACTGCTCATTGCTACCGCTTTTCTTCAGCCAAGGATAAGGAAACAGGCTTCTACAAAGATCGTCCCGGCGCGCATTGACACTGTACTCACAACGTATCGCATCCTGATTTACAGCGCAAGCACAGTCCCATAAGACGTCTTGTCGTCTTGAAAGAACGTCGCCAGAGATATTGATTGGTCTGCCAAATTCCCACGAGGAGTTCCACGTGGATTGAGTCTGGCCAAGGAGCAAAAGGCCCACACACCATGAATGCGGCACGGACGGTGTCCGACTCTAACTCTCTACCCGACGCGGCAGCAGATGGCGGGAAAAGAGCTGATACGAAATTGTACGCATGCACGACTTGTGTCCAGCGCAAGGTCAAGTGTGATAAGCGTCAGCCGTGTCTATCGTGCTTTCGATCCTCGTTGCCCTGTAAATATCGAAGTACACCGCCATCACAACGTCGAAAACGAAAAGCCTGGGCGGTTGATGAACGATATAATCAGCCGGCCAATCAAGTGCTGCTGTTGGATAAACTTCGATCCCATGAGGCGGCTCTGCGTAGCGCGGGCATCCCGTTCGTCAGTTTCCTTGATGATTGGAATACAAATGATTTGACCGAAGCCAAAGAGGAAGAAGACAGTGGCCCAGAGGGGCTGGAAAGCACGCCTTCTCGAGAAACATCACTCCCAAACACGGGCAGCCCTCGAGTCCAGGTTCAGGCCAATGTATCAACCAATTCTTCACGTGCGCAACGAGGACTTTTGCTCTCCGAGTATGGCGGCAAACGGTACTATGATCACGGATTTATGGGGATCATGGGCCAGGAAGTACGTTTGGGACAGAATCTGAAGTTTGTGTTCTCATTGAGCTAACAATTGAGTAGTATAGACAAGGTCCTGCGAAACCGCCAGGCTACTCTGTGGCTCGACCCCAGTCTACAGAAGTGACCGCAGATATGATGGCAGCCGCAGTGTTGACTGATATGCCTATATCGATGCCGCCGCACTCGAATCAGCAATATCAACTCCAACCACCAGCCGCTACTCGAATGACATATTTTAGTATTTTCGTAGACAATGTCCACCCGCTCACCAAGATTATCCACGAACCGAGCATAAAGCAACTTGTGAAAGATAGCTTGTTGGATTCCCCAAGTACCAGCATGACGAATACAAAGAGCGCATTGCTTCTCTCAATGTACGCTTGTGCCGTGTCATCATTGACTGACACTGAATGCCAGAGTATCTTTGGAGTCAGTCAACCGGGGCTGCTGGCATCATTTCAAGATGCTACAAGACATGCCCTTTTGGAGGCTTCCTTTCTCAAGGTTCCTGACTTGGACCTGCTGCGTGCACATATTCTCCTTCTGGTAAGTAAATGATTCACTGATCTGCGTGACATCAGCTCGTTCTCATCTTGACAGACATCCATGTTCCACAACTCTGATCACTATGCTTCCTGGATACTCATGGGCTCTGCTATACGAATGGCTCAGTCCCAAGGTCTGCACCGTGAGGGTAGCCAGTTCAGTCTCTCAGCATTCGAAGTGGAGATGCGACGTCGGGTTTGGTGGTATATCGTCACACTCGACGCGCGGCTGACTGAGATTATTGGTGGCGAAAGTTCCCTGCCATCAACGATAGACACTAGACTTCCTTCTAATCTCAACGACAGCGATTTGACGCCGGATATGGTCGCATTGCCGAAGCCTAGAACCGGTGCTACGGAGATGACGTTTTGCCTGGCTAGATATGAAATAGCAGCTTTCCTTCAAGGACGAGCAAGTTTTGTGCCGCATGTTCAACAATCGACGACACATTCCATATTCGACAACGAGAAGGAAGGTGAAGAGAAGCGTGGTTTCTCGACACTGGAGTCACTTCTGGAAGAGAAATACCTCCGGTTCTGTGACCCCATTGTTCCTATCCAGTTATTAGCATCCACCATGACACGATCGACGCTATGCAAGCTGAAGCAAATGGCCATCCATCAGTTAGGCCGCCAGACCCCAGAGGACGGTATTTCCCAACAACACGCGCATTCGCATGAGCAGATGAGTCAGCACGCACGTAACCTAGAGAAAAAGCGTCAAAGATCCTTCGGTCTCGCGTCACGAAATCTGCAGTACGAAAATCTGATTCATGGCAATAAATCACTGCGTGGTTATTTCTGGTTCGTCGATTTTCATATACCCTGGGGCGGACCGATATACATACTCAAAAGTCTCGCACATCGACCTGACTGGGATGATACCATGCAGTGTGCCTGGAATCAAATTGAAGAATTATATGACCATCATCCGGATTATATTGAGTCCGAGAAGATTCTCCATCTGATAATCAATGGCCTGACGCTGAACGCATGGTCAGCGAGGGAAACTGTACTGAAAGAAAAACAAATGATCCAGAGTGCACAACCACCACCTTCGTTCATTCTAGCTCTTCAAGCAAAGAATGCTCATCGGCCAAAATATGAAGGACATATCGGTGTTATGGTAACCGATCATGGCAATATGGGCTTCTCCGATATGGGCGGATTAGGTAGTATTATACCGGGAGGATTTGATCTAGTAGATTCGTTTTTTGTCGCTGGGGAGTGGCCTAACTGGAGTTCACAATGATACACTACCAATAGCTGAAGCCCGACTATACGGAGTCAATCATCGTTCATATTATCTCACATGCAGCTTTTGCACATGGTCTCAATACTGCTACATGGCCATACTCAATTGTAATGTGTACCAAAATGACACATCAAAAAGCCTCGGGCGAAGAAAGAGCCGAAATTCATTAGCACACAAACATTAGGACATCGGTGCATCTTGTCCCGAAAGACCAAGCCACATGTCGATCATGACCATAAGCAGTCCGAATTGGGGTCCTCAGCTCAGCTCTCTCCACTGATCTTACTACGTGACATCGTTGGATCTTCCTTCAGATGCGGGGAATATCGAGCCGCCTTCGCAAAAGCAACGCTAATCCGGTGCTAGTGGTGCTTACCTGGGGTAAGATCATGCGAGAACCAGACTAGGGATTCCGGGGTAATGTCATGACGAAAGCACATTATATTGATTGGTAACTGGCTAATTTTCCAAATATAAATTTTGAAATGAGATCCAGACATTTGGTAGAGGGTTCAACCGAGCTTTTCAGATTCACAAAACAATTTTTGGAATCATGGTTCGCTTTTCGGTCGTTGTAGCTGCCATAGTATCGCAGCTACTCAAGGCAACAAGCGCAATACCGTACTCTGAATACATCCTCGCACCCTCCGATAGGGACCTGTCACCTGTATCAGTATACAACATCAACGGCACGGTTCATAATGCAGCCGCATTGACGACCTCGGGCACTGGAAAAGCCACATTCACTGCCAATTCGAACATCACGTACGACTACGGCAAGAATATTGCCGGAATCGCATCTTTTGTGGTCAGCGACCTCCATGCAAGTACAGCCGGGGAGTTTATTGGAGTTAGCTTCAGCGAATCCTCGCTGTGGATATCGTCGTACGGTAGTGATTCCACGAACAACGCCGGTATCGACGAAATCATCTGGTTCCCAATCACAGGACCGGGCCATTACTCCCTTGACTTTGCGCATAACCGAGGTGGATTTCGCTACCTGAATCTGTACCACAACTCTAGTGGGACGGTTAGCTTGAGTGATGTAACGACGTATTTCAACAGTGCTCCGAGTCTGCAGAAATATACGGGGTACTTTCATGCCGACGGCGACGAAAAGCTGAATCGTGTGTGGTATGCATCTGCTTACACAAATCAGTTGTGCACTATTCCGTCAAATCAAGGAAACAGTCTGGCAGATCCTTCGGCGTCGGATCCGAATGGTACCACATACTGGTTCGCGAACAGTACCCTTACCAACGGCTCTACCGCTCTCGTCGACGGCGCAAAGCGCGACAAACTTCTCTGGCCTGGTGATTTTGGTATCTCTGTTCCTGCTGTTTTTCTGTCTACCAATGAAGTGGATACCATCAGGGTCTCGCTTCAACAGATTTTTGCGGAGCAGAATGCAAGTACTGGCGCAATGCCATATGCTGCCAGCCCGATTATCATGGAGCCAGCTGATCCTGAAATCTCGGGGATCAGTTCGGTTTTTTCTTTTACTTATCACTTGCATGGTCTGCTGGGATTGTATTATTATTACAAGTATACTGGAGATGCGGATTTTGTAGCGGATCAATGGGATCGATTCAAGCTCGCGATAGAATATAGTCTGAGCTACGTCGATGAGTCTGGTCTTGCTTATATCCCCATTGGCAACCCGGACTGGCTGAGGAATGATATGGGATATCACAATATTGAGGTAGGACACTTCTGCTTCTGATGAATTCGTGATGTGGGAACTTACTTTGGTGGTCAGGCAAACTCGATTTTTGTTTACACCTTGAAAGCAGGATTGACGCTCGCAGAGGCAATGGGAGATAATTCTGTAACTTCAAAGTGGACGTCAACAATCACCGGTATTGAGACGGCCGCCAACCAGCTCCTGTGGGATCCATCACAGGGCCTATACAAGGACAACGAAAACTCGACCATCTACCCGCAAGACGGAAACGCATGGTCAATCATATCTGGCATCGCCAACAGCACTACGGCGGTGACGATTTCAAACAGTCTTCGATCCCGTTGGGGAACGTACGGTGCCCCAGCCCCGGAAGCTGGCGACACCATCTCCCCGTTCATTAGTGGATATGAACTTCAGGCGCATTTTCTAGCGGGACAACCGCAAAACGCAATTGATCTCATCCGGTCCATGTGGGCGGATTTCATGCTCGATGATCCTCGTATGACGAATTCGACTTTTATCGAAGGATATGATGTCTCTGGAGCACTTCATTATCCGGCGTACTCGGACGATGCGCGAGTGAGTCATGCACATGGCTGGTCAACGGGGCCCTTGCTTGCGCTCAGTTCGTATGTGGCAGGTTTACAAGTCCTGAATTCTACGAATTGGATTGCGTTTCCACGGCCGGGGGATTTGTCGACTTTCGAAGCGGGGTTTGGGTTGAATTATGGAAGTTTTGCTTCCTCAATCAAAGTCGACAGCCATAGCACAACGTACTCGCTATCTACACCGAAGGAAACCTCCGGGTCTATCATATTGGAGATTCCGGCGTATAATGCTCAGATTTCGGTTACTGGTAAGGCGAATGGGTTCCTCTGGACGAAGGAGGTGAGCGCCTGGACTGGTGGCGTAGCTCCTCGTGGAATCTCTTTCTGGGGACCTCAGGATTCTACGGAGGGGACTGTGGAGATTCAAGGAGTGCCAGGTGGTGAGTACATTGTTAGCATTATCAGAAGTAAATAGCTGGAACATCCTCGCATTCCCTAGTTTGTGAATGTGTCAATGAAGAGCTATTCATGAAACATGCGACGGCTTCGTATCATTGGTTATTCTGGTATGAGAGCAGCATTCCCACAAAGTTATCGTAATCACAGCAGGCAATAACCCCCATCTACGAGAATATCCGTACCAGTTGCAAAACTAGATGCATCTGATGCCAGATACAAGTAGGCGCCTTTCAACTCATCGGGAGTTCCAATACGTCTTCCGAAATCGTAAACAGTCAGCAATATTATTTTTTACCAGAAACATGGATATACATACCGCATGGGTGCCTTGTCTCCCAAAGAGGTTTTCACTTCGGTGCTGCACTCTCCCGTCAAACCGCTGTCAATATACCCCGGCGAAACGGAATTCACACGGGCAAAAGTCGCCCATTCAACAGCGAGGGATTTACCTCCGAGACATTAGTTTTCTTTGTCTGCTATAGTTGACAGTACTCACATAGATGGATAACACCGGCTTTAGACGTGTTGTATGCAGCCTGCAAATGCGGTACATTTACTATATGCCCACTCATACTAGCTGTAGCCACGAAACTGCCTGCTTTAAAGCTCACGAGGTCTTCCCCGGTGGTGGTGGTTTTCTCTTGGAACTGACGCCTGAAATGCCTGCCAGCGGCCAGAGCACAGTGATATACAGAATCCAGATTCGTACTCATGACTTCACGGTAGTGGTTCATCGAGCTGTCCAGAGCTTCAACTTCGCCCCATGATATTCCGCTGTTTGCGACGAAGATGTCGAGTCGTCCGTTAAAGTCGGCAACGATTTGATCTAAGGCTGATTGCACAGCTGCTTGCTTGGTGACGTCAACTTGATACGCTCTGCCTTCGTCCGGTCAACTATGTCGAATGTTAAATAGGGTGTAATCGAGAGCGTACACTGAACTTGGTAGGTCTTCGCAATAGTCTGTGCAGCAGCTATTGCTGATGTGTTCCGGTTGTAGAGAACGGCTACGTTAGCGCCGGCTTCAGCGAGGATTTCGGCAACCGCATAGCCTATTCCTGTAGCAGCTACACCAGAAACGATGGCGGTTCGGCCTCGAAGAGAGAAGAGAGATAGGCTCGAGGTAGGGGATTTGGTGGCCATCTTGGTTGGTCAGACTTCAAACGAGGTTTAAGGTTATGATAAGAAAAGAAGTGCTCTGTTTTTACTCTGGTTGTTTTGTTCTTTCACTCTCAAATAATGCTGTTTGGGGTCATTGTTCAATCACAGTTGTAGTGGCCTCTCCGCCAAATTCATCAGGAAAAGAGGGAAAAAAGTGGGTTTATCCTAATTACCCCGCGGAAGAGCCCTATGAGCCCTAATCACTCCGGTTCCTATATCTGTTCGATTGTAAAGCGATTGCCAATGTTCACCTATAACTTTGAAATCAGACGCTTGGATGCTTGAAATCTCACTTCAAAATCCTCTAGGGCGTCCAAGGTACAGAATGTTTGACACTATTGACACTGTACAACAATCTTGGGATATAGCTGCCCGTTACATCCGCTACCGTTCTTCGTCAGACAGTAGAGCGTGTAAGAAAGCCACACAGAATCTAGCTTCCTTTCTACTTGTAACCCACGATCGAATCTCAATGGTACCGTTGCTACAGTTTCTAGAGTAGGGAAATCGACACGTCTGGAGATCGATCCTACGCACCCGGTCGTCGGTATAATCTTATAGCGACATGGAGCGATCCCCCGCGAATCCACCTCGGTGCGGCATGTCATCTTTTAGATCGAAGGTAGCGATGGCAATGACAAATAAATAGATGTAACGTATATAGACTGTATGTTAACAATTAAATCCAATCTCCAGAATCAAATGATTCTAGGATAGCACTGCCATCACCTTAAAGATGTACCTTTCGTTGAGTCAAGCCGTTTTCCCAGGGCTGATATTTGCCGCTTTGAGCAAAGCCGCAGTTTTGTGTGATTCTCCGGAGTCTTTCCGTCCCGTGAAATACGGCCTGAGTACTGCACCTGTTCGAACAGGTCTTGCTGCTTATTCTGGCGAGCAAACGTTGTCCCTGTCAAAAGATACACCTGTACTTACCCTGGACTATGGGGCGAATGTTGCCGGGTTTCCTTATATCGACGTCCTTTCGGGTGCTGGTCAAGTTGAATTCAAATACACAGAAGATTTCGACGGCTTGAACCAGCCATACGGTGATGGGCCGTGGTCTTTCGTCATCAGTCTATCGAATTCGTTCAGAACAGAAACTTTCAACGTCACTGGACCGGGACGTATACGCTCACCCCTATTGCAAGGAGGTCAACGATGGCAAGCTATTACCCTCTTAACAAACAACACTATAGTGCTGTCTGAGCCCGGGTTTGAAGCGACGGTTGAAGTATGTCCCATGAATGTCCTTCCAGGCTCTTTTTCCGCCTCAAATCAAAACTATACAGATATCTGGGGGCTTGGAGCTCGAGGCGTCCAACTGGCATGCTTCGATAAAGGTTCTCAACCTCAAACATGGAATATAACTGCAGATGGTGCCTATATCCCAGGTCAACAGCCCGCAAATTCCCCTCTCGGCTATGGATTGTCCGACTACACACTCGAATTTATGACCAAGGTTGTTCGAGGCGGCACGGGCTGGCGTGTGCTATCGTCATCCATCCGCGATGGACCCTATCTTGTTTTGACCAGTGATTACCCTAGTGATTCAACGTTCGTGAATGTCGATAAAAGTCTTTTGCCCGCCAATACCTTGGTTGTTGGAAACGGACCAAACCTGATCAATCAGACTTTGCTTCCTACCAGCGCAAACCAATATTACCCCATCTCAACCAGAATTGTGGAGGACACATGGTACAACGTCACGACAGTCACGAGTGCAAGTGGGTTTGATGTTTATATCAATGGCACTTTGAGCGCTACAGTGCCCCTTGTGAACACTGGGTCATGGGGTTTTGGACCGTTCATGGACCAGATTGCCTATGTGAAAGATGTGCAAGTGACCGCATCCAATGGTACTGTCATCTATGAGAACGATATGAAGTCAGACGAGACCCTTGCCGAGTACGGGGTGCACTCTAATGCACTCGCTGTCTGTGTGGATGGTGCCAAGCGAGATCGTGTAGTTTGGGTAGGAGATTTCGTACATACTGCACGTGTACTCGCGGCCACAACGAACCGGGTCGACTTCATTCAAGGTGTCATCGAAACTGCATTTAGTTGGCAACTTTCAGCCGGAGACGACGGTTCCGGACTTGTCGCTACTCAAGCTAGTCTCGGGGAAGATGCGCAATATAAGGAGTATTACTACACCGCAAACTACGGTATTACCGACTATCAAATATTCTTCTTGTTGGTTGTTGGAGATTACTATACACTGTCCAATGACCTGGCATTCTTAACGCCATACTGGCCACAAGTTCAGGCACTTGTGTCACGAATGGAGACATATCTGGATCCAGCCTCTGGTCTTTTGGGCAATAGCTTCGATAACTATTACTTTACGGCTCCTGTGTCAAATGCGACCGCTCCAACAGCTCTATTTGCATATGCACTTCGCAAATTGGTTCCATTGGCGGAGGCAGTGGGAGACACTGCCAGTGCAACATCTTACAATTCAACTGCCCAATCAATCTCCGACTCCATCAACGACTTGCTCTGGAAACCAACCACTGGAACATACAGTGTTGGCCTTTCGGATGTCGACGACTACTCAATTACTGCCATTGCTTTCACTATCCTTTCGGGAATCATGAATGCCACTCAAATTGAATCGTCACTTGCCACTGCCCTGCCAAACTTATTCTACATGACAGGATACAAGGACTATTTTAGCACGGCCGATTCACTCACCACTCAACTTTCACCAAATACACAAGGCTTCCTTCTTGAGGCTCTGCTTATCTCCTTGAAACACGACTATAGCAATACGACCTCATCAGCCTCTCTTTCCGCGGTTTCCAATCTATTTGATGTCTACTGGCCACAAATGCTAAGCACAAGTCCCTACTATAGCGGGGCAACTTGGGAATATATGTTTCCAGATGGAAGCCCTGGCATTGAGCTTTTCACTAGTCTCGCTCATCCATGGGGTAGTGCGCCAACTTATCTCCTTACTCAATACGTGCTCGGTGTCGGTCCAAAGACCGCGGGGTATGAACAATGGTCGTTTGAGCCGATTCCAGCACTGCTACGAGGTGGATTGAAAGGACTGACTTGGGCCAAGGGTGTTGTGCCGACGCCGAACGGTGGTAGTATCAAGGCGTCATGGAAAGTCGATGAGATAACGGGACAGGTTGAGATTGTTGCTCAAGGGCCAGCAAATACGACTGGATTCATTACCTCGAGTGTTCTTACTGGAACCTGGAGTGTAAATGGTATGCGCACGACTCTGAATGGCTCTTTTACCGTCAGTGGCGGAAAGCAGGTTGTTCTCGTTGGTAACATCTAGTCGGTCCTGACAGTCTCAAATGATGCTCGACTATCAATCTTTCTCTCTAGCAAGGGGAACATATTACATTGACTGCACGGTAAATCTGCGCAGAATGTTTTGCGACTAAATGCTCTAGATACAATCGCAGGTGAAAGCATCCATGGATGTCATATCTGAGAAAGATGGCTACTGCACCAATCAAGTGGTATACCCACCGTACAAAAGTAGAAATTATTATATTTACCCGATCAGGAAGGTGACTGTACTAGCCGGCCAAAAAGTCGTTAGCCCAACTGTACCTAATTCGCTATTTCTCAAACATCTGCATGCGATATCCCGACGCTAGCTTGAAGAAATATATTTTGCGACAAAAACAGCCATGAAACACTATACCAGGGATGCAACGTTGGATGCACCTTGCTCTACACGTTTGCCCATGATTGCAGCCTCATTTATAGTTGTCAAAGCCCGTGTGATCTCATAATTGATGATTGGTCCTGATCAGGATCTTTTCGGGGCTCAGGCCTCACAAAACGAGAGATCTGCGTCCGAAGACCCACTGGGATCGATAGATGAGCATAATCGTTGAATATGATTGCTTGAGCCTCGCTTAAGATATCTCATTGACATGGAATGCAATTAATGTATCGAGTTCTTGAGCACTGTTCGATACGGGTGACTTGATTAAAGTGGATTTTACGATGAAAGCTCTGAATTCATGTTTATACTCACAGATTGACCAAAAGAAACGAAGCAAAGAAAAGGTTGTTCAGAGGCCTATTTCAGACTTATTGCCCCGAACGAAGCCCGATTGACGCAAACGTAGCAGGTATGAAACTATACGCGGCACTTCTTCTGGCATTGTGCAGTTTACGACAGGCGCAGGCATCTAGCGAAACGAGTCTCACAGTCCTGGCCGGACTACATGTCATCTACTCCTACCCCGGCACGACACCTCCAGCGGAATTGACAAACCTCATCGCAGAAGGGTTCGTTGGCGGGGTTATACTGTTTGGCAACAATGTAGACAACAGCCTACCAGCCATCATCAACGAGTGGCAGACGGCATATGCCAACAGCCCAGCTTATATCGGATCCCCTTTGCTGATCATGACTGACCAAGAAGGTGGAGAAGTGCGTCGTTTACCCGGAGGGCCAACGGACTCAGAAAAAAAGATTGGAGAATCTTCTGACTTGGAGCAAGCAGCATCCCAAGCCGGGTCTGACGCTGCAGCGGCACTGGGCGCATATAACATGAATGCCAACCTCGCCCCGGTGTTGGATGTCTTTCGAGTCCCCGGGGACTTTGATGATCAATATCAAAGATCGTATAGCGACAACGCAACGTTGGCGGGTATTTGTGGTGCTGCATTCGCTACAGCGCAGCAGACTGCGGGATATATTGCGACGGCGAAACACTTCCCAGGTTTGGGGAGCGCGTCTGCAGATGAGAATACCGATGAAGTTCCTGTTACTTTAAATATCACCATTGAAGAGATCAGAGCTGTCGATGAGATACCCTATCACAACGCTATTGCAGCTGGCATTGACATGATAATGCCCTCATGGGCGTTGTATCCTGATTTTGATGATCAGTATCCCTCGGGTCTTAGCGAGAAATGGTTGAGACAGGAGCTTCGGGGTAGACTGGGATTTAAGGGCGTCACTATCAGCGATGCGATTGAGGCTGGAGCCTTGGCAGCGTTCGGCCCAGATTCAGACCGTGCATTGTTGGCAAGTAGCGCTGGTATGGACCTTATTCTAGCTGCTGCACAGAATATTACCCAGGGCCAAACAATTGTCAATGCTCTAGCCAGTGCGCTAGAGACTAGAGCTCTGAACAAGGAATGTTTTGACGAAGGAACCCAGAGGATACTGTCACTTCGCAAGAAGATCTAGAATTGAACATTTTGTTGAAGCTTAGGTGATTGTTGTGAAAGTACAACGAACCATAGAAGCCGATGAGAGGCCTGTTTATATGTAGTCAATCAAATATAAAAGCTACACTGTGATAGGTGCAAGCAAGCCCATTGGTCTATTATTCTATCTGGTGTTTCGTCTATTCTTCGGTCAGTGTATTCTTCTCTTCAGGTGTCATCGACAAGACATTCCATCGCCTCAAAACTCCGGCTTCTTTGCCCACCGCGACTGCTTTTTCCATCTCGCCATCACGAACCCACTTTAGCGGACCAGGAGGTAACCGTCCGGTACTATCAGGATCAGTCCAGTCGATGCTCTGCCATGACTCTTTGGCGATGGACGGCAGCATGGCATGTTGATAGTCAAATTTCCCACCAAAGATTTTAGGGATATTTTCCAAGTCAATGTCTTCAGTCAGGGTTTCCAGGACATCATTGGGTGAAACAATCACCAGTTTTTCGGCTGTGACGGGATCGATGAATCTTTTGATCAAACCCCATATCGCATTGTAATACGATGGGGCATTAAGCACCTACGGCACCGGAAGTCAGCAGATTAACCACAGGTTTCAGATCTACCGTAGATTGATCTTGATAGAAGGCATACATATATCCGGTCAACCACTTCTGGGTAATTGGTAGCCAAGAGTCGACTAACATCCTGAGCGTAGTTTCGCAGATCCCAAACCTGCTTTAAAGCCATACTTGCAATATTGACCAGGTAGATGCAATGAGTTGTCTCATTTCTCTCGTTTTCCGGTGTGCGACTTAATCTTGAGCATAGTGGAAACAGAAACCGGGTCACATAGTCATGGTATATCAAAGCACGCTGTGGACCGCTGAGCGACGGCGCGGTCGGCTTTTCGGTAGCTGGAGATATTTCAGTGACAGGAACTGCTTTCAAGTTTCGAGTTCGTTCATATGACTTGATAGCTGCGCTGTTCAGATTCACAACGTCAAAGACGAAGATGGGTAGGCCGCGCTTGTTGAATCGGCCAGACCAGTGAGGATACTTTCGATCGTTAGCCACATTCGTGAAATAACCAGAGTACATAAAATGGATTGCATCTATGTCCCGCGCGCTTGGAGTCCCCCAACTCACAATTGATCGAGTGTCTTCAAAGATATTCACGTCTATCTCATCATATAGCTCGGCAATGTAGTTATTCTGGTGCGCCGTAGCAGATTCTTTGAATTGCTTCAGAGCACCTTGTACATCGAAATTCCTAGCCTTGAGAAATCGCCTTGGAACATTGCATCAGTCACTGCCATCAAAATTTCGTATATGACTTTGCGTACAAAAGCGTCGCCTCGTCCGTCAGACCGTTAAGCATGTCATTTTCCTGTAGGCCTTGGGGGCGGTTTAGCAGGCCATCTCTGGAACAGAGATCAGTAAACTCTCGCAAAGCCTCTGCTTGACTGCCGGAGAGTTGTGTGTCGGCCATGCTTTCTCGAATATCCGACTCTATTGCTCGAGTCTGCATGAAAGGAATTACAATCTGCTGTGGTGAAGATGTGAGATGAATCTTGACTCTGAACTAGCTCCTACTAGCACGCAAGCGCCTATTGGTCCGTCAGGTACCCGTGCAGCTGACCGAAAGAGGCAAGACCGAAGTGCATATTGCACGAGGATAAATCGATCAATTTTTGGGTAAGGTGTAGGTTGATTAATCTAATTGTGGTCGTATACTTCTTTTCAGCCTTATTCTCAGTTGATAGATATGCTCACTTTTGGCTGGGAGCATACCTTGAAGCCAAGTGGGGTTTATCCTGTCGTTACCTATCTCTTTCTGCATTGATAAGAGACGATGGACTTCATCTACTATTCAAACATCCAGAGATCAATTGACAACTCCTTGAAAAGACTCACAGAATAGATTTTGAGGTTTAAGTGACGTTCAAGTTTCTTGTATTGATATACATACATTTAGAAGGGTTCGGGTTCCGCCCGGCATCTCTAAGGTTTGAAAGGAATAATGGACTCTGGATCCTTCCCTTGAGCTTAACACAACCTCGATTCGTTTTCAAGGATATGGAAGATCTGCTCAAGGACATATTAGAAATTGATATTCGTAGGGTTATCACCCAGGCCACATAGTCATCCGCCCTTTGGTGCGAGCTAGATGCAGACGAGAGTTGGCGCTATCGTCCTCTCTTCCAGACCAGTTCCAATTGAAGACGTGATGTGATTCATGCGTTACCCCGAAAGGTAATTTTTTGCTTCAATCTTAGTACTAGACTCTTGCACTAGGGCCGTGACATGCTGTAGTACCCTCTGGAGGCTTTCTGATTTGCAAGTAAGCACCTAGAGATGCCATCTCTTGAGGCTGACGTAGCTATAGATGCCCTAATATGTGCGCATCTGTGCTGCTTGTATTTAGCTGCATGTTTGCTTAGAAGATCGGACGGACGGTCTTTTAAGTCCCTACCGCCAGATGAAGGTGCTAAATTCAGACCAGACAATTCCCGTATCAGTCCACATAAAATCGAGTCTGCGTCTTGAGTCAATGCAAGCTTCGTCTCGCTGCCTGCTCGAAACACAATCAGAAGTGGTTGCATTATTCATCTCTCAAAGTTGACGTCTCTAACATCTCTCTGCAATGAGTGATTTGACGGGCATCGTACAGTCACAGATTAGAACGCAGAAATAAGTCTCATCCTTCAATGTGTTGACACTGTAGGCGATCATCATCGAATGATCAAATCAAGAGTGCGGAATATAAGAAAGAGGTGGACGACCATCCTCAAGGGATTTGCAATGTTGACGGTATAATGAAAGCCCGAGGGTGAGAAGCGTCTCTCCTTTGCAGAATGTAGCGAGCAGATGTAATGCAACTCTGATCTCGCGTCTGCAATCTACATAATCACGAGTAACCTGTCCGGATCACGCACCAATGATCATATAGTCAGAGGCCCGAGTGAGTACTATTGCAACCTTCCTTTCCATGGTACCCTTGTATGTCAGTCATCTTCAAAGGATGCAGACTCGGGTTAAAGGCTACCGTCGAAGGATGCTATCTCGCATCTCCTCTCGATTGATCGGCATTGTCTAGTGATGCAAACTTATGTTGACGAAGGATGGGCCAGATGATATAGGCATCCTTTGACTTTGACTCAATTTCCAGATTCGTGAGATTCATTCGGGACTTTTTGGACGCGCAATTACCCCGCAATTAGTCGGCCTTCTTAGTTTGAAGGAAGAGTAGGTTCACTCCTCCTTCGGGTCGGCGGATTCGGTCGTAATTTCGTCGTATGGAATGAGATGACGAGCAACGTAGAACTTGCGAGGTAGCCATTTCTTTGCTGCGGATCTTGGACTCGATCTTACGTTGAAGTAATAGATACATTATTTGAAACAAAAGCCGGGTCAGAGTCCAAACAGGGTATAGTCACTTTCGTTTCATGAATGTTTCAAAGATGCAAAGTATGCGTCTTTGGCCTCTAGTAAAACAGCCAAATAATGCATCAACATCTGTCAGACGGGGTTTTTGTCAATCACCATTGCTTGTTCAATGGTCATCTACAACTACTTCCCCGTCAAGGGAAGCAGTAGAATCTTCGTTCAGCGTTTGATGAGGAAGGACAAAGCTCTAAGCCACTTCAGCCTTGGTGGTAACCCTAAATAAGAAGCGTCCGGACTGGAGACAAGCCAAGATGATTAGGGGTCCGCTGACGCCGTGGCTTCTGGCCCCAGATTTATGGATCCAAAAGCCGAAGCGATGCAACACACCTAAAATTGAAGCAGGCTTAGCTTCGTCACTGTTTTATGCAGTGGTCCGAGAAAACGTACAGCCTGCAGACTGATTTCCTGTGGCGCAGGCACTATTCGTACGTACAAAGATCGGAAAATTAGTGTAAGGATTTCATCGAGAACAGAAGCTATTCTACAGTCAGTGATAGTCGCAAATGTGATGAATGGTTCAACTCATTGGGATTTGTGATGACTCAATGCTACGCACTTATGCAAGGTCTAAGCAAATCAGACAAATGATTGGGCCAGAAAATCAACAAGTATATACTTTAGTCCAATGATTCACAGGCAACTATCTCGAACGGCCCTGAAGTTGCCGAAAAAGCATTAACCCTAAAAGTTGTGTCCCTGATACGCAAGATACGCAAGCCTTTAATTTCCGCGTAAGTTGCAACGTAATCCATGTCTGTTGCTGTAATCGGTCAAGGTCAGAATGCGATTGCACGAATCACTTGACTGGTTTGTGTAACAACTCGTACGGACTGTCGAGGTCGTTTTTTCGCGGTGAGCTGGTCATTGGGGATAGTACGCATGAATCATCTGCCAACCGCTGAACTCAGCTATGCTTGCTCTAAGTTATACTATTCTGATGACAAATTATAACGATCCCGGATCGGAACTAATGAGCGGCCGTATTGAGATGAATGTGTTTCGATACATCCTACATAGCTCGGCCAAAAATAGGTTCAAGTATCGAGATTCACATGAGCTAGCTCCTCGACATTCGGTTACAGTCAACCCCGTAAGCGTGACTCTTTTGTTGCGCTAATCCACAATTCTATGCTACCCAGAGCTGCGTACAGACTGAATGGATTTTGGGTGGAAGCTAACTTGATTTCTTTCAGATTCACCGTCTGCACATTGAGGATTGATATGCCGTTACCTGTCTACTGCTCACTTGTGTGCCTAAACCATAATTTGCATGTACATAATTCCTCGCGTCTGGCAGTGCCATCTACGTAGACTGGCATTATCTGTATCTCTAATCGGATCTCAATTCAAAACTGGGTGCTACTCTTGATGCTGCATGCCACACATAGCGTGGTGGCTAACCCACGATGCTAGCTTTTAGCTTGTTGATCGCCGGGTCTGGGTGCTACCCTGCCCCCGTGGCGTCGGGCTGACCCTTCATTTAGCAACGGTCATCTATCGAAAACAGTCTTCGAATTCGACCGAATGATAGGACGTGACCAAATGAGTAGTTGTTTCGAATCCACTCAGCTGTAACGAACCTGGAGTAAACAAATGTGAACCGCCCTGGTATCAAGAATAATCGACTAGACCTTCTCCAATGTGGTATCCTAACAGTAGCGTACCTCTTTTTCTCTTCGCTTTCTTCATTTTTGCGCGATAAACACATGCACACACTTATCCGATCGAATCCTGAGCTACACGCTAGACAGTCAGCTATCAGATCCTGCTTCTTGATCTGAGGGGCTGAGGGATCTCGCGATACAATCATCAGTACCCCGTTTCCCGTGGTGGTATTCCTGATAATAATAGACTGGGCTGTTACAACCATAGCCTCGTTTGAGAAAACACCGTCCCCACTGAGGTGGCTATAAAAGAGACGATTCCATAATTCATTTGAGATCGATATTTGAGAACCAAACAGCATTTTTTTACCCTAGCCATTTTACCACGCCTCCTATACACAAACCTCTCCGCGAAAATGAAGTTCTCAGCTCTCGCCGGCTCTCTCCTCCTCTCCAGCGTTGCCCTGGCTGCTCCTCTTTCTGAGGAGAATCTCGCTCGCCGTCAAGCCAACCGCGTTGCTCGCCGTGCTGGTCATCATAAGCAGACTCACATCAACCAGCGTGTTGGCACCGCCAAGGATCTTTCAACAACTGACTCCGAGACATTCGCCGAAGTCTACTCCAGCAATTGGGCCGGTGCTGTTTTGATCGGCTCCGGATATACCTCAGTCACCGGATCCTTTGTCGTGCCCTCCGTCAGTGTTCCAGATGGTGGTGACAGCACCGAGCAATACTGTGCTGCCGCATGGGTTGGTATCGATGGTGACACCTGCGGAACCGCCATCTTGCAGACGGGTGTCAACATCTGCATCCAGAATGGCGAGATCACCAACACTGCTTGGTACGAGTGGTTTCCTGCCGCCCAGGAGTACTGGGACAGCGGCATCTCTATCAGCACTGGGGACACTGTTACCGCTACTGTTACCGCGGACAGCTTGACTGGCGGCACTGCTACCGTCACTAACGAGTCCAACGGAGAATCTGTTTCTTACACTTTCTCCGGCCAGACTGACAGTCTCTGTGAGACCAATGCTGAGTGGATCATGGAGGATCTCTCTGGTGGCGGCGGTCTTCTCAACTTTGCCGACTTCGGCAGCGACTTCACAATCACTGGTGCTACTGCCCTCTCCAACGGCGCCACCGTTGACACCACCGGCTCTACCATCATGGACATCTACCAGAACGACGAGGTCCTCACCTCGACCAGCGCTTCCGGCAGCACTGTCACCATCTCTTATCAATAGACTTCTTAAGGGCTGTATCAATTGGGAAATTGAGTGAGGAGTTAGATACGGAATCAGACATGGAGTTTGATTGAATTTGTACATAGATTATCTATATCCCTATTCTAATGCTAGTCTAATCTGCATTTAAGCTCATCCAAGTGGTAAAAAGACTTTTAAACAATAGTAACGTCCATGCCACTAACCAGCCATATTCTTGTCATAGTTTGTCATAAATGATCATAAATGTCATCAAACATACAGCCAGATTGCCAGGTCTCCCAACAGATATATCGCTCCTCCTCACTCCACCTGTCGTGTTTCTGTATAACGCCGTACATGATGCTTATATAACGACTGAACGCAATTCAGTAAGATCAATGACGCTTGATCGCGTTCTTAAGATTGGCCCTTGAAGGTAGGTCATTTTATGTTACTTGCTGTGAAGAAACACGAAGCAAGCCAAGCCAACGAATGAAACGATTATTGCTTAAAATAAAGAAGTTAGTCCTTGTACATTCTAGGATCACTCGGTTCAACGCATGCCATGCAACATACCGAATGCGAGGCTCATATAGTAATATCCAACAGCCTGTACCAAGAAACCCGACAGAAGAGGTCCTATCAACAGCCCCATATTCCAACTGAGGTTGGTTAGGGCATAAGCTCGAGAGTATCCACCGTTAGGACCGAAAATGCCTGGCTGTTCCGTTTGTAACTCTCTAATAACGCCTATTATCTCAAAGTCAGCCTTCAATGCTCTCAATTAATGACCTGATCCACGGGTCGCACTTACTCGTCATTTCAATAATGCCAGTGCCGATAGTCAAACTTCTCGCAAATCCGAGAGCCAACAATGTGCAAGAGTAGATAATTTGAGCCGTTTTGCCCGAGCCAATGAACGAAAGACCATCATTTCCAGGAGTACCGAGAAGCCAGAGCAGAAACCCAGTCAGAAAATACCCTATGCCAGTCGGGACTTTCGTGCCGTATTTGTCCTTCAGCCAGCCCGTAAAAGTTCCTAGAGCCAGCTGGGGCAGTTGAACCAGAAAAAACATAAAACTTATCTGAGCCGTGTTCCAGCCAAACTCTCGTATCACATGTAGAGGCAGCGTGGTATCCAGGCTGGTTACCACAAGAGCGCTTGTCGTGTGGCATGCCATAGCAGTTAACGCACGTGGATGAGAAAGAACGGCGCGATAGAAATTCGAAACCCCATCAGTTTGCTTGGGCGTGTCTTTTTGAGAGGATTGGTCCTCTATATCTCCAGTATTTGCCACCTGAGTTTGAAGCAGAGGGGTATTCTCGGTGAGAGAGTTGTTGCTATCTGCCTCTGCTGCAGTAGCCTCGACATCTGCACGCTCTGAAGACGGAGTTTCAACGTTCCCGTCGGTAGGTATTGACTCTGAATTTGCATTACTGCCCAATTTCTGCTCTTTTGGCGTTTCGATAATAATTAATCGCATGAGCATGTCAATGACCAAGACAGAAATTGCAGTGATCCACGTTGGCCAATAGCCTGCAAGTCTCAACAACCACCCAGAGACCATGGGACCAACAAGAAGACCAGAATTATAGACGACAGATATAGCTCCCAATGTCTTAGCGCTATGTTCTGATCCAACTGTGTCGGCAAGCGTTGCTAGACCGATGATCCATGTCGCGTTTCCGCCGATGGCAAGGATGATTCGACCGCAGATGAGAATGGCAACTTTCAAACAATATTCGTCAGTATGTTCACCAGGCTGAAAACCCTTTTAAACCGAAAGCGGGTACAATATACCAGAGGGCGCCGCTGCAACAATTGTTGTACCAACGAGTTCGCATGACAACGACACAAGGAGAGCACCCCTTCGGGACGATATTTTATCTGCTATATGCCCCGTTATGGGTCCGACGACAACACATACAAGCGCATGGACAGAAAGCACGAGCGAGATAATATATTGAGCATTAGAACGGTCAACATCGAGGCGCTCTTCTAGCATGAAATCAAGAATGGGAACGATAAAACTGAAGAGGAAATTCTCTATACATTCATTAGTTCTCTATCTGCTGCATTATGGAGGGGGAACGCAACCTGTGAACAAAGCAATGGCGATACACGCAATGATAAGATACTTAGATGAGCGCCATCGGTATCCAATTGCAGGCTTGCCGTCAGTGGCTATAGCCATGTTTCATCCAGGCCTCTTTCTCCGTCTTCTCTAATACTTGGTGATAACGTAGAAGCACTTCGGAGCAAAGCAAATTAAGGAGGATCTCGAGACTAAGAAGACAATAGATATTTGTTGGAGAATAGGCGGGGTAGCAAGCAAGCTGTCACAACACGAATTCCGGTGCTAAATATCTATTCCGAATCGGCCATTATTCAACCATCTCAGGCGAGCTAAACTCGATTGACGATAGAGCTATGCGCAAGCTTATTTAGTCTTTAATAGAGGATGGGGCGGTGAGTTGATTTCGAGCAATTAGAGCCGCAAGTCCAAGAGATGTTCATGCAGCCAAAGCTCTAGAATATTAAGATGGATTGAGAGGACATTGTCAATGGGCCACGGGGACGGAGACGGGGAGGTGCAATCCCGCCGTCCGCTTCTAGATGAATCTGACATTTATATCCCGAATGATCGCTCCATCTTTTGTCTTTTTTGTTTCGATAGTATTCATACGGGTAATTTGACTTTCTCCTCGCCATCCACGTTCTCTACATTACACTCCGTCGTGAAAACCACAAGGACGTTTAGCTCAGAAGAAATGAACTCGGGACTGAGCTGCATATCGGGATTGGCACCCCGCTCAAAATTGATACATGCCTTGCATCTTATGCGCCGGAATCCCACTATGCATGCACTATATGCAACGAGATGATGCACGCTACGGAGGAGAGCAGTTTGATCTTATATTTCGACATGACAGCGCAAGAGTGATTGATCGTGGGACCACTGGAAATTACACTAATGCCGTTGAATAACTAGCTAGATTGACATAATTCGCTATGTTTCTTACAATATTGAGCTATTGAGCTAATAGATGCATTCCAACATGTGTTCCAATCTAAGTACATCACAACAAATTCCCTTGGAGACTACCCACATGAAGATCACTCGAGAAGAGACGGATCATCCTTGACAGCCTGATCATAATACGGCTGGAACGCCAACCACATCTTACTAGAGTTTCCACTCTTCTTATGCGTCATTTCTGCTTCCGCCTGATTGATCAGGATTTTCTCCCATCCCGGACCGCTGGCTGCATTGGCCATCATTTGTGCATGACAGCATCGATCTAGCGCAATAAATAAAAATGCAGCTTCATCCACCGTCTTGCCACAAGTGATCATGCCATGATTCTGAAGAATGACACTGCGACAAGTAGGGCCAAGGGCTTTTGCAATTCGTGCTCCCTCTTCGGTAGATATGACGGTTCCGCCGTAACGGTTATACACGGCAAGGTCGTTATAAAATCGTAGAGCGTCTTGATAGATCATCTCGATAGGGCGGCCGAAGCATGAGAAGGCTTTGCCGTACACGGAGTGGGCATGGCAAGCTGCATTGAGGTCCGGACGTGCCTTGTGGATTTCACTGTGGATTGCAAATGCAGGACCATTGATCGGGTGCTGTGCGCCACCAGGGATGACCTCCCCATTTTCGTTGACCAGTACTAAATCTGAAACCTTGATCATGGAGAAATGCATGCTCAATGGATTGATCCAGAAATTGTCTATCACCTGATTAGTCCTGACAATCATATTGTGTCTTGCAGTTATCTGTGGCCGTTTGGCAGATTTTCTGACGCTTTTCTGTAGAGGTTCACACATGATCTGAAGTGTACTTACGGGGATCAATAGGATCTCGAAGACTGATATGCCCGGCAACACCCTCGTCAAAACCTTGCTTCGCAAATACTCGAAACGCTGCCGCCAAGTGCTCTTTTTGATATTTGCGTTCATCGACTTTGTTGGTGAACGTAGGAGGTGACCGGATCACGATCTTCCCTTCAGCATCACCCAGAAAATGAACGTCTTCGAAGAAGTCTGATTTGCCATTTGAGCCATTTTGTTGTGGTTGCTCAGCCTCTAAAGTGGCCGTTGCGGTCGTGGTAGTCGTTGTGGACATTCTTCACGTGGTGCCCTGTATAGAATTTCCTGAAATCTCCTATATGCTAAGTGTAGGACTGACCTGAGGTAAATCAAATCAGCAATGGTCATCCGTGCCACTAAATACTCAAAACTGTCTATAATCCTTATAAGAGACTCTAGGCGTGTGGCGAGCCCCGCACTGCTTATCTCCGTCTTGATCAACTCTTAAAGCATGGAAAAAATTCCGACATCGCCTCGATGTATGCTCCTTCACTTGATACGTTGATTTCCTGGCGTGTATAGGTGGGTTTGCCTTGTCGGCAACTTGCCGGGGTGCAGCATTCATCGCGGGGGTCTTCACGCCGTCGTGGGTTTTGGAGCTTTTAGGGCACGGATGGTAGGCTTCCGTACGAACATGACCCGGCTTTTGTCATGCACGCTTGTTCCTGGAATTAGCTAGATTTGGAGATGAATGTGGGATGAGGTCAATTCCAGCCTATAAGCTGCAGTCTCAGCAAAGTCGGTTGATATCAACCCCGCATTGACTTTCAAGATCCAAGAATGCCGATGCCATTACGCGTTGTAGATATGTTACGAGTATGTAAATGGAGTGTATTCAGACATGCTGATAGCATATGCCATATCCACGGTCAAATGACAGACTTTCCTAGCTTTTCAATCTTGACTTGCAAAGCACACCATGCGCGCAATTTCAGTTCACGACGGGCATGGCCCCGCCTCAGCTATGTTCATCGATGACACAGTGTCTGATCCAGTACTCAAGGGAGATAGAATTATTGTCCGAGTCAAAGCCTTTGGCCTCAATCGTATGGATATATGGCAGCGCCAGCAGGCTTATCCTTACAAACTACCTGAAGAAACTCATGGTAACATTATGGGTGTTGAATTCAGCGGCATTGTTGAGCACTTAGGGCCAGAATGTGAGAAAATGCAATCATGCATCTATTAAGTAAATGAGAGGATGACAACTAGTCTGACAGCATACAGGCTCAACAAACACTTTCAAGACTGGGGACAGGGTCTTCGGACTGGTCTATGGTGGTGCCGTAAGCTTCTCATCTATCATGTCGTGTTATATCACAATTCGCACGCATTGATGGCATATGATTGACCACCGCTACTAGTATGCGGAGAAAGTATCAATATCAGAAAATATGCTGATGCATCTTCCGGAAGAGTTATCATTTGAGGAAGGTGCTGGTATACCAGAGGTGCGTCACCCAGAACAAATGGGCAAACATAGCTATAAATAAGTTTTAGGCTAATGATCCACGTCAGACATACTTCACTGCCAGTCAAGCAATTCATCTGGTCGGAAATATCAAACCTGGCGCCAACGTGTTAATACACGCCGGGGCGTCTGGTGTGGGACAATCTGCCATCCAAGTCGCACGACTGGCAGGCGCCAAGAACATATTCACGACAGCTGGTACGCCAGAAAAGTGTGAGCTAGTGAAAACTCTTGGAGCAGATTTTGCTATCAATTATCGAGCGGGCGAAGAGTTTGCAAAAGTCGTGTCTCGTGAGACGGACGGCAAAGGCGTCGACCTCATCGTAGATTTGGTCGGGGCTAATTACTGGGCTCAAAACGTTGCCTCTGCAGCCGTTGATTCCAGAATTGTGATTATTGCTATGATGAGCGGTGGGAAAATCCCCGACTTTGATATGCGGCCGTTACTGACGAAGAGAGTATGGATTTGCACGACTACACTGAGGGTGAGATCAGTAGACTATCAGATTGGGGTCAGAAACTTTTTCGTGCAGAACATCTTGCCTGGGCTGGTGCAGAGAAAGATCAAGGTTGTGATTGACAGAATTTATAGCTGGAGGCAGATTGGAGAAGCTCATGAGAGGATGGAAAGCAACCAGAGTGCAGGCAAGATTGTCTGCATTGTTGACTGATACCATAGCCACTTGTTCCTGGTGCGTGGTCTATGAGACCGCTAATTGAGCGTTTCACCAGCTGTATTCGTGTTCCTGGGTCTGATCATTTGAGCGATAGGTTCTGAGAAAAAAAAAATAACAACACTCAGATTTCATAGAATGACTGATCGAGATTGGCAAAATAATGGATGGAATCAACAAAAGACAAGGCTAGTAGAAGATATATAAAAATGGAATGTTGATATAGAAGATGCATACTAAGACTCAACTAGTTGAACAGTTTCTCCGGATTTTCCACCCATAGCTTCTGCCAAACTTCGTCATCAGGAATCCATTCTCTCAGTTTTTTTATATGGCCGGTGTCATCAACTTCTCTGAAGCCCTCAATATCATTTAATCTCTGCTCATCTGTCTTGCCTTTGCGCGAAACACCAAGCTGCGTGTGTGGCCAGTCGGTACCGAACACGATTTGGTCCGGTCCAGCTTCAATGATTGCCGTAGCAATAGGCTTGACGCTCTCCATTCCACTCTCAAATCCGTGATACAGTCTTTCGAAGCCAGAAATCTTAACAAAGACCCTTTTCTCCCGAACGAGCTCTAAGAACACTTTGAAGTCCTCTGTATTCTCTTCTCCCGGGAAAGTGCCGCCCATATGGTCAGCAACCATTTTGATCCGGGGATCAATTTCATTACGAATCAGGTCTGCCATTGCTGCCCATGCACTAACGGGGCAGAAGATGCCAATAGCCCAGCCTAATCTGGCTAATTTCAATGCGAGACCTCGCACTTTTACGATGATATCGCTTCCACGACTCTGTTTACCGTGGCCCCAAGACATCTCATGCAAACGAGCACCACGGACACCTGCAGCGTGTAACGCATCGAGTTCGGCCTCAGTTATTGTATTAACGTCAATAGTTGCTAGGCCGCGAAGTTTATAGTCTTGAAGACCTAGTTCGAGAGATCCTTGCTTTTTGAGAGTATCGAGTAGAGCAGCTGGTGATGAGCCTTGCATTGATGCATGGACAATAACGATGTTCTTACACCCTGTGACGGAGGTGGGATACTCGATCATTCTCGCTTCTTTGGGGGTGTAGGAGCGAGGAACGACATAAGGGAAAGTTGATGGATCGAAGACGTGGATGTGCGTATCCCAAGCACCTGCTGGGACGAGTTCAGCCATTCTACTCTAGGAAATAGAGGTGTTGATTTTAAAGTGCTTGATAGAATGACCTGAGATTGATGATTTCCGAAAGTAGCTTTTTTCACGACACCTCAAGCTGCCAAGGCTGCTGGATTTATACCACATGGCATAGAACCTTGTCTGGTCCTAGCTCTATTGATTCTTTGAGTTAAGCATTTGCGATGGATTGCTTCGACCGTGAGTACGTGTCTGAATTCCCACACTCCTATTCCAAACAACGCGCTTTTCCCCGCAAACAATACGGACATTTCCCCGGACCATCAACGGAGATCCACGGTCCGCTTTCATCGACCCATCTTACCCCGTAGTCAGCCATACCGCACGACCTACTAACGTAGGTGCGTAATCCTACCTTCACCGCAGCTCCTTGGAATGGAGTTTCTGGAGAAGACGATATCACATTGCCACATTACCCCGCATATACCAGCCTAGTTTAGACACTTTGTACCCGGTTGTTGCAATGTGCGCCAAACTAATGGCTTCTATCTTAGGTTCAGGTGAACGGCTACTTTGGGTAGTAAGCCTGTTAGGTAGTCGGTCAAATAGCGGGAGACTACACCACGCGGAGAGTCAAATTTACGCCAAGGAGATACTAGCTTGGAGTTGACGTTAGGGTGCAGCAAGACCTATATCATCAATGTGGGCGAGACTATTGTAGGACGTACAGTAATGCTCCGTCACAACTTATTTATGGCTTTCTGTGGACAACGTCTATTCTCTTATACAAATCATCCTCCGACATATCCAATCCCCTTTCTGCTAGGCCCTGTACACCGAATTCCTCGTCTCAGATTCATAATAGACAATCGAAAGCACTGAGTCCTTGCCCACCATGGCGAATATTAAAGCGGCAGCAAAGTCTCTCTGGGAGAATCTCAAGGACTCTCTCCGCATGAAGCCCATCCAGTATATGGTCTGGATGCTAGGTTGGTCAATCTGGACCCTCGGGTCTTTGCAGTACTACGCTCTGCCATTCACTCTGAGCAGCGTCGCTACATACTTGGACGTGAAACAGACCAAAATCTCGGAAGCTAATACTACAACTATGATTGCGAGATTGCTGGGAGCTCTCATTTTCGGCGTGATATCAGATCAATACGGTCGCAAGATTCCACTGATGATCGTCTTGGCCCTTGAGGGTATCTTTACACTTGGTACCGGATTCATTAGGACTTATGGACAGCTGATCGGTCTTCGATTGATGTTTGGTATGTTCTTCGTCGAAAACTATATTATTTCTTGTAAACTAATTGCCATGTCCTCAGGTATTGCGTACGGCGGTACTTATGGTCTCATCATGGCTATGGTTCTGGAAGCTGTACCTAGGCGATCTCGCGGTCTCGTCGCAGGCTTCACCCAGCAAGGATTTTCATCGGGATATCTCCTGGCCTCAGGATTACACCTAGCACTAAGTGAGCCCCATTCGGCTTCTCCTGTCTATCGCCCTAACATATTTGGCTGATGTTCCAAGACAAATATGGCTGGCGTCCTCTCTTTTGGCTTGCCGCCGGACTTACAGTTCCCATCGCCGTCCTCCTCCTCATAGCACCAAGCTATTCAATCATGGCAGAAGTGGTAGCTGAAGCTGAAGGCGTGGAACACGTCGACCCCCGCGCTGCTGTCGGTGGCAATTTATCCTTTTTAGCCAAGGTTAAATATGTGATCCTTCGTCATCCCAAGGCTTTTATCTATGCGGCTTGTTTGGCGGCCTGTCTGGCAACCATGGGCCACGGAACGATGGATCTCTATCCAACCTTTTTGACGACGCAGCGTCATCTGGACGTCCTTCATGAGACTTGGATTACTATCATTCTGCAGATAGGTGGTATTTTAGGTGGCGTTACAGGCGGGTTCCTGTCACACCGGTATAGTCCCAGATGGGTGGCAGCGGCCAGTGCACTTCTCTGTGCTCCATGGTTACCTTTATGGGTGTTGCCCAAAAAGTGGAATGAGCTCGCAGTAGGAGCATTCTTTCTACAGTTCTTCTACGGCGCTGCTATTGGCAATCTTGGCAATTTGATGCAGCAGCTTTGCCCCCACCCTGGGTTACGTGCTGCCTTCACAGGAGTAGCGTACAATATCGGAAATGCCATCTCCTCAGTTGCTCCCACCATCGAAACTTCTCTTGGGGAGAGGTTTCCTACTGCTGATGGAACTCCGGATTATGGGAGGACGCAGATGATTCTCGTGGGCATTGTAAGCTTCACTGTGATATCTGCGCGAACTATATCATCTTTACTGTTGGCTAATTCATGATAGGTCATTGCTCTGCTCATTACAACTCTAGTCAGTATGCCACTGAAGAGTCTCAACAAGGAGTGGGATGAAGAAGATCCCAACGCCGCCATCCCCACCGTTCCGACTCACGACGATGCTAAGGCTGATCTTGAAATGGGTGCTCAAGACACTTCCAGTCTTGACAAATCAGCTGGCATGAACACGGAGACCGTTCACGTAGAACAGGTTGGGCAAAACGATGATTCAATTACACCGGAGAAAAAGATTTGATTAGTGCTTTTCGAGAGTATGCCTTCAGAAGCAGAACGAGATTCATAGTCGCGTAACCTTTATCGAGCATTGTGACATTTATCATAAAACATTATTTTGATCTGATGTTTCTTCATTCAGGTAGATACAGCATCAAAGTCACGCATGAATCCAAATAATGAATCCAGGTCCTCGATGAATGGTTGGAATTCAGGTATACTTTGATATTGTTCAATAGCGCTAGGACTTATGGACGTATCAGGAAACATTTGGTGGCTCAAGTCAAAATCAAGCGGGAGCACATCTTCGATGTTCAAGTCCGGCCCTACCAGATCACGTTAGTCTCTTAAAACCTCAACATCAAGAGCAAAAAAGAGGTGCTTACCTGATACATCTGGAATGCCATTGGCATGCATCAATCTCCTGATAATCTTTGCTGGAACGGACACCCCGCAATTTGGAACAGCCAACTCATCCAGACATCGAAGACAAACTGTTAGAGGAGAGGATAAGCCACCACGTTTTGTACTTTCACGAACCACCTGATTTCTTGCGTGAATGGTACAAGCTACATAAAGCGCGTAGCTAAGCATATAATTAGCGCGACGCAAAGAATACGCGGACTGGTATGCTAGAGCAAGGCTGGTGATGTTTCGAGCTGCTGTCACACACCGTTCCCAAGAGTGGGCTGTCGAGATGTTCGCGGTCCATAAATGACCATTCCTTATGAAAGGTCGATGTAAGATGATCATGAGAGACCAATACATTGTTAGAAGAATTAGTATATTCGGGGCTGCTATGCTTGTATAGCTTTTCCACGGTTCAAAACGAAGTTCCGTAGGTAAATTCTGATACCAATAATGTAACTTTTCGTCCATGACACCCAAATATGGGCGTGCAGTATCTGAGTTGGCGCCTACAAAATAAAAATGATCAATTATGCTAGTCATGATCTTGGAGAGTGAACACAATTGTTGGAAAGTGGTTATAGAGAATAGTCGGGTCCCGTTTGGCTGTTGTTTTGTTTGGGGTTGTTGACCAGATTTTGGGTCGAGGTACGGCGTCCACATTTCATTCTCCTCCAGAGTGTCCATCAAATCCCAGGATACGTGAGCATCGCGAAGCGGGATCATATATGGTCTGCCAAAATAAAGGCTCTGTAATTTATCACAGATGAATGCGCCCCAAAATACTCGTCGGCGAATCTCAACGTCTTCAGCATTTCCGGATATTTCCTTACAATCTAGATGTAGACCTAAATCATAGACCATACGTAAAGCGTATCCGACGTAGAGCCAACCCTTTGAGGTGCGTCCTTTTGCATTAAAAGTGGCACCGAGCAGAAGCAGACCTGTGATGGTGGGAATACTGGATGATTCCAGTAATGACTGTCGCGTCAAAAGTTCATCGCAGCGGTCAAAGAACATCTTACCGGCCGTTTCCGGCAGCGCAGGATCTTCTCTGACCTCGAGACGCTCCGAGAATTTACTGCAACATCCAAATACAGCATTCAACAGGAATTCTGAGCAATATGGGCCTCCAGTAACTAGATCTCGCATGAATGCTGGACGGTATGTGAGATGATAGGTATGATGCTGCCGGTTCCAGTGTAGATCTAGCAGATGCATTGCTAGTTCTCCTGGGATCCCGCCAATCTTTTCTCTTCTCCGGAGATCATGTTCTTTTTGTCTCTGTAGAGCAGCACTGGCGATTAATTCATATCGATCCGGTGCATTGTCTAGGTTTGATGCCCGCTGTGCTGGATCTGTGATACTGTTGCTTGGACTTTCAACGTGAAGATTTGAAGTTGGTCCGAATATTCGGATATTGCCGGACTCATCGCGTGATATGAAAGTGGCTATGTGCTTTCCATCGGCGGTGGCGTTGACCACTGGACTTTCGTTCTGATGGTTATCCACAACCGGTATGTCATTCAATGGATTCGGCGCGGACATAAAAGATTCATGTGTGTTATTGCCAAGAGATAGAGACGAAGTCAATCCTAGACTAGGCAGAATAATTGAGTCGTTGTCCTCTAGATCAAGACAGTCTAGAATTTTGTTGCGAGCCTCAGCGTCGGCGTTTTTGAGCGATATCAAAACCTCTTGTAACGCGCGTTTTTCTTCCTGTGCCGCATCTATCAAAGCACGGGATGGTCTAAAAGATCATTCAGCGACTGAAAAGGCCTTCCATATTCCAGTAATACACTTGCCTTTGTCTGGGGGGGTCCCTGCGATAGATGCACTCGCGGTTGTGATTGACACAAGAGCTACATTGGGGCCGCTCATTGTCGCATTTGATCTTGCGCGATCGGCAGAACTGGCACGAACGAGCTAGCGATGCGCCAGACTGCCGCGGCGTGGTCATGGCTATTGTATGGGTTGCATTTCTCCGATACTTTAAAAGTCGTGAATGGTGATGTGCGAGTATTGATGAGGACGAAGTTCAGGTGGATCGAATGATCGAAAGAAGGAAAGCACCGTTTGCATTGTTTGTCTGCGGAGTTGATGTCTTTGTGGGGAAGGAGCCATCTACTAGTCTTCAAAATACATTTCTGGATTTTTGAGTGGCTTCAGTTAATGCAATTATTTAGATGTGGATCTCAACTATCTCTGAATCTGATCCTTTGCGTGATTGAATGATGAATGCGAATGAAATGCAGTCTTGATAAGCCTATCAACTTTTAATGAAGCTTGATATATATTCGCTTCAGAGGATCCGGATCCTATAGTTACGGCACGGTGAGTATCTATTACGAAGTCAGACATGATACTTAGGTAACCCCCGAAGCTTTGATATTTCTTCCGGAAGGATTGATTGTATCTGTACCCTCTCGCCACTACTCAGCTACGAATGTATTTTGGTGATCACTCTTCCAATGCGTCAATAGGGATCGTCTTCAACGTGAAAACCGATATAGTGAAGACTTATCGAGCCTCCCGCATTAGTAATGAATTCGAGATGATCTGGCCATGACTGTGACGCATGAACTTACATAGTAGTCTCATACGGCATGTGAGAAAGATGTGGATTTCGTAGATTTACCAGGGCGTTGTCCGTTTCCTCCGCCATGATCTGATGTCGGCAAACATGCCGAGACTGGACGGCGGATAGTCATCCGTGGAGGGTAAACCGCCGTTAAGTCCCCGCTCAAAGCTACCCCATATTACTTACGGAGCATCATTCTCCGTGAAGTCCTCTTTGATGCTCCGCTGAATGTTTAGAACTTGCTCTTCGCGCTTCATGCTAATTGCTTGAGTACAATGAGCCCACCATGTGACCTTTGTCCGATGAGCGCTATCTAGAAGACTGGCATTATTTGCATGGCATTTAGCGCCATAGGTCGAGCTCCAGTCATTATCTTTTGTTTAAAATAAGGCTCTTTATTCTTTGATTTCTTCTCTGTTTGAATACTATTCGTTTCTCTCCCAAACCACTCTTCCTTCCATATTGCTGGCAGCGCAAATTTCAAATATGGCACTTCCATCATCGTGCGACGTCCTCGTCGCAGGCGGCGGCAACGCCGGCTTCAGCGCAGCAGTAGCCGCCAAACAAGCAGGGGCAAAACACGTCATTTTAATCGACAAAGCCCCCGAAGAATGGGCCGGCGGAAACACCTTCTTCACTGCTGGCGCCTATCGCACCGCTCACAATGGTGCTGCTGATTTACTCCCTCTCGTCAACAACGTAGACGCAGAAACCGCCAAGAGAATCGATTTGAAACCATACACTACACAGGACTTTGCGAATGATTTGCAACGTGTGTGTAAAGGCCGGTCTGATCCGGGTGTTAGTAAAGTACTGGTGGAGGACTCGTTTGCGACTGTTCAGTGGTTGAAGCAGAATGGGATCCGGTTTCAACTTTCGTTTAATCGGCAGGCGTACGAGGTGGATGGCCGACTGAAATTTTGGGGTGGAATGGCACTCAAGACGGAAGATGGTGGGAAGGGACTTATCGAGGATCATAAAGCTAATGCTGTTCGACATGGTGTTGAGACTTACTACTCTACTGCTCTGGAACGATTATTGACGAATCCGGATACTGGTGCGGTTGAGGGAGTCATGGTACGGCACGAGGGCCGAACGGCGACTATCAAAGCGGGAGCGGTGATTCTCGCCGCCGGTGGCTTTGAGAGTAACTCTCGCATGCGCACTCAGTACTTGGGACCTGGATGGGATCTTGCCAAAGTTCGTGGAACTCCTTACAACACGGGAGACGCGCTGGAAACCGCCATCCGGGACGTGAAAGCTAAACAAGTGGGAAACTGGTCTGGTTGTCATTCTGTAGCATGGGATGCAAATGCACCAGCACATGAGGGGGATAGAATTGCGTCGAATGAGTTCACAAAGTCCGGATACCCACTCGGTCTCATGTTCAACAACAACGGAGAACGATTTGTGGATGAAGGTGTTGACTTGCGCAATTATACGTACGCCAAGTTTGGTCGTGCGATTCTTAACCAGCCTAACCAAAGCGCGTTTCAAATATGGGACCAGCGGGCAATTCCTATGCTCCGTTCTGAAGAGTATCGCCCAGAGCGTGTGCGCCAGATAATTGCCAACACCATCCCTGAGCTCGCCGATAAACTCGTCGGACTGGGTCTAGAGAACCGGCAAGCATTCATTGACAATGTGAGCAAATACAACCGGGCAGTCTACGCGTTTCAGAAGGAAAACCCACGCCAGAAATGGGACCCTTCGATTCGTGATGGCGTTTCCACTCAGTCCAACGCGATTCAGTTGCCATTGGCGAAGAGTAACTGGGCGCTTCCTCTAGACAAGGGCCCCTTCATGGCTGTACACGTCACATGCGGCATAACATTCACATTTGGCGGACTTGCCGTTAACCCGCAATCCGCACAGGTTATTTCTTCGGTGACTGAGAAGGGCGTTGAAAATCTGTATTGCTGTGGTGAAATGCTTGGTGGTTTGTTTTACGACAACTATCCCGGTGGTAGTGGTTTGACGTCAGGGGCTGTGTTTGGTAGACGCGCCGGCACAGCTGCGGCGAGAACAGCGATGCAAAATGCTGGAAGTGGGATCATTGACCGCGGAGCGAGATTGTAGGAAATAACGTAGACAAACAAATACTCCAATAGCCTCCACTTCCTCAAAGGCGATTGAATCATGTACAGGGTTGGATAGAACAAGATAAATCATCTAGTGCGAATGATTTCAGACTGCAAGTCATGATCACAATCAATGTCTCGAGCATATTCAGATACATACAAGTGTGTTGAGAACACAGAACAATGACCATGTCTTGAAAAGGGTATAATGACATCCTTATGTTCGAGGTTGTCTAAGTATGGAGATATAATCACCTGCAGATTATTCAAGACCGCGTCAGTATTCTATGATCGAAGGTGATGTACGATGATATATCAGGAGACTACGTTAAACTTACGCGCAATTTGCCAATGTTCTGCAGAAAACTGCAAAATGGACCAGAGTGCCTGAACCTCCTTTTCCATCGGAGAAAACGTCGAATCAAAAGGGACTTGATCGAATCGGCCACGTTCCTTCATTTCAAGCAATATCACATATGTCATATTAACAAAATATGGAAATGTCTCTCTGAATATCCCACTATCACCAGTGGCGTTAGCAATAGTAAACCCGGGATGCTTGAAGAGGTGGTCGTCGAAGAAGTCGGAGAGTATACGAAGCATGGTCTCGAGCGCTCTGGTAGATTCAACTCTATCTTGCTCTGAGAAGTGGAACGTCATTCTAAGCCGACTTTTGTGAAGATAGACGAAAGCGCTAGTATGTTTCCGTTAGACTTCGATCGATCCGACTGAGAACGATAGATGAACTCACTTGAGCCCAATTGCGATAGCCTCACAGCACAATCCTATCCCCAATCCAAGTGTAATGGTTAAAAATTGTAGGAGCCCTTGGTCGACTGCCTGAAAACGTAAACGACCAGCGGGGGTCATCACTTCTGGATCTCGCACGACTCGCAAAACCATTTCCAACCAGACTGCAGCTCTAGCTTGCAGGTGGTACGCGAAGTAATGCGGATCGATAGTCAAGTACGGTTTCGCCAACTGCAATTCATATTCGAGACGCTCGTTGTTCATAATTTCTGCTTCATCAACGTTGATTGGCTTGATGGCATATCCGTTTTCAAGACTGAGCATCCTAGGAGACTGTCAGAGCTTGTTCTTCAACACGATACTGGCACAAGCCAACCCACCTTTCATGAATTTTCAAGCCCCACCAAAGCCTCAGAATATCGTGGTTTTTTGAAGATTCTGCCCCGAACGGCGGTAGACTTAGAGAATCACGCACGCCCCCCAGCTGCCTTATTTGAGCCATGCTCGAACATACGTTCATGGTCATATAGGAAGGGTTGAGCATTGCCTGCCCATACTCGTAAATGGAAAGGAAAAGACCCGCTTTAATGATGGTAGTACTGGCTTCATGGATAGTGGCTGGCTCCCAAAACAGACGCTTGACGGTGGTATACATCGACTCGCGTAAGGCGTCTGGTTGATCATCATGGCCGGTGCTCATTAACGGTCGGGTCAGCATAGACATGGTGAGAAGCAACAAAATTGGTCCTCGAGACCTCTGAAAGATATCATCTTCACAAAGTTCGCGGAATGTGTCTTGTTGGATGATGGGCATCCACCTCGGACAGGAGGCGAGAAATGCAGTTGCAAGCTCGACTATCAATCGTCTATGGTTGACGACTATTGTATTGAGCCGGGACACATAAGCCGGGCCCAGTAGAACCTGAAGATTAGCCAAGTCCTCGGCTAGCGTGTCTTCGGTTGACTCCTGATAGACATAGCTGATAGACTCTGCCTGTACGATGTTAGTCTTGCCTGCCGGCAGTGCTGTGGCTCGATAATAGCATTTGAACAGTAATCTATTGGTGATGTATCTGGTCAGCACGCATCTCTTGTGGGGGCCCGAGCAGACTAGGGTCGGGCCAAGGGACCAATATAGCTCGAAACTTGTTAGAAGACGCCATCAATCGAATGCATACCGTTCACAATGACCACAGACGGGGTATGCTTTGTCACACTTTTTCTTGCGCTCGCTACATTTCAAGCACGCGGATTGAGCCTGCATTCTGCTTGAAATAAGTGATAAGAAAGACAGGGCGTAACCTGGGTATGTGTAGGCAGCAATACGCGATGCCACATTGAGATGACCTGAAGTTGAGGGAGCAAGAACGGAGTCAATTGCGCCTGAGGCAGGAGAGTCGATTAGTCAGAGCCGAGAAAGGAAAGGCGCGACCCAATCTTTGACCGACCCTGGTCGTTTTAGCCCGATCCGATCCCTGCAAGATCCCCACTTGCACAGCTCTGAGTGGCCGGTATAGTTCAGTTCAGCCCATCTAGTACCCATCTGGATGCAGAATAGCCAATGATACTGCAAGATACCAAAGCCTACCAAACTTTGACATTTGTATAATTATGCGCTAACCCAAACTGGATCGAGTTGTATGTCTTCTCCTCTACTCCCTACGCTGTTCCATATAGCATATAGGAGGTCTCTCAATGTGATGGTTGACAATCAGGGCTATCGGCCATAAAGCAGCGCTCACTTAGTAACGTATAAAGCCGTTGTACCAATCTCAGAATCAAAATGTCTCTTCTATTCATCAATTCGTTCAATACTTGCCTCACCTGTACTGAGACTGAACCACTCAATCCACCATGGGCCCGCAAAAGTATATCCCCGAGCTGCCAAAAGACACAAGTCTCCACGGCAAAACCGTCCTCGTCACTGGCGGCACCAACGGTATCGGCTATGAAGCTGCCCGCCAATTCCTTACTTTCCAAGTCGCCCGTCTCATAATCACGGCTCGAAATGCATCGAGGGGTGCAGAATCCGTGCGAGCCCTTCGTGCAGATCCTACTGTTGCAAAACACAACCCTGATGCTATCATTGATGTTTTTGACTTGGATCTCGAAGATTACAAATCCGTGATCAAATTCTGCGATCAAGTCAAAAGAGATGCGCCTGATTTGGATGTACTGGTCTGCAACGCTGGCATGGCTCAGATGGCTTTCAAGCTGAGTGTTTCAGGCCATGAACAGACTATGCAAGGTTTGTTGTGTCTTATCTGATTCAGTGCAGCCTAGCTGATATTTGTTTTCACCAAAAAGTCAACTGTTGGAGCAATTTTCTACTCGTACTGGAATTGCTTCCCGTCCTCCAAGCCACCGCAGCAAGAAAAGGACAACCGTCTCATCTTACATTTGTCGGATCCAACATGCAAATGGGACATACCCTTACTACCAACCCTGTCCCTTCATCCGCGAACGTCCTTGCCTTTTTCGACGATGCGAAAACAGCCAACAAACTAAAACGATACAACGACAGCAAACTAATAGTGAATGCTTTTATTCACCAACTTGCCACAATAGTGCCAAGTTCAGAGGTAATTGTCAATAATTTCTGTCCAGGCGCTGTTCCGACGAACCTTGAACAAAATGCTCCATGGTTGATCAGGAAGATTGTGTTGACGGCCAAGAACTTGATTGGAAGATCGATTGAGGAAGCAGGCCGCACGGTCGTCTACGCGGCCACTTTAGCTGGTACAGAGAGCCATGGCAAGTTTCTGCAGCACAATGAGGTTGTCCCGTAAGTACTTCTTGCCGTGAATGTCTTTCCATGCTGCAGACTCCAGTATCATCTCTGTTCAGTGTGTAACTCGATCTTTCTGACTTGTTCTTTCTTCATCGACTGCAGTGGACCGCCATTTCTTGACCAAGAAGCAGGAAAGAAATTCACTCAAAGACTATGGACCGACACTTTGGCAGAACTCAAGACCGTTGATCCACAACTAAGGGTAGGAGCATAAGTGCTCTTTTTGATGGTAGAGTGGCATTTCCAACGGTACAGAACTTTTGATGCGCGACTTTTTTTTCCTTTTTTTTTTCGTTGTTCTTGCTTAGGGCTTCGCGAAGCCGGGACTGGTTGTATAATTTAGTTTTTTGCTTGAGATAATACTTGCCTTGTGAAACTTTACTTTAATACTCAGTTACACCGTATCTTGGAGAATCTTCTGTCTGCAATTACGGATCTTTTCCGTTCAGTTTTGTGTCTGATACCAGACTTTCGGTCAACTGCACCAATGCTATAGATTCCCATTTGCAGTATTTTGCTTCTCGTTGGCCTCGTTTGCATCTAGAATTCCATATTTTCTTACTTCGCCTCGAAGCGATATATAGCGGAATAAGGTCAATCGACTCGGTCGAGTCAAACCAGCGTTCAGGATGTTTCTTTCTCTATGTAGCCTTTAAAATATGCTACGTTGTTGTCCTCGATGCATCACGTAGCGAGTCTTCATCACCGTAGCTATGCGATTAAGATTCGATTGACGAAATCTATCCTGAATTACTGTATATTGTGTTGTATGAAAAGGAGATATCTATACGCTACATCAAGGAGAGACATTGATCAACGAGGGACAGTGCAAACAGAGGAAGACTACACTATCTTGCCGTGGATTTAATGCTGCCATAGAGCCGTACAAAAAGCATCATATTCTTCAAATATTAAAGGTGAAAATTGTACTTCTCATTCGTTTCTGTCAGTCGATTGGACTCAATCCGAGTAAATACCTTGTAGCGCGGAATGACGGGAACAGGCCAAGTACAATGTGAACATGTTCTACGGAGTACGGTCGGCCAAGGGTGCAAGATATACCGCGGCAATTAAGCCTGATACACTGCGAAGCTCAAGAAGAAATACATGAGAAGGAAAAAAAAAAAAAAAACATACAACAGCTGGGATTCACTTGTGGTCACCCACCAAATTACTAACCAGCCGGCGTGTGGCTTAAGTACGGCTGAGCGGACGGGAAGCCCTGTTTTCCACACCCTATGGTCGTATGTGACAGTAAGGAGAGGTAAATCAATCTATACAACTTTCAACTAGTCTCTAAAGGATCCTCAAGCCATGTCTTCGTCAAAGTATTGCCTACTCAATTCCTCCGTCTCTAATGTCAGACTCGCCGTTAACAAAGATGTCACGAAACCGAGTCCACCGAACCCAGTTAATATGTACCATATCGTATGCATTGAATCTCTGTACACGCTGCGAACGGCATATAGCTCTTCTGGAGACAAGTCTGGTAAGTTCCTCAAATAGGGTATAAATCCTATAGCCTGATTAGGATCTTTGAGAACGGCCACGGCCTCTGGTAAGCTCGAACCAAGGCTGGCAATGCCACGACCAAAAGTGCTGCTAAATGACGTTGATCCTATCGCAAGTCCAAGAAGTGCCCCAAACAAGCGGAACGATACCAAGACACCGACTGCGAGCCCCTGATCCTCAGCCGTTGGTGCACTCGCCTGCATAGAAATAGGGAGAACGGTGAAAAGAGAACCCATCCCAATCCCAGCAAGGACTTGAAAACTTGCTCTCGTTGCTGACGAGGACCCGACGTCCCATATAGCAAACAGACCAGTACCAATAGTCAGTAGCACCCACCCTGACCAGATTTCCCAACGATAATGGCGCACATACTCGACCAGCCACGCTGCAAAACCGCTAAATGCCGTAATCATACACAAAAGTGGTAGCATTGAGATTGCAGACTTTAGCGGCGGTTCCAGAAATACTGACTCAAAGAATAAAGGCATATAGAGCAACAAAGTGTACACGATCATACCGTGTATGAAGCTTCCAATTAGGGTAACCACGGCGGTGCGGGAGCGGAATAATCGATACGGAAATACAGGCTGAGCCGGCCTCGCTTCGTAAATCGCCAATACTGCAAGAACCAGAACACCGGTAATTAGAGGGACGATCGTCCTCCATGACGACCATGGATACATCGCACCACCCCAACTGAGCGGGAGGGCAAATACTGTGATTCCACTGGCGAAAAGAACGAGACCGAACCAGTCTAGACTTGCCAATCGAGACCACATGGATGCTTCAATGGGCTTCAGATGCAAGAAAAGGACTGCAAGTGGCGCAGATACCGCTACTATTGGTAAATTGATCCACCCAATCCAGCGCCACGTGGCATACTCGCTGAAGACGGCACCGAGTATAGGGCCCAACGCAGTTCCGATCGCCATAGGAACGGACATCAGTCCAAGGTAGAGAGGACGCTCTTTTAACGTTGTGATGTCAGCAATGATTATCTCGTTCAACACGTCCAGACCACCCCCACCGAGGCCTTGGATAACACGCCCCAGTATGAGAATTGTCATGGAATGAGCGACGGCGAAAATGATTGATCCACTGAAGAATAGGACGAAGCCGGTATACAAAGCTATCTTTCGACCGAGCACATCTGATACACTCGTGTATATTGGCTGTACAATAACTACAGCAAGCATAAACGAGATGCTCGCCCAGAATGCTGTGAGAGAAGTGCCATTGAGGTCGCTCGTGATGATCTAGACACGCGCACACTTTAGCAATGACCATTCTTTTATGATATCGACCAACTCACCGGAATGGCAACTGATAATGCAGTTGCATCCAATGATACAATTAGGATAACCAGCATCAATGAGAGAACGGCCAGGTAGAATGACGGCTTTCTCTTTGAATTTCCTGACTCAGCAGCCTCAAAATTGGTATTGCCAGTCATGATTGGCGATTCCTTTTTGACCTTTTCGATGGCTTCGTCGCAAACCGTACTTTGCGACTCATCGTGTTGCATTGGTCGAGGCGCGACTTCTTCAGTATCCGTCATGATTCTCACTGATTGCAGCGTCATCGAGTTTTTCCTGGCATATAGCCGATGTCACTTTGAACAACTATTGTTACTTTGCAGTAGCGGGATTTGTGCAGATTATGTCCTGGATGCGGCTTCGTAGTTGATCAATCGTTCTTCTGAAGTACATTCTTCGTGAATGCAGGTAGGCAAAATAATACTTTGTGCTATAGATGTGGACGAGCCGATCAACAATTTCATTGCTCTCTCCATTATATCTTCTTTTAATATGAGTAATTATAAATCCAAGAAGGAAAATAGAAGAAAAATCGATGCTTCCTCATCATGAATCTGCTATAATCATATCCACGCCGAACCCCGTACTCCGAATGCGGTCAAATACTAGGGCCACTAGGCATAACATTCAACAACTCAGTAAGAAAACCAGGTCGATATCATAAGGGCAATTGGCAATGATTACAGATATATCATTGTTTTGGTTTTATATGATTCATAGCTACAGTATGGTTAGATCCATGTCTTGCGACGGACACCGAACCGACGGGCTTACCATCAATGATTGATTTCCATGTGCTTCTCTTCTGGGGTATATCGTTGAGGGTCTCGGTATCACTGTAGAAAGACTCGGCGGAGCTTTTGACTGGCTTCTTCGTGGGCTTGACGATCGGTCTTGGTTTTTGGTAGACCTCGGGCACAGAACGGAAGTTTGGGAATCCGTTAGGCATTGTGTAATAGACAAAAACAATACTGGCTGGATCCGAATGGCTAGCCTAGAGTTGCGTGTAGTGCTGTTGATTCGAGGTCAGAAGGACGATTGAGTAATTGATGCTCAGGGTTTTAGTGGCAGGTGTGGACGATTATGTTTCTCCTGGATCACGATATTCAAATTCTAGTAGAAATCTACTTGAATATATACACGAGCTTCTACATTCCTACATCTATATTGTCATTTCACTTTGAAGTAACAAATACCATACGAGACCTCAAATCCGACTCAAATCCGAGCCTCGGACTTCGTGTCCGATAGAAGGACGACATTGCATACATCGATTCAGCCAACCAAATGCTGAGCAATCACGGTGTGGGGCGCACTCCGAGAGCCGATTTCTACCCCGACATTGAGCTTGTATAAATCTCATCCTTCCCTTCTCAGTCCGATCTCCTTCTCTCACGACGGATTCAACGCCGACTCGCATCATGTCATCGCTTCGGCGGAATGGATTACTAAGCTCGTGTGAGCCGTGCAGGCGATCCAAGCTGAAATGCGATCATACAGTTCCTTGTAGTCGATGCCGGCGAAGAAAGAGGCCAACACAATGCGTCTACCATCCTGCTCCAATGACTAGGCTGCTGCCTACAGAAGGTCAAAGACTTCCCATCAGTGTCTCGCGCAATTCAGTGACCGGGGCTTGGAGGGCTGATGATACCTCCACAAATCATTCGTGCTCCAGCAGTTCAACCGTCCAGGGCAATGAGAATTGCAAGCAGATATGTCCCGAGGGCCCGTTGCGAGACCGGTTCATTGCCGACTGGAGTAAAAAGGCCGCATCGTCACCCGGCACCGGCGTACTCGGTCCTACCAGCTACTCCGCGGTTTACGATGAGAGCGAAGATGTGCTCAGATCCCCTACAGCAACTACATCTTTCCGCGAGTTCTCCAAATCACTCCGACGTAGCCAAACTTTAGTCAATGATGCAGATATTCAAGTTGGTGCGGAACTCTTGCTCTTCCTATATGAGGATTTCACTCTCTACGAGCGCATGTCGATATCCAAGTTTCATCACTGCGAGGGTTACATCTTCGCACCCTCTCTGCTTCGCCTGCTCTTCGCTTCCGTCAGACAGATGTTGAATAATGCTGTCAGAGATGAGTCCGATCCCATGACAGACTTGAAAGATCTATCCAAAAGAATTTTCGAGAGCTGCTCAAAGATTATTCATATAGATGCTCATATGACACCACAGGATTACTTTATCTCCATGCCCAACAGGTGGGAGGTAGCTGGTGTACTGTTTTCAATCATCGGCGCGAGTTCATTCCTTCTTCCGCCTTCCGATATGCTCTCTTTACATCCCAGTGCCGCCAGTGTAGACCGACAAGGTTTGGCTCTGGTGTGCATCTCTGCTGGAGAAAAATGTATTAAGTTCTGTGACAATGCTGGTGTTATGTCGGAGCCACTCTCCTGGGCTCTACTTGCTCATGCCTCGCTTCTGACATATATTCATGGTGATCACGGTAAGATAGATTCTCTTTTCTTCTTTGAGTTTCCTCAAGGAGAATTTATGATGGCTATCAGATTCTGATACAAAGTCAAATTAGATTATCGGCCTTGGAAAATGCTAGGCGATCTCTCTACACTCGTATACTCTCTCGGCTTTCATCAAAGAGAGAATAGCGACACATTACCCTTCTTCCTCGTCGAGCACCGCAAGCGACTCTTACTCGGAGCATACTCGATCGACAAGGAATTAGCTACGTTTCTTGGACGTCCACCAAGAATCAGTTGGCGACATATTGATGTCGATCTTCCTCTTGATATCACCTATAATGAACTCCTTGCGGAACCTGAAATCCGAGAGGCCGCCATTGCACAATTAGACCAAAATGGTTGGAATACACAGGGAACAATTACGAAGACCACCTATGTCCGCGCTATGTACAAGATGGGCCAAGTCAGAGAATTAGTACTAGAACTTTCTCTCAATGCTCATCACCAGGACTTGGAAAGAAAGATTTTTGACATTACGAATCTTGCAGCTGAGATTCGTAGCCAGTTACCGCCGCGCTTCAGGACGGCTGCGTACAACGATGGCGTGACTGCTGGGGAACCAGATTCGAACCTTATGGCACTTTGCTTCCATTTGGAGTGCCTATACAACGAGCTTATTATGCAGAGAATCCTTATCAAGCGGACCGGCCACGAGTCCCAAAAATTGCGAGGCATCGCCCATGAAATGATAACCACGCTTTTGCTAGTCAATGGAAGTCGAGCTCCGGATGGAAGGGACAACAATACTGTAGCTTGGAATGTGAGTCGTTCATCGCTCTGCTTTTGAACATCCTGCTCTGCATCGCTGCTAATTCATGGACTGAAGACATCCTTCTATGGACTTCCGTCTGCTGGCGTGCTAGCAATTGAACTCCTTCGCCAGTGTCAAAGCAACCATCCTGATCCAACTTTTCCTCGCTCTGAAGTCATTCAAAATCTGAGCAGATTTGTGGGGGATCTGGAATATGCCATTGTACGAGAAGCCGGGAATTATGAGATATGTCAACAGGCTCGGAAGTTGATTCGATCTATACTCGATCGTGTTCTGTCGGCACCGCAAACATCGTTACCAGTCAATACAGAGGCCAGCTCTATGCCCATTGAATGGTTGGGTAGTGGTGATATTTGGTTGAACCAGGATTCGGATTTCATGAGGTGGATAAACAACTTCGACTGGACCCAAGACGCATCTATCGGAGAGTAGGGAGTGGCGGTTACTTTACGACATCCTGCATATGTGAGTGGTTGTAATGATAGCTTCGTTCGATGGATATTCACTGCAAGCTTATGGACGAGACCTTCAGTTGAGGCCAGTGCTTGTATACGTAGTTCGGACTTGTGGTCTTGATATGATATGATCCTAGCGTTGTAGATAATCACCACCAAAAGAAAAGCCAATACATGCAGAATTGTTAGTCCCTGGAAAAGTACGTGAAAGTTTCCAACCATAAAACTTAACGAACCAGACCTTCATAATTTTCAATTCGTCGGTACTGGAAAAGCATTGCTGTCATAAGTAAATACACTGTCAAAGCATCGACCGTTTCATGACCACAACCTTTCATCATAATCAATTCAACCCAAAATTTCATATCATTGTTATTTGGCGACCAGTATCCCCCAGAAAACATATCATTTGAAAACCGACAACGGATGAAGATGCTCTCGTCCTCGAAATATCGCCCTAAAAAAATCTTCTCTCTCCAACACACTTACTCCTAAGCCGCCTGGCAAGACGACCAGTATGCACCCTCAGCGACGCAAGTTAGTCCGGAAGCGCAGACCGTGGAACCTGTATAACCTTCGCCGCCGCACTATTTTTTTTTTTTATTTGATCAGAATGCTGTTCCCGGATATTTTGTTTTAAGTACACATCATCGTAGTCATTTAAAAAATACATCCACGAACGCCAAACAAATGTATGACAAGCAGAGACAAGAGGGTACTGTACATGAATCTCAAGCAAGGGGGAATGAGATGCAAAAGAAAAAAGGAGTTCTATACCTGTCCCCACTCAGCGACTGGAGTTCCAGTGGCAGTGGCAGTTGATGTCGATGTTCCGGTCGATCCGGAGAAAGAAGGAGTAGGCGCCACAGGCGTCAAGCTTGGGGTGACGTCGTAAGAGCCGGAGCAGACTTCGCCGTCGTAGAGGATGGTCTCGACCTCCTGGGCGTAGGTGCAGCCGTCGTTGACATTCGAGTCGGAGTAACCGGCAGCCCACAGCATGACGCCGCCGAAAGTGGAGTTACCCTCGGTGGCCTTGACGATGGTGTTGAGTTGTTCGGGGGTAGCGTAATAGACTGAACCGGCGTCGGCACCGTTGGCGGCGAGAGGAGCAGCAGGGACACCAATGAAGATCTCGGCGTCGGAGGAGTTGGAAGTGGAAATGAAAGTGCTCCATTCGTCAAAGTTGAAGGCGGCATCACCGTTGATGCCCAAGGCACATGGGTATGTGTAATTGTTGTTGTTGTAGAATTGGACGAACAGCATATCGAACTCGGAGTCCTGGATCATGGTCCCCATGTTAGGTTCGGGAATGGGGCATTGAGGAGCACCGGAGATGTAGTATTTGTTGGCACTGTCGCTCGCAAAGTTGGAGCGCAATGTCGAAATCAAGTAGGGATAATACTCGCTACCGGAAGCGTTCTCGATATCAAAGTCCCAGCCGTTGACAATAGCGTCACCGAAAGGACGAGTAACGCTGGATGTAGAAGGGTTACCATAGGCATCCCATAGGTATTGCCCAATGGCTTCAGCCTCAGACTGAGAGCTGAGCGAGTAACCACCGGTTCCTCCACCAAGAGACAAGAAAACCTTGACACCATTGTTCTGGCAAGTAGTGATGGCCGAGGCAACGGCATCGCAAGACTGAGAAGTACCAGAGGTAGCCAAAATGGAGCAGGTTTGGCCAATTCCACCTCCGGGGACCGTGACACCGTTACCGAACTCGTACAAGAAAGCTAGAACGATAATGTCGATCCCGCTGGTGCTGGAGCAGTACGTGGTCAGATCCGTGTTCTCGATGATTCCACCACCGTTTTGGCCCCAGTAAACAACGTTTTGGCCGGTTGAAGTTTGGCGCTTGGGGAGGCTGATAGGGCCCGCAAGGGCAGAGCTGGCCAACAGGCCGAGGCTGGCAAGCACACTGAATGAATGCATGTTGTATATAAATTTAAAAAATGGTTTGGAAGACTTGGCTTCGGGGGTATATAGAAAGTATGTGCAGATGAAGGTAAGCTTGTAAAAGGATTGTGAGTATGTACAAGACCACTTGCTAGAAGTAGCTAAGGAGAGGACTGGGAGGATCCGTCGAGGACCACCTGAGATTATTCAAGGAACGTGAGGGTGTGCTGTGCGAGAGCCTGGCTCGATGGAAAGAGGAAGAGAAAAATGAAACACGAGGAGGTGAAGACATCTTATATACAAAGGTTGACTTGAATATGACATGTGTAGTACCACATCTTTCCAGAGTGTGAACGTCGTTTCTAGAGTGGATCAGTGCAGTCTAGATAGGGTTGGGGAATGCAACCGGACACATGATACAGTAACTAGCTTTTGCATATTAGCTCTCGTGAGGTGGTAACCACCAATACAATACGCGTGTCGAGGTAGGCACAGGGTACGCTCTGAGCAAGTAGGCATTTAAGAAAGTCAGTCAGTCATCAAGTGACTGTGACGGTACCCGTTCGCTAAGGGGTGACAGCCCGGGCCAGATTGAGCTCGAGCACGTATCACGATTAACGTTAACAACGGACCAAGAGCCGAGCTCGATGAAGCCGATAAGGTAAGCCTCGAGGCCTGCAAAGGTAAGATGCAACGTTCCCTTTGGCTAGCGTGTGGTCCAGGAACAAGATGTATTAAGCTCATGGTAGTACGTACCTATTGGGTAAAGCGTGGTGGACAAAGGTTCCTAGGTACGAATTCGGGTTGGGGGCAAGCCAGCACTGACGAGTAATTCTACCTCGATGGCGGATGATCAACTTATCCTAGGAGTATCTACTAGGACATTCGTGTGACTGCTGCAGCGTGCAGTATGTAGGTGTACAGCACCATATACATGTGTAGGTCCCATACAGATTGTACATGTTACCTCAGGAATGTTGCCCGCTGTGCATGGTGCCCACTGCTGAGGATGGGAGCTTGACGGAAGTGACTCCGGACTACCGACGTGAAGAGATTGGAATGTTCACGCAGTTCTACACTAACGCGGCAAGGTAGCAATGTGTGGCGCACCTAAAGTTGTTTATCATGCTGAGCGTGGTACATCTGAACGACTTCAGTCTTGTTATCAGTGCCATGTGTGATGACGCATTCTGGAAGATTACTTTTGAATGAGTGTGGTTACACGCAAAGGTGCTATACATACACATGAGCGTCGTGATAGAGGATAATGCCTCAATCTGCGTTTCGCTGTGGAATGTCTACACAGACCGAATACGCCAAATAATGCGCCACTCTACAAATCCTTTAATCCGCCTCGTACCTGAATTCCACCGATATACTGTTTCCGGTACAGAGCATCCGTAAAACATGCTGACATTCGCTTCAGGCTCCTCGGTACTTACACGCTCACCAAAGAGGATAGAGTCGTTGAAAAAGGAGGGGCTCAATCTTATCATCGCAATGGAATTGAGTAACCAATCGATGTTACCAGCCAGCCAACTTCAAACATAGAATGACCTCGACGGGTCCGACGCCCGCTGACCGACCTGCATTAGCGGGTGATTTAAAGCATTGTACATTGGTTTAGTATTTCTGGGTGGTAGCACCACTAGCGTGTGCTAAGGACCAGGGGATTCGGTTTCTGACTGGGCCGGGGTGAAGAATCACGGACAGAATACTGGGGTTAATCTGACTGTGGTAAATGCCCTTCAAAATGGAATGTAGGTAATGTGTATGTGTCTTCCTTCCGGATAAGAGCAGTACTTATAATATAATGTTGTATCACACCAAAACATCATCGATCAAACTCACTTGACCACTTGGAGCTCATGTGAATATATCGCAGGCATTTCAAGTCATCCGACAGCCAAAGGGGCCGGTGGATTCGCCCGCCTATTCTGTTCAGAGTAGGATCGCGTCGAGATCTAAAAGGCGCCGCCCACCAATCACGGGCTCTGCTTTCAATCTCATTTAACCTTGTGAAGACGATACACCATAAGCAGGCTGAATTTAGATAAGGACGTTTCATGCGACTGATCTTGGCTAGTTGCGATTTTATTTTGGGAATTTTCGATTTTGAGCCGGAAGGTTGAATGGGTTTGAGGATGCTACGTCCTTAGGTAATGGTGTCGAGAGTGCGACGTACTGGATATTGAAGTGACAGGTAGACCCTGAACAAGCGAATTGCACATGCTGCTGCTCGTAGTAGGTCTGATTGTTGGACAATCAGGTGGATGTGCGTCTAATCTTGCTGTGAAGATTAATGTTTTAACTGTATAGCTGCGAAATAAGCCTTGAGTCCAAAAATTGCCGGATATCAGACGAAGCAAGACGAGCACTTATTGTAATGGAGTTGATTACAATGCAGATCATTGTTATTATCTTTACTGAACAAAGGATTATGCAAAGTACCAGGTATTGAAGATATTCAAATTCACTGGCGACCTCCGAAGCCCCAACAGAAATATCATTGGAATAAAGAAGCAGCGAGCAATACAAGTCCTCCAAGCCCATCCATCCCCGCACACCAATCTGCCCAATCTACCTTCGTTGTTGACGAAAATGAAAATTCGCCATCGAATGGCGCCTGCTGCGCACGAAGCGATTTTGCCGTGCTTGTACCAAAGTTCAGGCCGTGTCCTGAATCTAAACTGACCAAGTCACCGTTCGCAGCTAGTCCAAGCGACGAAGTAGACGGCAAAAGCATTTTACTACTGTTGGCACAAGGACCGGGCTGAAATTCTCGGTCCATTTCCAGTTTCCATGCGTTTTCATCACTTGCTTCCCAGAGTTGTCTCCTAGCTGGGAGTGGTGCGAGGATAATGCCGCTCTTGCTGGAGTCGCAGTCTCCTGACGGCTCAAAAAATATGAGCAGATTGATGATTTTATAAATGATGCATACTCTACATCCAGTTTAGTCATTCGTATTTCACTGAAATCAACATTTTGAACTTGCGAGGGTATAGGACTAACCTTCGATTTGACTCAGTATATATCCATTTTTGCCAATTGCTTTCAGGCTTAGCGTCGCTTGGATTCGAGTTTTCATTTCGAATATGTTGTCTTGATATAAGCTATTCCGTCGTCAACGTTGCTGCAGAGCATCTCACTGGCTGATTGTCGACGTACTGTGATGGTCCTGCATAACAGTGGATCAAAATTGTTATACTCAGTCTCCCCTTCATCCAACCTGATGATGATGTAAATCACGAGCGCTTGGATGGCAGCAAGCAATTCCCACTTGTTCATCTTCGAAACCTGAAAACCATCTAATATCAGCGTCGCCCGTTTGATCTTTTCTCTTTTAAATTCAGACAAACCTCTTCACACAAACGTTCACACTCCATACGCACATTCCGCCAAAATAACTTTCGACTACCGCGGACACGACCACTGACCATATGCATCAGACTTATACAGTTATTCAAGGGTTCCATGTAGTCAGTAGCAGAGATGTCTTCCGATATCCACACCGGATGAATGAATGGTGGCAAGGTGTCTGGACGAAGCATCATCTGCGGATATGATTTCAAGGTATGGAACATGAGATTCGCTATTCTCCGTGTTCCGGCTTTCATCTCTGGCCGGGGGATGAGTGAGCGAGGAGTATAAGGCAGTGAAATCGGGATTGATACTGAAAGTTGATTCTCTGGTGCAGACTGCTGTCCATCTACAAGTGGCTGCTCCGTGACCGGCTTGGTTGGGCTCGCCGGGTTACTGTTCATCTGCGAGCTAAGTATAAATTCTGAAAAGTCAAGATCTGCATCTAGCAAATCCAAATCCTCAAGGTTGGCGATCTCCGTGTTCGGCATGGCAAGTGTGTTGTTGTAAACCAAGTCGCTATTGTCTATTGTCGTTGTCTCAAAGTCATGGTCGACATATGATGACTCCTCCGTGGCATGCGGCGCACAGTCTCTTTGTCGATGCTGCAGTTCTGTGTCTCCATTCTGAGTATGAAGCGGATACTGACAATCGACACCCCTAGCTATACATCTCGAACAATCCGGGCGCCGATTGTCACAGCGAGTCTTTGCTTTTACGCAACCGACACAAGATCGAGAACGAACGGCACGAGAGCCGACTTTTCGAGAACGGCAATAATACCCATGTCTTCTCAATGTGGAATCTAGATCATAAAGTCAGTACTCGAAATGCCAGGTAGAAGAATAAGCCAGGCTCACGCCCATCGAAAGGTTTATTGCACAGTGGACATCGCAAAATAGAGATATTTGCTTCGGCCATTTGAAATCGCTACAAAGTAGACCGATGTTGACAACGACTCCGGAGTGGACAGAATGAAAAGAAGTCCATAAAGGTGAAATTGTCGCAGACTTTTTGACTCTTTTCGATGTTGTCTATTTGTCAGCACTACATGCTAAAGTGCGCCCGACGGACGGAGCAAATTGTACAAAGGGTTTTACGGACCATTTCGTAAGTGATTAAAGATCACGAACAAGGCCATTCAAGGGGAGCACTTTGTAGACAAGTGCTGATTTCTAATCGACGTTTGTGAATATGCGTAAGATCTCTACAGCCTGGTTATAGTTCTTGGGAATTGTTCATCGCTGGGTGTACATAAATCAGCTTCAACTAGCACTGGATAGATGAAGTCAATTCATTCAACGACGTCTTCCATCATTTGCGAGAAAACATTCAGCCAAACTCATGTTGGCGAACTTGTCTCCCAAAAAATCGTACATTTCATACAGGAATCAAAATGGCAGCCCCATTCCCTTCCCCAACGGCTAAATGGCACACAACTACCTACCCGGCCCTCTCCCCAAAGCGCCCCGAACTCTCCGCGAAGGGCAAGACCGTCTTGATCACAGGCGGTGGCACAGGCATCGGCGCTGAGACAGCACGCTACTTTGCCCAGGCAGGCGCATCTCGAATCGCGCTCTTGGGTCGACGAGAACAGCCTCTCCTCAATACCAAGGCTTCCATTGAGCAGATCAATGCCAACGTCGACGTCTTCGTAGCTCCCACCGATATCACAAAGAAAGCAGAAGTCAATGCTGCATTCGAGACATTCGTCGGCGGCGACAACGACGACCGCAAGTCCGGAAGAATAGACATTCTAATCAGCAACGCAGCCATAACGGGACCCCACGAACCCCTCAGCGGCGTTGAGAGCGAAGCATTCCTAGCCGGTGTCTACGGCAATCTGCAGGGATCACTATACCTCGCCCAAGCGTTTCTGCGGTATGCGGTCCCCAAAGACGCGGTCGTCATCGAAATCAATTCGCATGCTGCGCATCTCGACTTTGCGCCTGCGCTTGTGGCGTATAGTGTCTCTAAGATGGCTGTTTACAGACTCTGGGAGGCGCTCAGGTTCGAATTGGAGAAGGCTGGCATGAGGGTCTATCATGTACAGCCCGGTGTGGTTGATACAGAAATGAATAGGGCGGTGGGCGGTGTTGCTGCGTTGGGATTTGAGGATCATGGTACGTTCCTGCAGTACTTACCTTTTGTATGGAATGACACCACACACTCTGAATATGCTGTTAACTCGTTAGTCTCCCTACCGGCAAGTTTCAGCCTCTGGCTCGCGAGTCCCGAAGCCAAGTTCGTGAATGGCAAGTATCTATGGGCTAATTGGGATGTGGATGAACTCAAGGCTCGGGCCAGGGAGATTGAAGAAGGGCAGGAATTCAATATTCAGCTCGTGGGATGGCCGTTTGGGCAGAAGAAATGGGGCATGGGGGTCACTTTTTCTGCATCTGAGTAGACTTAGACGTTGTACGATGCATGATGTGAGAATTGATGACAAATTAGATACACGGTGATTTCCCTCTTTGGGGTAGGTAGCCTAGGGCTTGACGGGCACGTGGCCGAACCAAAGTTTTGGACATGCTCTTGCCTAATCTGGCCAGTCTTTACAAATCAAAGCTTACTTGCGCTTTGATTGATACCAATCAACATATCGTTCGTATTTGTATAACAGCTCTATGTACATCACGTTCATGTTGAGATCAATGTAGAATTCAAACGCGCTTAGAAGCTAAGCACGAGTTTCTTCAATTTTTGAAAGTCTGGTGTACCAAGACCAGTGGCCGGGTCCCAGCCAGTGGTGCAATTCCAGGCAGCGCCAGGGACAACACCACCGCCGACGACGGTGCCGCCGGTTTGGCCGTTGATACCGTTGCAGCCCACAGACTGTCCACCAGTGATATCGTTCAGACCCTTGTATCCAGACGAGTAGATGAAGGGGTTCAAGAATCCGAGAGTCGGCTTTCCCGCAGAGAGACGAGCATCGTTCAACAATGCAATGATGCCAGCAAAGACGGGCGAAGCAGCCGAGGTACCTCCGCTAGCCTGGAGTTCACCGCCACCGACCACCTGGTAGTCTGGAAGCAAACTGTGGGCAGCGACGTCAGGGAAACCACGTCCCTCAAAGTTGGTGTACTGCGAGTAGTATTCCTTGGTCGAGTCATCGAGAAGCCCGAGGTAAGTCTCGATGGTTTTCTCCTGGTACCAGGCACGGGGAAAGTAATAGCTGAAGCCACCGGAGCTGGCGGTCCAGGCGATCTCAGGAGTGACGGCCTGGGTACCTCCGACGGCTGTGATGTATGGGCAGGTAGCTGGGAAAATGGCGTCGAATTGAGTCTTGTTCTTGCCGTCGTTGCTCAGACATCCGGCACCAACACCAAGATCACCGCTCGATTCCAGCACCGTGATACCTCGCAGGCCAGTCAGACCGATCAGGTTGCAGGCACGAACGGCGTACTTGTATGGAACAGACTGCTCGTCGTCTCCGTAAGAGTTGGAAATCACCTGTGGCAAATCGGCGTTCTTCTGAGACAAGAGGTATTCGTAGTAAGGAATGTATGGCTCGTTCTCGTCGGTGGGGGTATCGAGGCTAGGAATGTAGGGACTGTCCTGTATTAACGCGTGTAATTTAACGAGACAACTTGGAAATACTTACGGTGAGCCGCCGGTAAGGAACTCAGTCACGGGAAGAGGATGAGAAATGCCGACAATGTTCTGAACGTCGAGATTGGCCTCGCCGTAGTTGCCATCGCTGGGGTCTTGATCATTGGGTGCATTTGCAATAATCACCTTGGTCCAGTTCTGGGATGGGATGCCGTTGACCTTCTCGTAGGTGAACAGGTCGTCGTAGATGGCGGATTGGTTCAAAAAGCTGCCGAAACCTACACGACTGCCAGACGCAACGCTAGGAGTGTAGTTGCCAACATTGTACATTTGCTTCAAGCAGGCAGGAGTGATGCTGGTTTGGCAGGAAGCAGCGACGGCCACGGAGCTCGATGCAGACGAGGTGGTTGTTGAGGCACGCTTGTTCTTGTAGCTTTGGATGCTGCGAGAGGCACTCGTCTTTCCGAAATAGGTGGTTGGGGAGACAAGATCAATGGCGGCCTGTAGGTCACTGGGGACGGAATAAGCCAACGTACGCAATTTTGCGGCACCACCGTCGGAGTAGTAGTTGAAGTCGGCATCAAGCAAGCTGTTGGCCTTGCTCACGGTCGTTGCGAAATTGATCGATTGGCCGTTGTTGTAGATATCAGTGATGCCAGCCTCCTTTAACCAACTGGTGACCGCTTCAACGGACGCGTCACTTGGGCCATACTGAGCGGTAACGTCGTCGGAGTCGAGATACTGACCGTAACTGGCGGAACCAGGTGTAGACACGGATTGTAAGTGGCTCTGGAGCTGCTCGATGTTTTGCAGCGTGAGGGCGACGGACAGTTGGATGTTCGTGTCGTCCGCTGGGGTGCTGACCTTGTCCCAACCAGAGGGGAGCGCAGCTAGAGCTTCATGGGAGACCAGGGCAGAAGCAGCGAGGACTGGGTTCAATTGGACTAGGGCCAAGAGGCCAGCGCCAACGAGGATGTTGCGACTCATCTTGGAGTATCGTGAGGGATATCACGACAACGCGAGAATTGACAGACGACAGGCTGAATGCAGGAAGGGATATCGCGACGAAGGGCGGATGGAGCCGTATTTATAAACAAAGCAACACGAAGCCCCCGTCGAGTGATGCAAGACAAGAAACTAGTTTTGAGCGCTCGAGGTCCATAATTAATTGTTTTCTTTTTTGTCCCCTCCCCCTCTTCCCTGTAGCGACGTGCGTTAGTTTAGGACAATGCTATAAAAAGAGAGAGAGAGAGAGAGAGAGAGAGAAGAGAGGGTAAAGTGTTGCACTGGGGGGGTCAGGGATCTGCAGATAAGCCTACCAGGGAAGGTGCAACGGGGGCGGCCCCCGATCAGGAAGGAGCTCAACCCTTCCTTCTGTTCCTGTGGCCCTCCTTCCTTCTTTCTGTCGTTCTCTCTGTCTTCATCATCATCATCTTCTTCTTCTTCTTCTTACTTTTATCATCTGACTAAACAATCACCTTGATTATTAGTTACAAGATATCATGCCCTGTTCCGTCCATAGAAACGCTCGATCACTTTAAGTTGCCTTCAACAGAGAGCTGTCTCTTGCCCCGCCAAGCCAGATCGCCAGGAACGCAATCCTGTGCAACTGCAGCAACAACAACAACCACTACCACGACCGGCGCGCCCAGCCATGTAATCAGTCACAAATATGAGCTCTCTTGGCACTACCATGTCAAATCCCGTTGTTGCTACACCAACTTGATCCGATTCTATGCGCGATGGACATGAGATGGGTCGATGGCGATATCTTCAGACTGATTGCGCGAGTTCAATCAAATTAATCAATTTAACCACTTGATTCAATTGATCCCCGGAATTGCGCTAACACAAACAAGCTTAGCAGGACTGTTGAGTGGTCGGATAAATCATTGACAAACACTGAACAGCGCGATAAGAGCAGTCGAGTCCCCGCAGAAATAAAGTGCTCCAGCCAAGCCAGCCAGGGGCGATCCCGACGCCACTAATTACTACATAGGACTACCGTGTCCCGCCATGGCCAGTCTGGGGCGGTACCGCCGACTATTCATCTTCTTCCTATGCAATTCGTGCGGAGCATATGTAACCTTGGCGACGCAGCGTTGATAAGGGACACCCGGATTCAAGATTGAGATGGCGCATCCGGGCCCCAATCCTTGATCGTCCATGCATGGAAGATTATCCCTATTCGGAAGGACGTTATTTGTTTTCGCCGTCGCTGGCCGGCTACGTTGCAAATTCGTCCAAGACATCCTGCAGCCTTGAGCAAGTCTTTACATGGAACAATAAACTATGATTTAGTAAAAACAATGCCATGCACATGTCAGCCGCGTGACATACAGCACAATATAACAATATATGCTGAAAGCGTTGACGATCAATTTCAGTCCCCGATTTAGTGCTGACGCTTTCTTTTTTTTTTTTTTTGGCCCGACGCAAGCGATGATGCAAGACTCGCGGAAGAAACAACAGATCATGGAATTTACAAACGGCTCTCGTTCGAGTCGTGGAGCATTGGCGGTGGTCAGAAACGGGGGAAAAGCTCTCAACTTCTGTAGTTCTGTCCATTTAGCCTCTGTAGGCGTTCTCACGCTGTTGCCCCTATTTAGACTGTCGTCGAGTATGTTTTCCGGTACAATTCGATCTCTATCTTATTCACGAATCAAATGAATATAGACCATGAACATGAATTTCTATTCGGTCGCGGGTATGAACCCATCTGCCGGCCAAATGTGACTTTTTAATGCGAGCCCCAGCCCTCATAAGAGAGCATCACGTCAGCCCGCTCTTGTCGAATCAATATGCTTAATAAAAAGGGGGCCAATCCTCACAGTAAACTTTGCTCGATCGCCACGTTAGGTACATTGTGCCGTAATCCTTGAAACACTGCTTCGCTCTCGTCGTGTTCATTTTAGAATTAGGGACATCCCAAATCCCAAATTGGGACGTGGGAAGCCCATGAAACTCCTCCTTGACTTTCATATCACACCACTTTTCGCCATCCCTGAAGATGAATTTGACGTCAATGGTGTGGGAGCTTTGATTGCGCTTTATTTCTGTGTTGTATAAGCCCTGTATTATGCAGGTTTAGCTGACAGTAGAAATACTGGTCGACGACACTCAAAAAGAAGAGAGAAGAGAGAAGGTGGGACCTACTTTGGGGTCTTTTATACAAAGACGATGCAAAGGCGACTTTCGTTTCCCGCCATTGATAACGTCCCAAATAGATCGGATCGCAAAATCGGACTTGGCCATCCACGGAAATTCAGGACAGTCTGGGCTTAGTACAAGTTCATCAAGACAAGTAATATCTGGACAGATCCTGGAGAGTTTGTGGGTCTCTGGGGGGTGAACGTATATGGCTGGGTATGGCAGGACTGTATCCAGGTACATTAATCGTGAGCAAAATTGCTCAAGTAATTGGATATGCTGCAAATCAATCGCGCAATCCAGTGTCAGCCTACGTAATGTTCGGCCGTGCCCGTCGGAGAATTCTTTCCAGCGTAGAGAGCGAAAATTGTGATGTTGATGACGATGGCCGTCTCCGAGTAAAGCAAATGTCCTTCAGAGGTGAGAAGTGTTCCATCAAAGACGCAAGTTGCCACCTCAACGGCTCAATTGCTTAGATTGCGAGCATCTCAAGGACCGGGAATTCAACATTTCCGGAAAGCTTGTAATCGAAGACAACAGATTCTGTGATGACGCCTAGGTCAAGATAGCGAACGTAAGACAGGTCAATACATGTAAACCATGTGGTCAGACCCATCAGGGACAATGATCTGTAATCGTCATCATTCCCTGCAAGAATGAGTGAAACTAGTCTCCCCTTAGCATTGTTGACCTCTGAAACTAGTTTTTTATTGATTGTCTTCCATGGTAAATGTTCCAATTCAGGGAGCGGCGCTCGAAGTCGTTGACCACGAGCCTTACGTTCAAGATGCCATAACAAGCTGCCATATTGCGGTTGGCATTTGATGATGTTGATGTGTCTGAGATTGGGAGCTCGGACAGCAATGTCAAAAATAGCTTCTAGGTTATCATCCATCTTCGTGTCAGAGTGCAGTCCTACCATCTGCACTGTGATGCTGTGTAGTAACGGTGAGCTAATGAGCTGTTGCTCATAAAGCTCTTCAGCTTCGAGAGCCCCGTCATCCTCAGCGCGAGCCTCATACGTCTCCGCTTCGGTAATATGAAGACTGCGCAAGGTAAATGTGCGTATATGTAACCGACAGGCTGGATGACGTTGTTCCAGAGCTCTTAGCAAACAAGACGGAATCTGATTCCTACAAACCCAGAAGACATCGGATATATGTTGGAATTGGTTCTCAATTAACAGCGCCAGGGTTTTTCATGAGCCAGAAAGTTTCTTTTCCACCCCATCTAAGTTGGTAATAGAAAACTCCTCATAGAACCGAGCGAACCATTCCTCTGCATAATCCTCGTCGTCTTGATGAACTTCTCCACAGGCCGGAGACGGCATGCTGACCCAGAGTTTCAAAAAACGAGTGTAGTTCATACGTCCCGGGCCAAGTCTAGAACAGTGTTCCTGTAGCTCTTCTAGTGACGAAACGTGGAGAGAAAGGTTGCAAGAAAGAATTGGAGCAGCAGCCGCATAGCACTTGTTGTTGACCAGTACAATATTTTGCAGAGTGGAATATGACGTGTCCTGTATCTGCAGAGTATTAGCGATCGAGCTCATACATATTCTGCTGGTAGAATGTACTTTACTCACAATCAGATCCCAGACCAGTAAGTAATTCGTCAAGTCGAGCCCGCATCGTGTTTTTCAGAGGGCAAAAGGATGGAAGCGGTCCAGACGCCAGTGGTAAAACATTGAGAAGTGGTTATCTAGGGGCACAATTTGTTTGCGGAATTATTACTTTTCGGGCTGTGAATCGCGAAGCCCATGTCTCATACCACTGTGGCTCAACATAGTCTAACTCTGCGCATACTTCTGATGGATGCTCGATATCATGGATCTTGTCGTGTTCTGCTAGCCACCCCGAGCTCAGAGGCATTGTAGCTCAAATTCTCCATCTATTCGAGCATGTCACGCTATAAGCTCGAAATACGTCCTTCGAGTTCACAGTCATGCCTCTTATATCTCCCACAAGTCATTATTTGCCTAATTACCAGAATAATTGCCTCTATTGCAGCATATTACAAGTAGCAGAGCTTATCCAAAGCAAGTCTATGGAAACTTCATGTAGAAAGGCGTACAAGCTCAAAACGCCAAAGGGCAAGTCTGGCTATCTGAGCCCAGAGGTTGCATCATACTTGCATTATAGCTGGCTGTATAGTCCACTCGCTTCTGTTGAACAGTCTGTCGACTCGGGTCACTTGGGAGAAAGTTCGATGGCACAAACTGCACTCCAGAGTGGGCTTGCGTGAACAAAGTGTTGGGCAGGTCGCCCGTTTGTGGAAGATGGTGCATGCCCAAATTAAACCAAACCACTAGATCGGTCTGAGTGAGATTCTCCCCGTCGAAGAAGTCGTCAAAGTTGATTGGTGGGTTATACACGTCTTCGAGGTTATACGGGTGTGCGGATCGAGGCTCAGTATCATGTTGTCTCGTGACTTGGACATCGTAGCTAGCCCATCTTGCTGAATTGACCAGGTCACTCGACTCTTGCACTGTGAGATGCGCCACGCCGCTGTAAGGAGTAATCCGATACCCTGGGTATTCACCAAACTGGTTGGGCTCGTCCGTATTAACAACGAGGACCTGGGTCGCCTGGTTTGGGCTCCAGTTGAAGCGCGCTGATTCTTCGTTCTCCAAAAAGCTGCGTTGAAGCATCATTGTATTGACCTCCTTGTCTCCCGACCAGACGAAAGAGCGAGCTACTGGAACCGTGCGAACAAACTGCACAGTGTTGTTCTGCCCACGGATATCAAAGTCGGCTTTGAAGTTGATGACATGATCGTGCATGGCACCCGAGAGGAAATCATGGATGTGATACCCAAAGTCTTCGTTATCCGCGTAGTATGCAGAATGAATATAGCCTGAAGCTCGAACCTCGACTGTGATCGAACCATCCAAGTAAAAGGAGTAGCTGCATTTCGGTCATCAACGAAAGATACGAGGCATATATGAAGGTAATGATGGGGCTTTCGTTACCTGATAAGATAGTCATAATTCCCGACTGTCGATATGGAGCGTACTGTAAAGTAAATGTTCTTCGTGCTACTTGCAAACATCGTGTTCGTGTGTCGTTGAATAGGAAAATCCGCGTCGAACTCAAACATACAAATGTTCTGTAGATATGTGGCGCTTGTTTCTTCAAAGTAAATCGACGAGTTAAGATAGGTTGCGTAGGCCGGGCAATCATAGCCCTTGAGTAATTCGAATGCGTCCGCGCCGAGTCCCGAGAAACTATCCAAGTATGCCGTCCCAGATGTCGCGGGGTCAATTCCTTTAAAGAATGGTCATCACTATGGGTTACAAGATACTTGTAGGGATGGTCACCTACCTGCATAGTGAGACAGAGCTTCTTGGAGCCCTAGTTCGTATATGATCCTTTCACCTTTGAATCGTATGTCGTATAAAGTCAAGCCGTTGTCTCGAGAAAATCCAATGTAGAAGCTGAAATCCATCCAGGTCACATATTTCTGCGTCTCGTCGACGGAATAGCGTGAGCCACCGGGAGCAATTTGCACTGGGGGTGAAGAAGTATCGTAAGGCAGGATTGGCCCTTGCTGACCGGTACTTGTCCAACTTCCGTCGACATTGGCACTGAGCCGCACAAAACCTGAAGAATCAAATGCAGCTCTGAGGTCGTGGGTATTATGGTAGAAGATATTGTTATACCACCAGCCTTTGAGCTTCCACTTCGAAGGATCTCTGCCCGTAAGGTCGGCTTTGAAGCAGAGCCCCAGGGGCAGCAACGTGGCGGTATCATATTCACCGGTGGGTAGATTTATGAGTGTGTACCAGCCAACAACACGACCATCATCCTGCCAGTAAGGACTGATGCCACTGAGGCTAATGGTGTCATTCTCGAGACCAAGCGCCGTGCCATTCCAGAGAGCAAGGGTAATGTCTTCGATAGATGCAGTGATGCTGTACAGCCATTCTACCAGCGCATTCTCGTCAGCATCGAGATTGCGCACCTGGCCATTTGTTTTCCGGGTGTAAGGGTACCCTAGATAATTCCATTGTGTGGTCCCATTCTGCACCGGCAAAGGTCCCACGATGAGATCGCCATAGTAAGGATCAGGAGAAGAACGATGCGCAATCACAACATGCGCAAACCTCGCTGGCTCTGTTTCATTTTGATCCATGTACCTCAATACATCTGTCTTGTTCGGATACATTAACTCTACCGACAACCTATACTAAAGTTTAGCCTCAAAGAAGTCTTGGTTTTCGAGCCTATTTGATGCCACGAACAATGTATTGTCCCAATCACCGGCCTCACTGGCCTTGGTGAGGTTTAGGTCTCGCTGATCAAAGAGCCATTGCGTTACGGATGCAGTTTCGTCGTCTGTCAGACTATTCCAAACATTCTGTTTCGGTGCAACGATTGGGGTAGCACACGCATTTGTCGATGATGAATCTGCCGACTCGTTTGTCTGCCGAGAAACTCTAGACTTGGCGATCCGCCTCAGTGAGGACTTTTCTGGCCAGGGCGCAGAGAGAGCCCGGCAAATGAAGAGGCTGAGCGCTAGCAAGCGGACGAGGCGTGTTGTTGTCGCGGGCATGTTGTTGACTGTTTCTTGTCTGAGGTCGATCCGAAAGCCTCAAGGTTCTGGAAAGACTCTTAATTAATATAAGCAGAATTCAATATAGGGGGACGTGCGATTTCTCGGTCGACCACGTAGAATTGCTTTGACGCCGAAGCATGCATGATCAATCACATTGGGCAGCTGGGATTACAACTCGAACACAGATCCACGGAGGTATCAGAAAGCCACATCGAGACGCTTGTAGCCATTGGTTGTCTCCTGAATTTGAACCCCGTGTTAAACGAGCGGCGAACCCAGCAAATGCACCTCTGGAGCCACCCGTTGGGTCACTTCGATTACTGTCTCCCAATGATGCTATTGCTACAGAGTTAAATTAAGTTTCTGCTCCCGAGTTCTTTGTCAAATTGTCTTACGGAGTGCGGGAGACTCCGATCCAGACAGTAAAGCTTACGAGTCGTGTTATTTCCGCCCTCGTTTAGATCTTCTGATTTCAGCGGTTGATGCATTGGAACTCGGTAGAGGTTTTCACGATTGATGATCGGCGAGAGAACAATCTGGAAGCTGTGCCAGTACTCAATGAGCACTTGAATGTTATTCGGCCGAAATTAAACCCCTCGGAGCTATGTGTGGCTTTTTGTCGGGAGCTCTTGTCAAAGTATTCTTTGTATGCGAGTCATGTATAAGGAATCATTGTATTTGGTTGCGTGCTTTCAATTTTAGTAATGGAGTCATATATGGCCCCATATGCTACGCCGTCGAGTGCGCTGACAGAATCACGATCTTTTGGCTAGAAATAAATAAGTCTTGACAAAATGCAGACAGCTTCATCATGGGTTCTCAGTACAAAGGCCTTCCAGGAGTTGTGGGGAAGCGACTTAGAAAGACTCGGACGCTGTACCTTCGGAGAATACAGCCAACTAAGTAGCAAATCAGCATCTGATGGCAATAGCAAGATTCCGTAATCTGCATTGCAAGTTCCGCTCTGTCTCCCAACTCGGTTGCTTCATCTTAATGTCCACGAAAGAGTTTTGATTTATTCGAAATTTGCAAAGATCTTGCATGCATGGTCCTGAATATAAAAAACCGCTCTATTCATCACTGAATCCTACTTTTCGTCCTGCCAAGAACGATCGAGTCTGAAATATCAAGTAGTCCACAATGGTTCGGGTCACAAAATACTACTTGCCGCCTACAGCACTTGTACCCAACTCGCCACGTCCTCTCTTGCATTATACAGGTCTCCGAGAATTCATGCCAGAAAATGGTAGAGCCTCAGATCTCTACGATCTGTTTGAGGGGAATGGCTGGGAAGTACAATGGATTTACCGTTACGGGCCAACGCAGAGGTCGCATTACCACTCCGGCATCCACGAATGCATGGTTGTTCTTTCTGGCACTGCCACCATACGCTTCGGAGTTGCCGATACATCACCTGAGCTGGATGAGAATACCTTTGGACCAGCCAAGGAGGACGGTGGCATCGAGATACAAGTGAAAGCAGGAGACGTCTTCCTGCTCCCGGCTGGCGTGGCACATAAAACGTACAAGACCGCACCCGAAGCTGATTTCAGTCTACTAACTCCTGGAGATGGGCACCGGATTGATTCCAGTGACGCCAGAGCGGCTGTCGAGAAGGTGGAGCTGTCCGGTTTTACTATGCTCGGAGCTTACCCCAAGGATAGCGGGGTCTGGGACTCGATGAAGGGAGGTGAGGATGTGGGACACTATGATAAAGTGTGGTCTGTCTCAAAGCCAGCAATGGATCCTGTGTTAGGAAAGGCCGGGGAGGGGCTTTGTGGTCTTTGGTCATAGACTTTAGATACGAGTATCGATGTTGGTTTTCTACATATCCAGCTATTCCATGCAGGGAGCACGCATTTGTCGCTTTGCAAGCTCATGGCTAGGCGTGCTGACTCTAGTAATAGTAACGAAATCATTACTCTCGGAGGCATCGGGAAGTACACCTCTATGCTACTCAATCTCTCCATTGCATGTATTGTGGTCATGGTCTCGCGGTCAAGAGGAAGAGCTGTACCAGCTGCAACGCCCTTTCCTGCGTCCATTAGCCCATGCTTTCTAGGATTAGACAGTCTTTTTATATCGCTTTCTTATCTGTAGAAGCAAGAACCAGGTCGCTCAACATCATGATCCTTGAGAACGGTTGCGCATTTTCGTGAAGGCACGTTTCGCCGCTCAACCTGAGAGGGGATACAAGAGCCAGAAGAAAATCACCAGTCTAGTCTTCTACGCGCTCTGGCAGACTCTACAGCGAGGCCTCCCGCGAGATCTGCAGCAAGGCCTCCAGTAGGTCTCAGTGCTGAAGACGGGACTAATCGGCCTTTTCTTTATTGGTGATGATTCTTCAGTTACTACTACTACAGGAGAGTACAGTATCGATGGTCGATCTTCAGTCTCAATTTAAATCAGCTTTGTCTTACTTCACGTTTGGGGTGGAACGCCTGAAACATTCCGCGAACGTCGATCCGGAACATATTTCTATGCTATAGTTGCATTCTTGCATTTGAAAAGTTTCTTCGGCCCGACCATCAAATCGAGAAACGGTCAATACGTTGCGGCCATTGGTTATGTTTAGCACATTTTCGTCTTTGGTTTCCATATTTGCTATGTAGGACATTTACTGCTCAGCCGGCGACTACATTTCCCTCCCGAACAAGGCTTCCAAGCTGAATAACGATCATTCAGCTCGAGCAAGCTCTATAAGAAGGAGATTCACACTCAGAAATTGTCACAGAATGTTCGGATCGGTTCAACCGCCTGGCCTGATATTGCCGTGATTTATCTATAAATTCTGTCTTGTCCATCGAGTGACTGTCTTCAAATATCAACAGCTCAAATTACTGATTGACCGACAGAAACCAACCCCTATCATCAAGTACTGTTGAGAAATCTAAAAAGTTCAAGATGTCTCTAAAGTCTCCTCTTATGTCTTTTGTGATGCCCATGGCCATACTTGGAGTATCATCCATACAAGGGGCATCGGCGCAGTGCTCAGATGGACTTGTGAACGTTGTCTTCAACGCCAATGGCTATACCGAACAGCGATGGGATCTCATCGAATCCGCTTCCAACTGGATTACATTTGGGTTTGGACTTGCAGACAAACAAATCCCAATGCTAGGCAATGACAACACGGCAATCCAGAATGCCATTGACGCGGTCAATGGCCCAAATCCGCCAGATTTCATGCTCACCTTTAACGAGCCCGACAACAAGTATGGTGTGACTCCAAGAGAAGTGATCTTGCAGCCTGCAGAGGCCGCCAGTCTGATCAAACCATTGTTGGACAACCGTGGAAATCATACACAATTCATTGCACCAGTACCCGCCTTCGACAACCTCCCCTGGCTTCCTGAGTTTTATGGAAATTGCAGTTGCCAGGACGCCTTCGCAGCCTACAACGTCCATGTCTATAACGAAACCGTGGAAGAAGCCCAAGAGCGAATCAATGCTTTCCACGAGACGTGGAACGACAAGCCTTTGTGGATCACCGAAATTGCACCACGCCAAGAAGACTCGTGTCCGAATCCCATTCCCTGGGACAACAGCATCCAGTTCATGCAAGCTATCTACGCCTGGGGACAACAAATTGAATGGATCGAGAAGATATTCTGGAACTCGGCCAATGAAATCAACTGTGGTGACAGGAATGTGGACGCTTCGTTCCTGATTGATTATAACAATCAGTCGACGCCACTTTTGGACCCTTTCAATCACTTGACTTGCTCTTGAAGTCACCGACACTATCTGCTAGAGAGCATTCTTACTACTGGAGTTTCGTCCCAGATTGGTGCTCTTTACACAAGCTATGTGCCAATGTGATTCCCCTGCGAGCAGGTGGTTAAGATCTGAGGCCAAAACTCACTTGAGTCACTCTTTCAAGATAATCTGATTACTTTTTCACGCTTTAGGCTATATGAATATATACTGCCTAGTCTCACTCCTTGATTGCCTCAATACACAGTCTTTATCTAGAATTTCTCCACTTGCCTGTAGAAATTGAAGTTGTTGGTCCTACACCGTTCCAGACCATGAAGCTGGGATTAATGCAAGGCCGGCTTAGTACCATTTCTATTGAATATGGGTAAAAGCTCATCCCAATATCTTCATCTATTTTTCTGTATATCCTTCGATGGCTTAGCCAAAATTGGGAGGTAACTTGCGGAGACCGTAGTGATCGAGACTTTATTGAGGCGATATCTCCTTAAGCTTATTGACCGTGTCTTGGATACCAAGTCTCAACTTTTGAACATAGCAGAGGTACAGATCGATCAGAAGCGTACTGGCCGCTCTCACATCTACCTAAGTGTTATTCCCTAAGACTCACTTTTTTCTGCGTATCTTCGTCTGTTGTCTCCAATTGGACACCAGCTTCAGCTGACTGGAGTTAAGTCCAAGATCCTGTAGACAACATTCTTATTCCGTCTCTTCTCCGAAATGCCGAATCATGCTTGATATTGCAGCTTCAGCTTGATCTGAGACGATGGGAATGGTAGCTGACATTCGGACCAGTAAACGCTCGATGTTTTTAATATATATCCGACAGAGTAGATATGTACACATCCGAGTACATCCGCACTGTCTGGCCTGGGATGTTTGTCCTGTTTGTCTTTTAAAGAAATGGGTCAATGACGTCATTTCTCTCGATTCTCAGTGCTGACGCCCTAACTATGAGGCATCAATCCGCCCACTAGCGGACTTGTTGCCTGAGGCCACCGATATCGCCGAAAAGCCGATGCCAGCGCCGTTCCCAACTTCGTCAACTCTCGGATATGTCCATGGAAGGACTAGGTTGATACCTCTTTGGTTTTCAACAGGATGGAGAATATGGATATAAATATGGGAAGAGCTCCGGTTCCTGTTGGTCTTTTGTTCACAGTCTACAACATCAGACAGCAATCTCAAAGATACATTCCAATACCGATCTCTTCCAGAATTCAAAAATTCCTCACAATTCCCTAGCAAAATCACGTCACAGCAAAGTATATATTCAAAGCATCGATCATGTCTTATGCCGGCAAAGTTGCTGTCATCACAGGCGGTTCCAAGGGTATTGGACGAGCCGCCGCAGAGCAATTCGTTGCTCTCGGAGCCAAAGTCGCCATCAACTATTCCTCTGATTCAGCAGCAGCTGAAGAAGTCGTACAGAAATTGGGACAAGAGAATGTTCTCTCGATCAAAGCCGATGCAGGATCGGTCGCTGGGGTAAAGCACATTGTCGATGAGACTGTTGCCCGATTTGGAAAGATCGATATCTTGGTTCCCAACGCGGGATGGATGCCGATGGCGAATCTTGAGGCAGTCACTGAGCAGTTGTTTGACCAGATTTATGCCATCAATGTCAAGGGGCCGTTGTTTTTGGCTAAGGTGAGTTTCTGGCGTTATCCGCTCTCGAAAGATGCAGGTAACTAACATACTTCAGGCTGCCGTACCACACATGCCTGAAGGATCACATATCGTGTTCATCAGCACATCGCTATGTCACGCCGGAAACATCATGCCGCCTCAGCTTCTATACGTTTCGACTAAGGGTGCTATCGAGCAGATCACCCGCCTCCTGTCCAGGGATCTTGCGCCCAAGGGCATTGTCGTGAACTGTGTGGCTCCGGGGCCGACCGCGACCGAGTTGTTCTTGAGAGGGAAGCCAGATACTCTTGTGGATGCTATCAAGAAGCAATCGCCATTCAACAGATTGGGAACGCCAGAGGAGATTGCTGAAGCCATTGTGTTTATGTCGGGAACCTCATGGGTGGCAGGCCAGACGTTGAAGGCTAATGGCAGTTTAATATAAAAACATTCATTCTATCTATCACTCTTTACTAAGATTATTCCATTGCAATTTGATAGAAAGTCACTCCAGTGGTGTTTGATCCGTTTCTTTAAAAGTTTACTTTTCACATACTTAGCAAGCCATTTTGTAATGTACTTGCACCATGTCTCATGTAAAGATAATAAACATATCTGTAATACAGCCAGGCAGAAGACTGAAATGCCATTTCCAGAATTTAATCGATACGTTTGCTTTCCCATTCTCTGAACTTTGCCTTTGACTTAGTGACGATGAAGCATGTTATACGACAACTTTCGCACAAACCGGTCTAGGACTGATTCCTCTAGGGGCTTTTCGGTCTGCCTGAGAGTGGTCCGGCAAAACAGGCATGCCCACGTAATCTCAGGTACAATTGTGGGAACCATTACTGTTCCAACGGTCGATAGCATACGCTTCATCAATGCTAAGTGGACGTCGAGAACTTCGCTTGCGAGAGCCATGATTTTGTCGTCTGACATTTCGGGGCTCGCTTCCTAGGTACTGAACGTCATACCACAAAAGATTGAATTGTTAATGGAACGGTGCTTGTACATGATAGGATACCGAACCTTTTGCTTGCCTAGATATTAGTGTTGGGGCCAGGGGCTGATGTTCCGTGTGAGGTTTCATCGGGCGCTATGAATTGTGACCCCAATCGACTTCAGCGGCGTACAGGGCCACCTTTTGTTCTCCCAGTGGTGGTTCCAGTGGAAATAAAGCTCTGGATCTCATAGGCTTGTCGGTTAGCTCAGGAGTCGACGCTCAAGGCAAAGTCGACGAATTCGCGGGGTATGCTCATTTGAATCTGTTTCGAGGCATCAGACTTGCATGTGGCCATAATGATTACTTCTGTGAGACCTCGGGAACATTAATAACGTCGTATTAGGTGACAGATCCAACTGTCAGTTTCTATTTTAATGTTGTTGAGTACTATCGAAGTCTTTGGATGTAGTGACCGAACGATGCATCCTTGTACCGGCAGTGTTCTGCAAACTGGGACTTTAGAAAGTTTCCACATTTTATCATTAGTCATGAATCAAATTATTGGTACGCTTACATGTTTCAACAAGGCGCTAATTTGAACACAGGGTCTCATTGTCAAGAACAATACGAAAAGCAATGAGATCTCACTCCGGGCAATACTACCATGTGCTTATTCTTGGCCATGGTGATTGATCAACATGATCCACTCCATCGTACTGATTTCCCAAGCAAGATGATCCCAAGCGGCAGCTGAGCGAACCGATCGGCGAACTACTGCATGTTTATTTCAAAGCGTATTTGAGCCTGTATCAATTGACTCCTCCGAGGGAAGCGTAGCCTGTAATATCTCAAAGATATATACAGTCAGCTACCCCCGATATTGCTATCATATTGCTGTTCCACTATTGAGAGACCAAGAAGCGTCATCATAACACCAATGCTACCTGCAGTCATGTCTTTACTGACTGCTTTAGCATCAGCGGCTCTGCTGGGAACACAAGTCAGGGCCGACTTCATTCCAACCGTACTGGGCACACCACAAGTTCTAGGCAATGTGTCTGATCCTAGTATTGACCGCGATTCTTGCGGCTCTGCCAGGTTCGGCGATCGCGCACTTTGGACATGTCGAGACTCTCAACCCTTCTCGAACGGTGTCCCTATACTTCCTATTTATTCGAGCTCAGCATCCTGGACGCAATTCGCCTCTGACGGTACACCGCTAATTCAATCATGGACGGATGCCTCTGGAAACACCGAGACCGGGCTTTTGTGTTCTGGCGAGAACAACGAGCAGCCTTTCTATCCTTATCCCGCAGATCTATGTGGCACGAACACAGCAGGTGCATGTTCTGATGGCACACGCTATCCGCTTTGGCCTGACAGTCCGCCATTGGTGACTAGTGAGGATACAAGCACCGGGGTGGTGACAGCATACACATGGATCTCTGAAGAGCATATCGATAGTAGTCTCACTCTACTCAACCCTGATCCCGGCACGGTTCTATACGAGGTCACTTACAACCCGTCCGTCAATGGTGATTCAACAGGTCTTCCGACCGCGACTATCGTACAGGAGAACTTTTGGACGACGGACGAGATGTCCTATGGCGAATACGGCGGAGTCGTTGTCGACGATGTCGCGTATCTCTATGGTAAGAATGCTGCAGGCACGGTTGGTCTTGCGCAAGTACCAGCTGGATCTGTCACCGACAAATCCGCGTATCAGTATTACGTGAATAGTGCGTGGACGAGCACCATTCCGGGTGTCAATGACACGGGTGTTGGTCTTACAAATGCCGGCGCAGGTGGTCAGGGAACCTATTACTACTCTAGTGTCTGGGACTTGTACGTCTGGATTGGGCAGTCCGGTCTCAGTGTTGCACCGGATTTCTTTATTACTACCGCGCCTGCCCCAGAAGGCCCCTGGGCGACACCAGTAAACTTCTACTCTGCGGATTATATCAACTGGTCGTATACACTGCAGGCGCATCCTGCTCTGCTAGCGAACTCGTCGGAGAATGCCATTTACCTCTCGTATGTGATCAATGACTCGGGTTATTATTGGACCCCTTTGATCTATGTACAGTGGGACTCTTAAGATCAGAGATATTATCAAAAGCTGGTCCATGTTATCGGACTTTCATTGCAAATAGTGATTGTTGAAAGTTAATAAGAAACCGATTGAGGTATATGTGTCAAGCCTGAGAGAAAAAAGACATGATAAACATTGTGCTATTGACTGGGCCCCCCATGTGCCACACAACGGCTGCAACAATATGACCTCATTCATGGGGTGTGCCTTTGTTGCTATGAGGTGAGTACAATTGATTTTCTATGACAGCCTACAAAAAAAAGGCGGTTTTCTACCGCGTTCTAGGCGACAAGAACACATGGTAAAGTTTACGTCCACCGCGGAATGCATCTGCTTTGAATTTTAGGGAACGTCGGGATTCCTCTAAGATACACACCCTTGACTGTACATAAGGTACAGATTACGACTATATAAGATTGGTCTCTCATATTAACTATGAATCACCGCCGATTTGATAGCATCAATGCTAACAGTACTTTCCCAAACTACAGTTGATGTGGTATCGTGTGCCGGATCTCCGGCTGCCTTCTGTACCTTTCGAAAGATAGACATGAGGACCGTCGGTACCCTTGAAGTCAACCACAGTTACCCAAATTCAATGACGAATAATATATATTATTGTGTAGCTCTCTGGTTTCACTCGACCTGCGTCGACATTTCTCAGTGCGATTTCTGTATTCATGAATATACGTGATATGCATGATCCTACGATAACAGGTTCTCCTTTCACGTTCAGCTGAGGTCTGGCGATGTGGAAATTATCTTCGCGAGAAAAGCTTTCTTAACTACAATATACACTGCTTGACCTAGCTATTCTGCCAGGCCCATCAAAGACTCATACCGCTCAAATAGCAGTATCTGATGATCATATGTTTGCGATCCTCGGTAGATATGCGCTTAAGTTTGCACGGATTCCTAGGCTACATGCTGGATGGCCGGGATCCGTATCACCGTCGTGGTAGCTCTAGGGAAAGTTGGGCAGAGACCAGCTGCGCATAGCATGATGAGAAGGTGACGCGGTACACACCCTGAAACGAATGAGGAGCAAAATGGTAGTTGGACTCTTTTCTATCTGACCCCAACCGTAGACATTGCCCTTAGCACGCTCGTTCGTTGATTTAATCGTCGATGATAGCTTCACTCGTTCATCATACACCTGTACTCTTAGTCCAAAGCCGTGCTCGACCAGCAAAATTTACTGTCTTTGAACATGACGAAGCTTGATTATAACATCTTTCTAGCTTTGGGCTTTGGTGCGCTGGCAAGTGGTGAGCCATGTTTTCTCCAAGTGTGCCCTTCAGCGCTGAACTGACTGACCAACGACAACAGGCGCAGCTAATAAGCCGATCATTACAAGTTTATTGTCACCACTATCAATAGTTACTATTCCGTGCAACTCGACAACTTCCGCGGGAACGACAATCATTTGCCATGAGTGTCCGCAATCAACTGGTGCGCCATTTGGCAATACTTCCTCACCAATTGCGCCGATAGTGACTACCCCAGGAACAGTGACGGTTCCCTGTATCGAATGTGCTGGGTCTACTGCAGCTCCGGAAGTCATCGCAAGCACTATTACCACGACAACATTTGTGACAGTTCCTTGCTCCACGGAGGTTGTCAGCGTACCTTCTCAGCCTGTCGCTCCACCTCCGGTCGTTTCTCCTCCATTGAACACCGCGCCTACACATGTTCCTTCTTCATTTAGTACTGCGTCGTCAGCAGTCATTCCTCCGGAGAATACTGGAGCCCCTGTTCCTTCTTCTCCATCCGGACCCCTTTTTTCGTCTAGGGTTGTATCGACACCAGGTAGCGAAGTTCCTGGTGCTTCATCTCCTGCAGTCTTATTTCCACCATCACCTTCTCCATCACCTTCTCCATCACTTTCTTCATCATCTGTTGCTTTGGCACCACCTGCAGTATCTTCTCCATTACCTTCCCTATTGCCTTCTTCATCATCTGTTGCTCTGGCACCACCTGCGGTATCTTCTCCATTACCTTCCCCATTGCCTTCTTCGTCACCTGCTGCACTAGCATCACCTGCTGCATCTTCTCGACCTGGCGTACCTACTAGCCCATCATCTCCAGCTACATCGTCTCCGGCTACAATCCCGAGTGGTCCACCTCATCCACCAACTTTCACTGGTGCTGGACCAGTGCTCTCTGTGAACTGTCGTGGAAGTTTCATGGCTATTATTGTAGCTGCTCTTGCCGTCCTTTAGATTGGCAAATGTCAGTGTCGGTAATGGGCTTCATTTATGGCAAGTCGCAGTATGAAGCATTCGTGGCTGTGATTAGTCCAAAGGCACAAAACTAATAGGGTTCTTTTGTGATGTTTCGTGTCATTTATGCAGAGCTTGCTATTGATAACGCAATGCAAGAGTCGAGAATGCGGCCACGGTAATTGCAGAAAACTGATTGATATTGATGTAGTTAGTAATCTATTTTGTTATGCTCTATTTTAGAATCAACTGTATCGAATTACAACATAGCAAGTCTGCTTCTACTCGTTGGATATATGTGTAGAAACCATATATACGACATGTCCACTCTACTTGGTTGACCGTGGGGTCGAGAGTATAGAGCTACTCTCCTCTAGGCTCAAAGCTGTGCTCTACTATGTTGCGCCACTCTTCCTCGTCGGTGGATGTAATGAAATATTTTCGACGTGAAGCCTTGATTGTAAGCTTACATTTCTATACATCGAATGGTTGGTTGACAGCACTCCGGACTGCCGAGATGTACCGCGTGAGCCAGGATAAGACTATTTTATCCAAGACAAGCTCAAAAAAAACTGTTAGCAGGTGTTTAATCGTTCCGTCGATCTAAAGTGTGGGTAGGGCTTTCCGTGCCTTGAGTTCCCTGAGTTGTACTAGCTCAATCTTGCATACATACTTGCCATAAGAGGCAAGCAGTTGTTTTCCTATCGAGTTTTACAGGGCATGGCTTTGACTCTTGTTAAATGCTCTTCAAGTTTGGGGGCCGGTAGGAGACTGCATACGAATATCCTCCTAGATAAGTGGGCATTTTCGTGTCCCTTCATGCCCTGAATTGTTCCCTTCCATATTCCCTTTCGGACAATCTCCCTCACCGAAGATCGACGTAGCATGCATGTCAGTTACACCTGCAGGATTTGGAAGCGGTCTGTCAAGAGGATCTGGAGGTAGGGTACTCGACATACAGGAATACAACTCGATCACGTTCCTTTCTGTCTTTTTCCTCTATCCGGACGCAAAGGATTTTGCCAGCGATTGTGGTTTCGTCGTGTTAGTTGCAGATCACGAAGTTGTATTGTGTTATCTACTTCTTCTAGAATGTTTACTTACTCTCGACTCTTTTCTATAATCTCTACAATGAGAGGAGCGGTTCATCGATCGTTGCTAGAAGACGCAAAGAAATGGCAGTGAACGAGCAGGAGAGGCCAACGTCAGCCGTAAATGACGACCTGGAACGAAACGATGGTCGTAATAATGAGAACAACATGGCTGCTCACAGACCACAATATACTCGTCGAATGTGGAGAGTACGGTTGCCCTCATATCTCAATGCGGATCCCGAATCCATCGTCAGAAGAAAGGGAGATTTGGTTCTTTGGTGAGTGACATTGGCTTATGGGATTATTGTGTTTATTCAACTGCTGACTCGTTTTCATTACTGAGAACTAATACGTCTCTGTCGATCTTCATGAAGAATTTGGATTAATCCCAAATATCGTAAGTTTGACCTGCACACCGATAGGATTTGACTAAGTCAAGATAGTAATGCTCATGTCTTCGGAATGCAAGCAGATGTTAGCTACTATTGTCATGTATGCAACTTACAATGGATGCTGACCAAATCAATAAAAGTTACATTTCTACGGACACCCCAATTGAACATCTTCAGCACAATGTTCAATCGAGGCATTATAGTCGGCGCTCGTATACACCACCTCGTTCAACCGACACCCATAAAGCCAGATATTACTGACACATCTCCCATAGTTCCACTGATTCCTTAGTCAACTCACATCCGCCCATCCGTTCTCATGCCAGGCTGTGAAATTGCTGGTCCGTCCTGATTATGGGCATAGCAGGCGCCGAAATTTATCGAACCATATATCGCCTACGATGTTGCATCGGGTTTTTTGATGCCATTGCATTTCCTTACTTTGCCTCTTTGAATGCTGCTTGGTTAACATCTGCCGAACTTGGAAAGACAATGGCGATATTTGAGGTGTCGCAAACTGTTCCGGGCATCTTCAGTGAGTACACCCAAGCAGGATTGTATGCGCATATGAATGGGAGAAGGTTGGCTAGTTGGACTTATTGTCTGGCTTCAATCGGATTTACTGGCCAATATGCTGACTATTGTATCTGTCTATATGGCTTGTTCATCTTCGATGGCATCATTTCCTTTCCGAACGCGATCTGGGGTTTCTGAGCTTTTCCTGACAATCAAGGGACACTAAGGCATGGTACAGATGATTTGTCTTTTGTAATCTGAAGAGAAGGTTGGTTCCGGGCAGACAAAAAATAGTCAATATCGCAAATGTTTGAATTCACTTTCAAGATTGTTAACGTTCGCAAGATTGTATTTCCACCTTGGGCAATGCGTCAACTTTCTATCATTGGTGGATTGGGAAGCATCCAACGTTGCTTTGGAGTATTTTAGCTTGAGCTCAAGCGGGGAGCTTCGCGGATATTCGGGGGCCATGTCTTTGAAGAGTCCAACCCGAAACCTGATTCGATGCATATCCCATTGATTGACGGAGTATCTCCGAGATTGGGAGAAGAGAAGCCCCGCAGCCCTCTTCGCTGGCATATTTTCAAGTCATTTGTTAGCTCATTCTCATCTCGAAAGTAAATCGTTCTTGTGCATGTGTTCGTTGTTTGAATAGTTCTTTGAAGCACCCCTCCATAATCATTTATTTACGTTAAATACCGTCCAAATGGTCATCGGAGTAGCAATTCTCGGTGCCGGTATCTTTGGCAAAAACCGTTAGTAACGACACAACGAGCCTTGACATGTATTTTTAGGTACATTTCTGATGGTAATGGAGAACAGAGTACTTTCCCGCAATCAGAACCAATTCAAAATACACCCTCAAGGCCGTCTACTCTCGTTCTCAGCAATCCGCGTCGAAATTCGGCGAGGAGGCTTCTGTAGATGCCTACTATGACACCCCAGAAACACCCGAGAAATCGCTCAGCAAGCTTCTCGGGCGCTCCGACGTTGACGCTGTCATCATCGCTCTTCCTATCACCGCGCAGCCAGATATCATACGCGCCGCTTGGAAAGCAGGCAAGCATGTTCTAAGCGAGAAGCCGGTCGCCCAAGATTCCACAGTCGCAAGACAGCTCATCGCAGACTACGAGCCGTACAAGTCCCAAGGGCTGATATGGGGTGTCGCAGAGAACTTTCGATTTCTTGACCCGATTGCCTATGGTACAGAACAGCTTAAGCGTTTGGGCGGTGAGGTGACGGGCTTTCATGTTTCGGTCCATGATTTAGTCAAAGCTGGGAATCCATATTACGCTACGGAGTGGTAGGCTCTTCCGATGTATCGCTTTTTGGCAAACGTTGAAGTGCTGACAGCTTTGTGATTCGCCAAGGCGTAAAAAACCCGACTACCAAGGAGGGTTCATTCTCGATGGTGGCGTGCACTTCGTCGCTGGTCTCAGAGAATTTCTGTCCGCATTGAACGACTCTATCGAGAAAGTGGTCTCATTCAGCGCACAGATGCAACCTCATCTTCCCCCAGTAGACACAGTCAACGGTGCCTGCCTCTTGAAGAGCGGCCGGAGCGGTACCATCAGTCTCTCTTTTGGTACTGAATTCAAGAAAGATTTCTTGATCGAGGTGACCTCGACCAATGGGTCGGTCGCCATGACTCCTGCTGGTGTCAAGGTTATCGAGAAGAGTGGGTCGGATAGTGACAAAAAGGAATCTTCGAAGGAGTTCCCGCCCAACAGTGGTGTCGGGCTGGAAATTGAGGCTTTTGGGAAAGCTTTAGAGGACAAGGCACCTGATGCTAGACAGTCTGCAGAAGAAGCGTTGATGGATCTGGTACTTGTTGAGAAGCTGTTGGGTTCTGGTGAACAAGGAGGTGCAATTTTGACAATCTGATTGGTTGATCATAATGCTGCTCTATAGTATCTACTTGAATATAAAATGTTTCACCACATTCCAGAACGAGCTGGTCTAGCTACTTGATTGGTAATGTGCAGCGTAGGAAGAGGATATTTCAGAAATCCAGAAGCCATGAATAATCTTAATCAAGAATCTTAATTGGCAAGTTGAACATACAGAACAAAGCGGCAGGTCAAATGCACAGGAAAAACATGCAGAACATGCGCGCCCTCTTGATACAAATTGACAAGTAATCGATCAGTACATACAATAGCACCTATCTAGGTACTAAGCCGCTCACTATTCCACGGCTAGTCTTTCAAAGCTATAGACCAAATCTTCTAGTGATTCTTCGAAAGTCTTGGGTTTCAATTTCCACAAGATCAGCTCGATTGCTTCTGCTGTTTTGAGAAAAGCCAGGCTTGCACTTTCCAAATCAACGAGCGAAACATCAGAAGATGAAACGAAAAGACAGTCCCCAACAGCAGTCAAAGCCTTCAGTAACGTCTGTCTGATCTCCACACTATCAAACCAGCCCTCTTTATCATGCCAAGAACACTTCACAAGAAATGATGTATATTCTTTAGCCTTTCTTAGGGCTTCATCATTCTTGCCAGCAGCCCATTTGGACGTTACACTAGTTTTCAAACGTAGTCGATGCATCTCACGCAGACAAAGGCTAGCATCATTAAACAGCTCACCTAGACCCATCTGTAGCAGCCCATCGTAGGCACCACCGTACGATTCCGCGATGTCTCCTATCGTCTCCTTGATCCTAAACGTTATCCCGCCGTAATACTCCGCAAAGTCGGACATGTATCGCAATTTATGCTTTTGCTCTTTATGAAGATCCTGACAGTTGACTCGAAGGTAGCTCATCCATTGCTCTTCTTCCCACCTGTTTCTTAGTATACTGCATGTCTGCGATACGATGAGGAGGATAAGTTGGATTAAGCAACTCCGTTCCGGGTGGTGGTGAATTGCATGACTCGGATGAAACCCATTTACGCGCTGTATCCGGACGTATTTGTTTTCATTATCGAACAAGCCAACAACTGGATATTTGTCAAAGGTTTCGCCTATGCCTCGGGTCTCTAGTTTCCAAGCGCTGCCTTTGCAGTCTCGTTGCTTGTCGTCCAGCCAGAGTTTACCTGCACACAGAACAACATCGGGCTTTTTACCGCAAATCGCATGTATAGAAGCAGTGAATAGCTCAGTCAGAGTGTCGTTATGTAGCGTTTTCATCTGCTTCTCGGTTGTATATGGAAGGAGATCTATGACCGATACGTGGTCGAGTAGGTTCAGAGTTCCGCATGATGCAGTCTCGTACATAACATTGAGAACTCGCAAGGTCTCGCAGTCTTCTATCACACCTCTTGTACCCTTTTCGAAAGGATGATTTTCACGAGGTTGTTGAAGAGCTATGACGATGCCACCAGTAGTATTAGGTCCAGCAAGCTCGGTGGTCACTTTGATTTCGGCTTCTGATAAGCCGAGTCTTCGCCCTTGCGATTCAAGTATGGAAGCATGGGTTGTATATTCAGCCTTGTCGGCTGGGCGCGAAACAGGGTGGAATAGTCGTCTAATCCGGTGGTCAATTGCTACTCCAAGACAGATAGTTGCGGGTTGCATTTGACTATATAGCTAATCAAAGAAGAAAATTCGTAAATCAATGTAGGCTGGCCAAAAGTCTGAATATGTGATCAGAAATTTGCAGACCGTCTTGATGAGCAAGCGCTTACTTATTACAAGGGCAGACTGAAAAAATCCGAACTCGGATCCTATCCATATTTCTTCCAGCCTTGTTTGCATGCGGACGCGAGTCACTAAAGACCCCGGCGCTTGTAGCCAACTAATGAGATTCCTCATTTAATAAATATAGCCCGCCATCCTTACAGCCCTCAGCTCGTTTGATTATCAGTCGACAAAGATGATCTGTAACTACTCTTTACTGCGCGCAGACTGCGCTTAGGGCAAACCTGGTATGCTATCTACGTGCGAGCGTAGTGAACAAGAACGCGCAAACCAAATGTCTTAAACATCGCCATCCTTTCTCAGCGTCATAATATTCGCTCAAACCACAAGCGCAAGGTGTTACCCGGCATACATACAAATCTCGTACGATAACAGTTTATGGTTCGGCCACAGCACCCTTGATGGCCCTAATAGCCTCTACGACACTCTCCGGCAACGGCCCCTTCCCCATATCCTTTACATTCTGCGCGAGCTGCTCAATCTTCGTCGCCCCCAAAATGATCCCATCTGCCTCATTCAGCGCCGAATGATACGCAAGCCACCTCAACGCCGCGCCGGTCGGACTGATTCCCAACGGCTCAATAATGCTCTTCAACTCATTGACCGTGTAATGAAAGTCAGGCCGGTCGTATACCTGCCTATGTCTCTGGCCCAAGGGACTGTCGAAGCGCGTCCCTTCTGCTTTGCCGGCGGTGAATTTACCGGTGAGAAAGCCGCCTCCCAGAGGGGAGAAGGCGACGAAGCGGATGTTGTGTTTGCGTAGAAGGGGGAAGATTGTATCTTCGGCGTCGCGGCGGACGAGGTTGTATTCGCCCTGGTAAATGGAGGGTTTGATGTAGTTGTGCACTTCGCAGATTGAGAGAAACTTTTCCAGCATGGCCGGAGGGAAGTTAGATACTCCGATCTATAGGGCAGTCAGTTACCCAGGTCAATCAGCTTTGTGATTCAGAATTTGGCTACCCTCTCGCAATAACCCTTTTCATACTGCTCGTTGAAAGCTTCCGCCTGCTCCTCCAATGGCGTCGAATTATCCGGAGCATGCGCATACAAAATCCCAATCTTGGACACGCCCAGCGTCTTCAAGCTACTCGCGACACTTGCGCGTATAGCTTCTCTGGTCAGCGAACCATCCCCAGTAGCGCCTGCAATTAATACTTTGGTATTGACGGTGAAGCTGCTGCCAGCTTCGATTGCGCCGAGCAGGCGTTCGGACCCACCGACGTTGTCTGGTGGATAGCGGGCAGCGGTGTCCAGCTCTTTGATGCCTAGCGCGTGGACTTCATTGAGCATTTTGGAGACATTATCTGCCTCGGTGAATATGGGGATGGTGGGAGTGCCGAAGACGGCAGTGCCGTAGAAAAGAGTTGGTGGCATTATCGGTGTCCTTAATTTCTCGGTCCTGCTTTCTGATGAAACGTGAGAAGTTAAATGGGAATAAGAATTTCTAGTCATTTATATGTACCTTTTAGTGCTTTCTGCTAGATAGTAATTAATCTAATCTGTTCTTGGATTTTACCGCGTATTCGCAAGGGGATTCAGCTCAAGCTGAATAACCCGCTATCACCAAATCAGGCATTCATTCGTTCCTTTATACAATTTACATACTCTTGTTGACTCCCAGTCAGTCACTGATTAGTATAGCTAGGATATTTAGCACTACGCTGTTCGGGAAGAACAAGGACTTGAGGAAGCCGCTCGACATCTGAAGGTTTCCAACAACGCGGCCAATACTTGTCAAGCCCTAGGTACACTATTTTCTACAGTCGCGGTCTGGAACAGTATGGCTTCACCACTTCTTGAAATAACAAACACGATGATCCCACGTATCACGACTCCCAACAACATCGAAGGAAACCGTTGCAACTAGATATTCGTATACACAGCAAATTGCGGACAAGAATGCATCACTGATTCATCATGATGTTCATCGACATATCATCGCATGAATTCGTCCGAGCGTACGGCTGTAAATTAAATTCTCCGGAGAAAGACTTACGGATAACCCTATGCTGACAACTACTTCTAGGAGTATGGCTCGTTCTGCTAATAAAGCATACAGAACAACGCGTAAGCAAAATAAGTGTCCGAGAAGAAATTAACACAACTTCATTGAGTTATATAGTCGAACCGAAATAGCCCTAAATATAGACAAAAGAAACAAAGCCAACCCCCCTCTACCCGTCCTCGGTCAATCAATCCCCAAATATAAAATCCCATTCTCGACCATGGGGTACCGTTAGAACGCGTGGCTCAAGAAGACTTCCACTGCCCCGCATTCTCAACCCCCTTGGCCACGTTACTCGCGCCATTCTCGATACCGGTGCCCAGATTGCCCAGCGCGTCACCCACGGGTCGTCCAGCACTGCCCGTAGCGCTGGTGATTGTATCGCCTATTCCGCGCGACGCGGCGCCCGTGACGCTGCCGGCTGTGCGGGAGAGGCCGCCGACTGTGTTGCCGAGTGTTGAAGTGACGAATTTGGCGGCGCCAGTTGCGCCGCTGTCTGAGGAGGAAGAGGATGATGAAAGCGGCATTTCTGGAACTGGGGAGTTTATTGTTTGATGTTTGTGTGCAAGTTGAGTTGGTGATGTTTGGGTAATCGACAATATGTGTTGATGGGAGTGTCCTTATAACGAAGGGATTGTTGATATGACGTCAGGGATGACATCAAGAGGCTTAGGGTCGAGCTAGGGTTACAGCGTGGCGTGCGATAACATATTAATATAGATACACTAACTCATTTCTTGTCCTATCATATGCTCCAGAGATAATTATTGTGCTGCCTCCGCCATGGCTGTGAACGCGTGTACGCTGCCCCGTGGCTCAAAGACATTCTTTCGTGCAGTATTGCCTGGAGCAATTTCCACGGCATCGCTGGGCGAGCCCCAGGCGCCACCTCCAGGGCTGGAAAGGTGTTAGTATGTTTTTTTCTGTATGACGGTAGAAGGAATATACATACGAGTTAATGATGATGCGTTCACCCGGCTGTACATTTAACTCCATCTTTCCTCCGATGTTGATTGTACGTTCGGTGCCGTCGAATTCTTTCTTCACGTACAGATTCAATCCGGCCTGTCCAGATTCACCGCCTGCCATACCATACGGACGATATACTCGTCGTTCGCTGAGCATCGACACCGACAGGGGAATTCTGAACTCTAGCTCTCGTACGGAACCGTCGCCACCGTTGTATTGACCGCGCCCACCGGAACCCTGACGGATGGAAAATTGGCGAAGAATGACGGGGTAGCGCAATTCATAAACCTCAGCGTCGGTGATACGGGTGTTGGTCATATGGCAGTGCACTGCAGATGTGCCGTTCCAGCCTGGTCCAGCTCCTGAACCACCGCAGATTGTCTCCCCGACACCGAACCCAGGGACAACGTTTCCATCCTTGTCCATGCCACCCATTCCGAAAGATATGATATTACAGCATCCCTGGGAGGCAGCGCAGGCATCGAAAGCACCTAGGACCACATCTGTAATACGCTGAGAGGTGATTGGGTTACCTGCGCAAACGGCTGCATTTCCGGAAGGATTGAGTAGTGTTCCGCTTGGAATAATGACGTTGCAGGGTGCGAGACAACCTTGATTAAGAGGGATATCGACATTGATCAAACATCTCAGGGAGTAGATGATGGCTGAATGTGCAATCGCCTTTGGCGCGTTCAAGCAGTTGAAGGTCTCCCGTCCGGTGCCGGTAAAGTCAAAGTCAGCCGAACCAGTCTCTGTATCTATCCTGATTTCTAGGCGAATCTCTGTTCCGTCGTCCATGAAATCGGAGAATCTCAAAGGCTTGCCTTCTGTTTGCTTGCCGACCTTCTTCAGGTACTCACGCACGGCAACCTCAGCATTATCTTTGATACCGTCCATGTAAAAGTGCACGACTTGTAGAGAGTTTTCCTCCACCAGGCCACGAAGAAGGTTAGCCCCCTTTTGGTTTGCAGCAATAGCGGCTTTCAGGTCGGATACATTGTCATTCCAGGTACGTGTTCCACTGCATCCTGGGAATGAAGCAGGCTCGTCATACAAGAACTTTCGCACAATATCTTCATTAAAGCGATCCTCGGACACAATCTTGAATCCCATTGTCATCGCACCTTCTTCATAGAGAAGTCGACTGTTGGACGGCATAGAGCCTGGCTGAATACCTCCAATTTCGGCTGCTCGACGTCAGGAAAGTCTTCATTTTGCGTAAAGATGTTAGACTTACCATGATGACCTCTTGAAGCCACGTAGAAAATGATATCCTTTCCTTCAGCATCCCATACAGGAGTGATGATTGTGATGTCAGGCAAGTGTGTTCCTCCTGCGAGAGGATGGTTGGTGCATATATGATCTCCAGGCCGTAGCTTGCCGGCATATTGCTTATGTTGATACCGAACCGCATATTCCATACCTATCTATTTAGAAGAGCCACAAATGAAGTGAAAATATGAGGAGAAACTTACTTCCAAGATGGACTGGCACATTAGGAGCATTCGCGACTAGCTTTCCGTCTGGAGAGAAAACAGCGCACGAGAAGTCCAGCCGTTCCTTGATGTTAGTTGACACTGAAGTTTTCTGGAACATACGACTCATCTGATCAGCTACCGACATAAATCGGTAGCCAAAGACTGAAAGACGAATTGGGTCGACGACCAAGGTAGATTCTTCACCAAGCGCGCGCTTCCTCTGCGGAGAGACGCCTAGAATGACATGTCGTGATAGAATAGTGGCATTGGCATGAGGCTCTACCACAATAGTTTGTGTCTGGTCGATGATCATCGCTGGACCATTGATGTGACTTCCTGGCTGTAGGTTACCCAAGAAAAAGACTGGAGTTGTAACATGTCCCACTCCAGAGAAGTAAACCTTTGTGCTGTCGTCTTGCTTCTCGGTTCCGACCGACAAGGCTTTTGTTGTCTTCAATTCGGCTTGAGGCGCCTCCGGTGGTACGGACAATGATTTGCCGACACCACGAACTCGCACATCTTCAACGACAATAGGTCGTCCTGGGAATGTGAATGAAAACTCTCGCTTATGCTCTCGAACGAAAGCTTCGGCAAAGTCGCCATCTTGGGGATCCAAGATCATCAATAAATTGTCGGTGCCCTGGTAGCGTAGGTTCAGATAAACCTCATGATAAATCTGCTCGGTCGGTATGCCGTCGGCTTCTAGCTCGCTTTGAACCTTCGTCTTGAGAACTTCGATGCGGTCACGCATGACCTTCAGTGATTGTTCATCAAGAAAACCAGATGCGGGCTCTTGGGCTTCATGAACGACATCAGCCAGTGCCATACCGTAGGCAGAAAGAATTGACGAGTATCGGTGAATGATGACTGTTTGGATCGACAATGAGGTCGCAATAGCACAAGCATGTTGTCCACCAGCACCTCCAAAGCATGCGAGGTTGTGTGCCGAAGTTTCATATCCTCGAGCTTCTGTCAATGCTCGAATTGGCTTGGCCATTGACTCGTTGGCAACCTCAATGAAACCAAGAGCAATTTCTTCTGGTGATTTCATTTGGCCAGTTTCCTCCTGAATCTGACGTGAAAGTTCCATGAACTTCTGTCGGGTGATCTCCACATCGAGCGCTTCGTTCTCATTGGGCCCGAAAATCTTTGGAAAGTACTCTGGAAGCAATCTACCGAGGAACAGATTCGCATCGGTCACGGTCAATGGGCCGCCCTTTCGGTAACATGCAGGTCCAGGGTGCGCTCCAGCGGAGTCAGGGCCTACGACGAAGAGACCATGTCTCCAGAAGAGAATACTGCCTCCCCCAGCGGCCACGGTATTAATATCAAGCTGGGGAGCCATGATCGTCACACCCGCAGTGGTGTTTTCGAAAGTGTGTTCAAACTTTCCGTCATATCGAGAGACGTCAGTACTAGTTCCTCCCATATCAAAACTAGAGATTTATTAGCATGTATTCAGGAGTACGGAGAGATCGAATATACCCAATGACTGGTCTCGGGTCTTCTGTATCGAAGGAAGTACGTGCATGTCCAACGACACCGCCAGCAGGTCCAGATAAAATGGCTCGTAGGCCAGAGAATCTATTATCTGTAAGTATTCCCAGAGAAGGGCAGATGTTGACAAACTCAAGGTCATGGCTCACTTCTCGAAATTTACCAACCCACCATCACTTTGCATAAACTCGCATCTAGTATCCTCTGACCGCAATCCGTCTTTGAACCCCGATCGGAATCCATCAATGTATCTTCGAATGACAGGGGTCAGATATGCATCAGCCGTCGCAGAGGCGCCACGAGACGTCATTTTGATCATAGGAAGTAATTGGCTGGAGAGGGATATGCTCGGGAATCCAACCTCTTTGGCAATGCGCTCAATAGCCAATTCATGTTCTATTGCAGGTTCGTATCAATTACCTCTATCGTCTCGTTAAGGTGAGATAACCTACTCTGGAATGTGTAGGAATGTACCAAGACAACGGCGATTGAGCGATAGCCTTTTCCATACAAAATCTGAAGGTCCTTTCGCACCTTGTCTTCATCCAGCTTCTCCAGCACTCGCACAACTTCACCACTGATACCACGTGTTAGCTGTGGGTCTGAATTCAACGAATCAACCAGGGCCTCTTTGTTTGGTGTTGGATTTTGCTGGTAGTCTTCGATGGTCACTCGCTCATCAACTTCGACGACATCTTCATATAACACATCCGGTCTCCTGATATTGAGATCGAACAAATGAGGTCGCGATTGATTACCAATCTGCAAGGCATCTTTAAATCCCTTGGTAATCAAAAGCGCTACTCGGTCGCCCTTTCGCTCGAGCAGTGCATTTGTGGCGACAGTGGTGCCCATTCGAATACTGACACTAGAAAAGTCGCCTGTGCTCAATTTTTCACTCCTTGGGAATGGCTTGCCTGTCGCCTGTTCCAAAATGCGGCGAATACCCTCGATAGGAGCATCGGCATAATTGGAAGGATCTTGGGACAGCAACTTGACGACGATATCGTCTTCCCGGCCTTCGACGATACCTAAACAATCTGTAAAGGTACCACCTCGATCTTGACGACGTCAGGCTCTATTCGCGAGATCTTTGGTTGTCAGAGGACGTACCTATAGCTATTTTGATATTTAGCCCATCGACGTTGGCCTCTAGACGATGAGGGGCCATATTGTGCGTAGAGTAGAATAAAGAGGTTCTCTCGATGATCTGCGATTGTCGGAAGGAGGGACAATGCCTCTATTTCATATATTGGGTCACAACAATAATACCCCTCAATTACCACCTCAGATTGAGCAACTATTCATTCGACATTATGTTCTCGACTGCTGACCTTTCTCTTCGGTTCTTGCTTTCCGATAGTTCGTGCTTGAGGCAGGTCCAGACGAAGGATCTCCAAGCAGCTGTTCATGTCGTTATCAAGACTTGGCGACTCAATGAACGATATTTACCTCGCGTGCTCCAAATATTTTCTCCCCATCCCACGCAGGTCCGTGAATGGGCGAGTCAAGTGGGTGGAGTAAAGCGGGACTGATAAGTGCAAATACCGGGCCGAACAGTGTGAATTTCTGGTCGGATGTGTTCCGAAGACTATTTTTGTTTTAAGGCTTGGTAGCTCGATGAGCTAAGTGAGTAGTGATTGAGCCATTGGTTGAGGCCTAAGGAGAAGAGCAGTACACAGGAGAAAGAGAGAGAGATAGATAGAGAGAGAGAGAGAGAGAGATCGTGGGGAAATCAGCGGGTGTAAGTTTGGCAGGTAACTATGGTGTCCAAGGGGAAGGTACGGGGATGGACACTGGAAGGAAGTTGCGATTCAGCGGACCCACATTGATAGGAAGTCTCGCTCCGACCTTCCTGCCGACCATCACCACCACTTTGTGCCTCGCAGTCAAATCATCAAAGAGTCAGTACAGCAATCTGTTCTTCTCGCTGATAAGATGCAATGTATGCGGCTGGGCCGTTGATGACGCTTGTGCTTTCGTCCTGATGACTCTTGCGTTGGCCTGTATTGGACGTTTTGGCTGAAGTGTCTGTGCTGTTGGACTGCCCCCTGGTATCTATCTTTGACTCGATATCTCTCTGTCTTGATTGAGTAAGCTTCCCCGGATCGCCTATATCTTGCTTGTTCCGCCGCCGCCCAACATTCCAATCTACCGATGTCTTCACTATAACGGCAATCTCTGGGATATCATCTTTCTTGACAGAAACCGCAACGCTATGGAGAAAGCTCCAGATATGAACAATATCCCGGCTCACGAGGCCGAAGCTGAAAAGCTAGGTGAACTGGTTGCGGACCATGTAGGCCGCGATTTGGATGTCGCCGCCAAATTCTTGTATGAGTTGGACCCAGCCGTTTTGGCCGACCCCATCACCCCAGTCGAAGCACGCAAGCTGTTGTGGAAGATTGATTGGATTATTATTCCGTTAATCATGGGCACATGCGTTTTGGCAGCTGTCGACAAAGTCATCATCTCCAATGCCGCCATCTACGGAATGACAGAAGATGCACACCTCGTCGGTAATCAGTACTCCTGGGTTGGCTCGATCTTCTACTTTGGATACCTCGTGGCCGAGTATCCAGTGGCTTTTCTCATCCAGCGGCTTCCTGTGGCCAAATTTTTATCTGCTTGTCTGCTAGGATGGGCCATCATCTTGATGTGTACTGCGGCTACACAAAATTTCGCTGGCTTGGCAACGGTGCGCTTTTTCATGGGCATGCTCGAGTCGGTGGTCTTTCCTATTTGCAGTATTTTGACTGTAATGTGGTGGACGACCGAGGAGCAGCCTATTAGATTAGCGTTCTGGTTCAACCAGGTCAGTAAATCCCCGTGATTAGTATGAACACGTCTGACGAGAACAGCTTTCCTCTGTATTCTCTGGACTTGTCAGCTATGGCATCGGCCATACACATACCAGCCTCCACCCATGGCGACTATTGTTCCTTGTACTAGGAGGTTTTACGATCCTCTGGGCTGGTATTATCTATATCTTTCTCCCGGATTCCCCCGTCAAATGCTGGTACATGACCGACCGCGAGAAATACGTTTGCCTCGAGAGAGTCAAAGACAACAACACGGGTGTTGAAGACAAGAAAATCAAATGGTATCAAGTGCGTGAATGTTTGGCGGATCCAAAGACCTGGCTGCTGGTGCTGTTTTCCTTGGCGCAAAACATCCCAAATGGTGGTCTTGTGACATTTGCGTCCATCATTGTCTCGGGACTCGGATACTCGAGTCTCATCACCACCGTTCTTGGAATTCCAACTGGCGTGCTAGCCACTGTCTGGCAACTTGCTTTGTCATTCATCGCGGCCCGGTTTAAAAACACTCGCTGCCTCGTCATTGCCCTCGCGAATCTGGTGCCCATGACCTGCGCTATACTCATGTGGAAATTACCTCGATCCAACAAACACGGGCTTCTCGCAGCATACTATGTTTTCTACACGTACTGGGGCCCTTATGTCTTATCAACATCCCTTCCTATGGCCAATACTAGTGGTCACTCCAAAAAGTTAACCATGAACGCACTTTTCTTCCTTGCATACTGCGTTGGCAACATCATAGGTCCTCAGACATTCCGTTCGTCTGATGCTCCGTCCTATTCTCATGGATATGAGGGTCTACTAGCTTGCTTGGTGGTTGCTATTGCTTCTATCTCTGCGTACGGTGTGATGTGCCATCTGGAGAACAAGAAGCGCGATCGTGCAGAGGCTGCTAGGGATCATCACGTCGTTGAAGCGGCGAATGCGTTCTCAGATTTGACGGATAAGGAGAAGAAGGATTTCCGATATACTTACTAGTCGTGAATAGTTGACTTGGGAACTCCGCTATTGCTTGGTAATATGTTCTATAGTGGAAGTGATTATATACGTCTCAACATATAACATATCAGCATAATGAAACTTGTTAATTCCAAAGATACATGATTTACACTCTTCCATAAGAACGTACAACATATTTGGAAGTCGGTTGTGAAAGCTGTGAGGACTCCCGCTCTCATCCATGTATCACTACTAATCATTCCCTTGATCCCTCCACGCTAGAAACTCCTGAAGCATAGTCACGCAACTCCATATCAATGATTTCTAAAGCTTACTGCAAGCAACGAAGTCTAGAAATTGTTTCCGCCTGGAAGTGACAATCGTTTGATTGGTAACAGTGTTTCTGATTGGTCAATTCCCGCACTCACATCAAAGTGCCAGAGGAAGCTCGGAGCGACGCCGAGGTTGAGGCTAACGCATCCCACGTAAGACTCCACTTTTTCTGATAGGCCATCTGATAAAACATCCAGCTTGACCGAGACAATCAGCATCAGCAAATAACCAATATTTAAATCGTGTGAAACTTTTCGAAGAGACGCTTCGATAATTCAGCATTATTTTTTGCGGGTCTGTCGAGCTCTCCACTTTAATGGCGGAGGTGGAACTTTGAGGTGAGATGTCAATTCCGACGAAAGTGGCGAGCATTCCGTTGGATTGTGCTGAGGGGAGCTGGAAGCGAGATTTCGTTGTTGTTTTTTCTCATGATGCGACATGATCAGCTGATTGCTCGAAAATGACTTTTTGTGTGATGAGGAATAGGATATAGATTCGCGGATGAAGGCTTGGATAAGCACAATACTTCCACCTCACACCTAATAACACGTGAGACTGAGCCTTGTTTCTGATGCAACACCATTATTAAGCGTCAAAATGACAATCTCCTCCGATACAAAAATCCTCATCGTCGGTGCCGGCGCCTTCGGCACCTCAACGGCTTACCATCTTTCTCGACGCGGCTATAAATCCATCCGCGTCCTTGACCGCCACGCAACCCCTTCCTGCGAAGCCGCCTCGACCGACATCAGCAAAGTGATCCGCAGCGACTACAATGAGCCCTTGTATTGCAAAATGGGCATTGAATCAATCGAGGCATGGCGTGATTGGGACATGTTTCGTGGGTTGTATCATGTGCCCGGGTGGATTTTGAGTGCTTGCAATCTTTCCGTGCCATTTGTGCAGGGCTCGATTGAAACGTCAAAGAAGCTTGGTGTGCAAGGGTTGAAGGTTCTGACTCCGGAGCAAATACGGACAAAGTTGCCGTTGGTGAAGGGGAAATTGGATGGATGGAATATTAACGTGTGGAATCCGACGGCGGGGTGGGCAAAGTCTGGCGAGGCTTTGAGGAGTATGGCGCTTGCGGCGGAAAAGAACGGGGTTGAGTTTTTAAGTGGTGACAAGGGTTATGTGAGGAAGCTGAAGTATGCGTCTGATGGAATTACGTGTATGGGGGTGGTTACGCAGGATGGGACGGTCCATGAGGCCGATCTTGTCATTTTGGCTGCGGGTGCTTGGATGCCGAGCTTGATTGATCTTCAAGATCAATTAACCGCCAAGGGCCACTCCGTCGCACATATACAACTGACCGCTGAGGAGACGAAACAGTACTCTTCCATCCCAATCCTCGATAATCTTGAGCTGGGGTATTTCTTCCCCCCGCAAGAAGACGGGATTTTCAAAATGGCCCACAGCCAGTTCATTACAAACACCGCAACCGACCCAGTATCCGGGATCACAACTTCTGTTCCTCATACGTTTGTCCAATCGCCCACAGACGATCTGCCCCTCGAGATCGAAGCAACCATGCGCCGCAATCTACGACGCGTGTTCCCTGAACTAGCAGACCGCCCGTTCTGTTATACCCGTCTTTGCTGGGACGCCGATACGGCTGATCGTCATTTCCTCGTTACACCTCACCCGACTCAAAATCATCTCTTCATCGCAACCGGTGGCTCAGCGCATGGATTTAAGTTCATGCCGATTGTAGGGAAATATATTGCGGATCATATCGAGGGCAAACTCGACGCAGGTATTGTGCACAATTGGCGTTGGAGAGCAGGCGAAAAAGTAAATACGAAGAATCTGGCGCATTTGGATCCAGAGTTGGAGTTGGCTGATTTGACCGGGTGGAAGGGGAGGAGAGAGCGGGAAGGGAGGGTGAAGGCGAAACTGTAGTTTGTCTTTGCTTATCAAGTCTTTTCCATGGCAAGCATATGCATAGAATGGTCAATCGAGAAGAAATTCTCACTCAGTGTACATTCATTACCGCTCCAGTATATTTCTAATGGTCCATCCCTAGAACTTCTAGAACATCGTGTGATAATTCGGAGAAATGCCGACCATTGATCATTGTTGATTGGTTGGGAATCATCATGATTAGGTTGACGCTAGTACTACTTAGTAGTAGCTTTAAGCGCTTCCCCGCGTTTACCAAGCTGATTCCAGCCAATCATCAGATTCATGAGTTTTCTAGTCAGACCAATGAGCTGCAAGGTTGCTATCAAAGTCCCACCTGTTTCAACCAATCGTAGCATATCTCATAGATAACCATCAACCCGCCGGCCAAGACGGCCGTGGGCAAAGCTCACGATAACACGAGACACGGCATAGAGTGATATTACATGTTATATACATACATGCAGTAGTGCAACATGACCTCAGACAGAACACACAGTCAAGTAGCCCCAGTTTCCCGGACTAGAACGGGCTGCAGAACATGTCGCTCGCGCAAGATCAAGTGTGATGGTGAGTGTTATCGCTTTTGTTGATCCTGACGCTAGGCCCACTGGCTGACTTGATCTGTAGAACGACGACCAAAATGTCAACGATGCACGAAAAGCAGGTTGGACTGCGGCTATGGTCTACAATTGACCTGGCATGAAGAGTCATTGTCGAAAGGAATTTGTCATGGAAGAGCTGGTGTTTGGTCCAAGAGTGGTCACCGGAAAGATGGCACACAACTCAGGTCGCAGAAGTCTGGTGGACGATATGCATCGAACACGACGAGATCGAGTAATAGTCGCGGGGTGTTTCTGAATACTACCATGAATGACGTTAAATTGTATTTTAAATATGGTGGTATGACCGGGGAAGACGGCACGAACGAGAAACAAGACTTGCTCCTGAATGAGAACCAGCAACTTTCACTCTCCTTGCCAGTCTTACGTACGGCTACAATGGGACATTTCCGCACATTCGACTACGACTCGGCGCTATTATCGCACTACGAAGCTGTAGTTTGCAGCTCAAGCACATTATTAGACGACGCCAAAAACAATCCATATCGACACTTGATCCTGCCCATGGCCATGCAATCCGAGGGTCTGTATCATGCTACGCTTGCCGTATCGGCGCAGATACTGCGTATCGCCGAGCCGCGGTTCCGGTTCGCTGCTCTCGATCATGGACATAGGGCTTTGCGGTGTTTGATTTCAAGCTTGCAGCGCGGGCAGTCTAGTCCCGGCCGCGCGAACCAGGAAAAAATGTCGAATGCGGAGATTGATGAGATCCTGGGTCTAGCTCTGATGTTGTGCTGGTTCGAGATTACTGATGGTTGCCGTCCGTCGTGGGTAACGCATCTAAAAGGTATTCATACACTTATAAATCAGTATCAAGACGTCTTCATCAAAGGCAACAGAACGTCGGACGTGAGCCGTTTCTTTAGTCGCTATTTTTCATTTCACTTAGTTTTGGCGCGCACGGCGTTCCGGGTCGAGGACGATATCACGTTTACTAAGACAGGCTCGTCTGTCAATGCTGGCAGTACTTCCGCGCAAAACTATCCTTCGATCTCGAGATTAACGGACTTTTTATCGTTGGCCATGCCATTCGACGACCTGGACCAGATCGACTCGTACATGGGCTTCAGCAATTCCCTTCTCCTCCTCATCAACGAAGTCGCGGATCTCGCGTGGAAATACCATTCCAAGGAATCAGTCGAAGCCGATCTACCGTGTGTGCGTGAACAGATCCGACGGCTACGAACCTCTCTAGAGACGTTGCAACAGACGCCACCACCCTTGGCTGATAACGACCAAGCTGACGGAGCATCTTTTTACGGTCTTGCAACGGAGGCGGATGGGCTGCTAGAGCGAACTGTGGCTGAGTTTCAGGCTATTGCGGAAGCGAATCGAATAGGGGCATTGCTGTTGTTACACGAGGTGTGTGCTTCGAGGTTCCAGAGGCCGGATCTTTTCAGGACTGCTGCATCAATCGAAAATGACATCCAAGGGTCCGATGGGTACGATGCAACAGCGACGAATTACAAAAACCGCTACGTACGTGAAATTCTAGATCCGATGATTGAGAATGTCAATCGCATCAGTCGCACAGCTGCACTTCCCCTGTGGCCTCTCTTCATTGCAGGTTGTTGTGTGACATCTGAGGAGGACCAAATCACCGTTATCAAGATCTTCGAGGAGACAGAAAAACTCAAAAGATACGGTGTAAGCCCCCAATTTATTATCCATTCCTACGAACATCCTGACTAATCGTTGTATAGAATATTACACCAGCCAGACAAGTCATAGAAATGATCTGGCGACAGCGGGATTTAGGAGTGCAGGATGATAGGAAAAGACGGCATACTGCTGCCATGGCGAGCGGCATGCATGAATCACACACAATGTCTTCATCGTTTTCAACGAAAGGGATGCACTTATTTGAATGGGAACGAGCTATGATGATGATGGGTGGGTTGAAGCTGAGTCTGACATAAGTTATGAGCGACTATAACGAAGTGTTAATCATCTTAAACAAATCATTTCTGTCTGTGTTGCCTCGGTAGGTTTACGGATATTCTCATAAGGGTTTGCAGAAGAGCTCGGCTGTGTTCTAGTGTACTTCTATCTTCGCACTAGCGGCTTGCAAAGTGTTCGTTTGCAGCATGTTATCCATGGCATACTTCTCTTTTCCTACCGGTTTCTAAAGTGAGAAGCGTTTAATCCGCAATGTGACAATCGAGATATCATCCTTGCTTACAGGTGCCATGGAAGTCAGCGGGCTGGATGCTCGCCTCCTCGTGTCTTCCATTGATAGCTGGCTGATGCACAAGCTGTGATACGAGGGACTCGAGGGACTCGAACCGTGTCTCAAGCCCAAATAGGGTATCTTGTATACCTTCAAGTGGAGTCTTTAAAACTGAGATGTCGGACTGAAAGACTTGGACACTTGCTAAATTGTTACAAGAAGACGTAAGCATTGGCATTTTCTCTGAGTGGGTTACGGACTCGACGGGATATTCTTAGCGAACAATCCGATAGAGAGTTTGTTAGTTCAATAAATCATTAATCATGTTGCTGTTACTCACCTTCTCTATCAGTAGTTCTCCAATTTTCCAAAAAAAGCCTTGGCAGTTGAGGCACCAGTCGCTGCAGCATAGGCTTGCCATGTCTTGTCTTTGTGGCTGTCCGCGTAGTCGCATACTCCTTTGATGATGATACAGGAGACATTATCCCATACTCCAGCTCCTTCCATCTCGAAATCAATAACCTTTTCCTTACCGACAATTTTTTTCCCTCATCACCGTGTCAGCAGTCATACTCAGAGAAGGTAAGTTCCGAGTTATCCTTTTCAGAGATGGAAGCAATATCTCCACACAAAAGGTCTTTGTCCACATCATGTGGCAGATTCTGCATTGGAGAGCAACATACAAGGCCAAGAAAGACCTAGCAAGACTAGCTTTGAGCTTCTCGGCGTCTAATGCACTACCTAACCATTGCAGGATAGAGGAAGGACTCCTCGCATATAAGCAGTACTAGATACAACTGGGTATAGCTATGATACATACACAAACATCACCCGACATAACTCCATGAATTGATATAGATCCAATAGAAAGAAACCGCCGTACTTGACCAAAGTTTGCAACATCAATTACTATTAGGCTTCCACGCATAAGCCGACGCATGCCTCTCAACCCGATTCTGAACATCCCGTGGCGTAAAAGTCGGGTATGAATGCGAATCCTTGGACGATGAAGACGTTCCACTGCCTCCAGACATGCCCAACTCTTCATCGACTTCAACGACAATATCCGTTTTGACAGTGACACCAACGCCGGTACTCCGGCGAATATTTCTCTTGTCCGTCGGCGACGGCATGCGTGCCACTGTGTCAATCGTATGCGACGGACCAGCTGCGCCGTTGATAATTTTGCCCTCATCGTCTACCGTGTTCAGGAGATAACTGTCATCAAACAACGAATCAATCGTCTTATCTGGGTCGACGCCGCTCCCGTTCCCGGTTCGGCTGCGATTGAATCGTTGCTGGAACTTCTTGCGACGTTTCATTTCGAGGTCCTGTTGTCCCCCGCTACCGCTGTTGTTTTCGTTGGAATTGTGCGGATTGTCGGAGTGTGAGCGACTCCAGGGGTAGCCGCCGTAGCGCCCTTCACGTCGCATGTCGACGAATGTGCGCAGGAAAAGTCGGATGACTGGGGCGCAGGTGGCAATGAGGATTCCGTAATTTTCGATCCTATGTCAATTAGTTTAGAATCTATCGTGAATGGAATGAAGAGACGTACTTGACCCAGAGAATGAAGGTGACGATGTTGTCTACTACTGTCAGTCAGATGTCCTTGACTAGAATTTCGAGTGGACAAACATGTAAAATCGAGTCTATCGCCCAGTGATTGGAGAAGCTGTATCATGGTCAGTATGTCGCATCTCTGTAGATCGGTGATACATACGTAAGTCTTGACAATCGAGGCTGCTCCGGAAAGTACGAGCGGTCTATCATACAAGTCAGTCAATTGCTTTTGTAGTCTGAGTCGCATAGCATACCCCGAAAGAGTCAACGTCTGCCATATTCGACGAGAGCGGACGTTAGGGTTAATCTTGCTGAATTGCGCCCATATAGAGACATGGGGGTTCCGTTGCAGTGTCTGTATGAAGAATTGCCATAATTCATAAGCGGATATTCCGGCGAGATACATGTCGATAATTGTGTTGAAGCCTCGATTCAGTTTAGTAAAACAAAAGGAAGCGCGATACGGAAGCAAAAGTGCATACCTCCTTGGACAAACCCGATGGTAGTCTGAACATGGGGCGACTGGCACTTGACTGATCCATCGGTTGGGAGAGGATCCCACATGTAGTGAAAGTACTTCGTTCTATCGGCCTGCCCAGTAATCAGTTCTGCATACGTGAAACCGTCATCATCAAGGCTTACGGCATGATAGGGATTCGGTCCACATTGCACCACGATTTGAACAATGGTAATCGAGTTGACAACAATCTGAACAACCATGCAAATGATGATTGAGATGCGTAATCGTCGGTTACTATTGGCGAAACACGAAAGGAGGAACCACATCATTCCTGTTCTTGATATCATGGCGGCCGCAACGGCTATATCGATCAGCGCTGTGTCCGTTCACCACAGAGGCATTTCGCATGTTAACGCACCACAAGGTTGAGAAGCAAAGTCATAACGCAAAGCCTGCACTTTCTCTTCTGGCGTCAGGTAATAAAAATGTCGTCCCAGGCCCCATTTATAACTGTATGGATCAGTACCAGTCCATGAAAAAGAATGGAGCTGGATCAGGATTATTACCTATTCTGTATTAAAATCATATGTAGTATGTCCACGGTATAGCCAAGAAAGAAGAAGATATCTTCGAGTCCCCATATTCTGCCCGGTGCTGAGACTTGAGGTAATGCCCATCGGACCCATGTTTTGATTGCGCATCTGAAGATTAGAACGACGCCGACGAAGCCGGTTAGGACCTGCGAAGCATAGGCATCCAATTAGAGCGAGGGGCAAAGAATGAACCAGAATGCAAATCTAGACATACCCAGCAAGCTCTGATTATATCCGTCCCTTTTATTAATCAGCATTCGTAGTCAAAGCAGGTAATTGTGTGGACAGCTCACCAACATTGACATCCCCTTCCTCTGGCCGCGGAATATCCATGTTGTGTAAAGTATGTCTGAAATGGTCGAGATGAAAAATTGCACCAAGACTCCTTTCAACCGGGAAGATAAAAGGAAGAAAGATTGCTCCTTTTCTACCCCAGCTCTGATTGAAGGTTTCTTTTTCTTTTCCTTCTAGTGCATACCCAACCACAAGACGTGATCCATCCCCGGAATCTTAGAGGCGAAGAAGAAAAACAATGGACACTTCCCTTGACCGAAGACGGCTGAGCCTGTTCATATAATTGAATATTGCATTTAAGTTTCAAACTTTAAGGAAGCTTGAAGATCATTAGATCAGGGTCAGAGACACCAGAAAACTGGTACGAACATGTGGGACTCGCTTGGGGTCAAACGAGCAGGTTTGAAGTGATGAATTACGCGAGGTATTGTGCTCGGAAGAGCGGGATACATACAAAGTGTGATGGGTCATTTAAAGGAAGATCTTCTAAAGTGCAGCAGGCTTAGGCTCAAAATCAAGGCACGCACTTTCTACTGCGTCTACATCATAATTTGGGTAACTGCTAGGGGGCAGGCATAGAATGGATGAATGGATGGACCATGTTTCTGTCATACTGGCCGGTTTCCCCGCCATAGACAGGCGTGTCACGGACAAAGAACGGATTTCAACCTTTGAGTTGGTATGGATAACAGAGGGGTCTTTGATAGGCTACTTCGTGCATGTCGTGGTGAAGCGAGCGAGTAGACTTTGTAGAGGAATGTACGTACGCAGTGCGCTCTGTGGTCATAGCAAGGGTGATCTTCTCCATGCAAGGGATGCCGGTCTCCGAATAAAGCATCTTTTGGCTTGATCGATATTAACGCATTGACTTAGTTCCTCGTCAAATGGAAGGCTACGGAGTACGTACTATACGGTCTATCGTCGCTCTCAAAGTCAGTGCTAATTCTAGAATACGACGCCTGTCACACGTAGCATCTTGGACGACTCGTCGCTATCTGAGCCTTCCCAAGACGCGAGGATATCGGATTCCACTTTCAATCAACCAATCGGTCAAGTTCGAAAAAAGACTTCGATGTGGCGTGTCGCTAAAGCCGTGCCCATTCCATACGGCAGTCTGCAAGTTGGCCACAAATAGCGCGAATCGCTTATTTCAATACGACAGAGATCGAGTTGCATATGCATGATGAACAGCCCGAACAGTGCTTTTTCGGAGAAAGAAAAGCAAGTAGGTTCAAGTTCGGAGAGGACTACACAGGTCCGATTGCTCGAAATGGTCTCGCGACTGATGTGACGAGGTAGAAATGTGATGGATAGAGAAGATCGGAGCGCCGTAGTGTGCGTGTTAGTAGATCGCCCTTGCAGATTTTCTACAAACTAATTTAGCGCGCGTGACTGTATGCTAATCAGCGCACTATTTCTGTATGCCATGACCGCTGCATCAAGTCCCGGCGTTTGTCGTGGTGTTGAGTCGGAAATACTTGTTAGTGTACTAGGGCTTGTCGTCCACTCTGTCCGAAAAGAGCGACATGATATTGTCCGGCAATTGTACATGATTTTTAGACCACCTTGTGTCATCTTATTTATCAGGAAAAATAAAACATTCAACCACCATTTACTCTGATATTAGCTTAGATTACACCTTTCTCATCTCAATCAACCCCTCTCCCGCTTCTGGATATGCTTCAAAAGTGACCTTCAATCCACACAACGATGCAAGTCTCTTCCATTCCGAGCTGGATCGCAGTCGACCACCATACAAAGTAATCATAGTCGCATGCATCTTTCCATAATTTTTATTCTTTGTGAATTCTTGGATGAGCATCCGCGAATATGGTGCCATTGCCCTCGACACTTTTTGCATCAACTCCAGAGCATCGAGATCGGGTAGATTATGGAATATGTGAGTCAACGAGTAGTTCAATGCCCCTTCGACTGGTTGTGGTGTATCACTTGCAAAGTTCCATTCCATCTGCGTGACTTCCGGTACACTGCCAATATCCGGGTTGAATTCTTGAAGCACCAAAGCCTCTTTGAGGAGGAATGGATACGCCTCTTTGAGCTCGAGAAGCATTTCGCCTCGTCCGCCTCCAATATCAACGCAGACAATCTCGCTTTCGCTTCCGGAAACTGCACGATCCAAATCATAACCCAATGACTTGACACGTCCAGGCATTTTTCCAAATTTGCCGAATTTGCCCACCATGAATTGATTAAAACTGTCCATTCGGCCTTGATGCGCCATGATGGAATATGTATGCTCCTTTGCAAGCTCCTTTTGGCCGAGTAATTTGTAGCCGTATTGCGTTGGTGTGTCAAGTGCTTTGAAGGGGTATTCGAATTTGGTGTCGATCAGTTTTCGCAGTAGGAATGCGCCTGCGAACATTGGTTCGGTTGCGCTGAATTCTTAGCCACTGATTCTTCAGGAAACGTTTGGACACTTACAAATGAAGAGCTCCATGTTGAGCTGATGGCATGCTAACCATGTGCCGGGTATTGTCGTTTGCTTCGAAGAGGTCGTCTTCAACGAGGTCGACGAGACCTATTGATGATATTGCGTAGAGGACATCATCTGTTTCGTCAGTACGTTTCTCATTAGGCGGAAAATAGCTCATACGTGTTAATTGGTAGCCTATCAACCATTAGTCAAACACCTAGGTATAACCAGACTCAAATCAAAGAGAAAACATACACAACGGTGCCTGCTCTTTCTCCTCCTGGCTTCTCTCAGCATTCCGAGCATCAGTAATCTGTTGTGAAGTGGCCGGTCTCCCAATTTTGACTAATGTCGCGAAAAAATCAAAATACACAGCGACCGGGATAAAGCTCAGCGACGCCGTCTGCAGACAAGAGTCAGGTTACTCTCAGTCATTCAATCACCGAGACACTCACTACGGTGACCGTAGAGGCCAGAATCGCTCCAACAGGGGGTGACATTTTGTTTTTCTTACTTGTGATCAACTACAAAAGTCAAATCGAGAGTGTGGACTTGTCCATTTTATCTTAGCCTAACTGGCGTCCATCCAGTCACTGCAGTCTATTTTCGAATGTCTATCACAAAGAAACAACATGGCAACCATGCAACAGCGTGGCAGGTTATCAGACCTCGGCCGCGTGTGATAATCGTACAGACAGCAAGGGATGGAATATGAGCAGTTCCTTGCACTTGGCTAGGAATCTGGAATTAGGGCTAATCCATGCGTGGCTCCCGGACATTTGCCGGCATGAGACAAGCTGCCTTGTTATTTGTAATTCTTTAACAAGCCAAAAATAACACATCTTAAAATTCTACAGCATATAGATTAACACCAGAAACTAACTCCGTAGCGTGCAATAGTGTGGGTGATCGATCCAGTGCGTCGGATACACCGGATAAACAAACTATCGAATCAATCAAAAGGAATGCGATGAGATCTTAGCGTCGATCAAGGCGATGTGATACGTTCGATACAGCTCAATGCTGGCCTCTCCGCTCTTTACATTCACCCCTTTCATGACCTTTTTCGGTCCCATTTTCAAGTTTTCAAGAGTCAGAGTTACTTTTTGAGACGCGTGCCTACGGTAGTGGACACATCCCTGGATGATGGAATATCCACCGAGATAGGACGAGTACGGCCCACCACCACCTTTCTGTGATACCTGGTTCGATTCTATGATTAGCTCGATGTCTAGTACATGGTTGAATGTTTCCCAGATTGACGTCCGTGGCCCACTCGAATGAGAGTATGCGCCTAGATCGTGGGCTGGGAAACCATTGTCGAGCCTCGTTCTCTTCCCCATCAGCCGTTCGCCAGTCACTTCATGTTTACAGGCCGGAGATATATTCCTGTCAACCATTCAGAGCGTCATAGCATCAAATGAGTACAGAAATATGGTGTCAAAGTTGTGTTGCACGGCCAGCACACAGTCTACCACGCTGGATGATGTCAGGTCACATTTCTGTCTGTCATGAAATTCCCGCGAATTGGGGTACGCGGTACGTTGTAGACTACGTACGTAGCATACTCCATTTCATCCTGAAACTAGGAATCAAACTAGTAGAGCAGCTAGCAAGATTGATCCCCCATATCCTATGGACTCAGCCCTTTCGGATCGAGCCACTACGCAGTCCGAAGCCCTAACACACTCTACACACTCTTAGCTTTCCTCCCTGTCACTTTTCTAACCCCCTTTCCTCGATTAGTTTGGCTTAGAGCGCATCGCAAACTCAGGTACGACGTACAGATAACAAAGTCAGTTTGACGCCTTTGGCCTTTCGTACATGTTCTTTGTTCCTTTTGTTTTTTTCTTTCATCTCGAGTCCGAGTCGAGTGCCAATCACCACAAATCGCTACGTCGGAGGAATTATCCTTTGCTTATTTTCCACGCCATGTGGCTTGAACGTGACTGCAACGAGATTTGATTCGCGAACTTAGAACATCTTTCTGGTTTGATCTTTGGCCATGTGGATTGTCGTGATATGATATGGGATAAATACCGACGGTTGGTTTGTCGTTGAATTCTGTCCGAGAAGCCATTCAAGGCGCAAGTCCAAGTCATTCCTAAGATCTCTCTCTATCAAGTTTTTCTTCCTCCTTTCGGCTCATATCCTCTCCTTCTCTATCATCATCTTGTTTGTTTACATGTATATATTGACTTGTTCGCATTGAACCTGTACATACATTCTTCATCTCTTTCGTTGCACGCAACCTTGACACTTGAAACCATCACGAAATGACAACCAAACCAACATCCTCGACCAAAGCCAGAGAGGACTTCCTAGCCCCTCTCGACGAGCAGGCTTCCTATACAGAATCTTCTTTTTCCGATATGGCGAATCCACGAAATTGGAGTGTCGCGAAGAAGTGGTTGTTGTTTGCTGCGTTGATGTCTAGTTCAGTGCTCGCTGATGGGTTTGATTTCCCTTTCCTTTTGATGGGTCTGGAAAATGAATGGCTAACGGGTTCATAGAGCCATGACTTGGGGCGCAACGTTGGTTGTGACTCAAGCCGAGATTTGGGGCATCAGTATTAATTATTCCGCGACGAGTATGAATTATGGGATTCTGCTTCAGGGATTCGGGGGCATTTTTGCTGTTCCATTCATCGAGGCTTATGGAAGGTATTTTCCCCTCATCTACTTTACAAGAACCCTTCAAATGCTGATTTGTAGACTCCCCATCTGGTTCTGGACTCAGGTCATCACGATGTTCATGGTCCTCGGCGCGACATTATCGACTTCATACCCCGTCTTCACTGCATTCCGGTCTCTCCAGGGTCTCTTTGGCACTGTGCCGCAGGTCGTCGGGCTATCTATCATTCATGACATGTACGACCCAAAGGATTGGCCGCGGATGATCAATATCTGGTATGTATACCCGATCCGTCAGTTGGAGTCTCATTAAGAACAATCTAGGGCAACGACGTTCCTGATCGGTCCTTTCCTCGGACCCGCAATAGCAGGTTACCTTCTTGTCGCGAGCCAGTATCGCTGGATTTTCTCGTTCGGCGTCTTGACTGCCCTCTACGGCTTGTCGACCGTACTGATCATGCTCTTTGGATACGAGACATACTACTCCCACCAAGACGAAACCTCTCCTGCCAACAGAAAGTCCCCCCTGATGAGGAGACTATACGCCTTCATCGGCCTGAATAATAACAACACCCACCTCGACAAGCCCTCTACTTTGATCTCGGAATCGAGTACATTGCTGAAACTCATATTCAGACTCCCACTTTTGCTGACAGGCATATCGACCATGATCAATTTTTGCTGGCCCATTGGAATCACGGCGACGGTAGAAACGTTTTTGCACATGCCGCCGTATCTGTTTGATGAGATCCAGGCTGCGTCTATGCGGTTTGCGGGTGTTATTGGGGCTGTTAGTGGTTCGTCTCTCTCTCTCGTCCTTTGACTTTATGTCTTTTTTGGACATCACAATGCTGATGGGTGGTTGCTTTCTAGGATATGTATTTGGTTATTTCTTCAATGAATGGATCTACAGACACTACCAATCCAAGCACAAGATGACACAGAAATCCGGAAACATGAACAACGAATTAGGCCGCACAGCCTCCGAGAACAGCAGTCTCCAAGTCTCCGATGCCGTCGTCTCTTTCTCTTCTGCTCATGGTCAACAATACCAGATGACATCAATGTCGTCGTCGTCATCATCGTCGTCAGCGCCAGGCTGGAGACCAGAGTACAGACTGCACGGAGTCTGGATCCCTATTGCTAGCCTGGCGAGTGGTCTCATCACATACGGTCTGACACTCAACTTTCAAAAGTCCTGGCTGGGACTGGCGTTTGGTTGGGGTATGGTGAACCTGGGTATGGTTGGTAGTACAGTGTCCGTCTCCTTCTTTCCTTCTTCTTCTCCTTCTTCTTCTTCTTCTTTGCGTATTGCCAGCCACTGACGATGGGATAGAGCGATAACGGCATACACCCTCGAAAAATACCCTTCGCACTCCACCACCGTCAGCGCAATACTCAACATGTGGCGTACCTGCGGCGGCTTCTCGGTGGGTTATTTCCAGGCTGACTGGATTGCGCGGAATGGGGTTGGGGTTGTGTTTGGAATACAGGCGGCTGTTGTTGTGGTTGGTACTGTGCTATTTATTGTGCCTGTTTTTGTGTTTTCGCAGAGAAGGGGGTGGGCTTGAGAGAGAGTCTATATGCTTAAATAGGGATTTTATTAAGGAGTGTCCTAGCGAGGGTTGTACACGGGGGGAAAATGTATGTCAAGTAACTGATATACGCTGTACGAATGCTACGATATTCTGGATCGAGATGGAAATTTCAATAAAGTGCATGTTCTCATTGGGTATCATTAACTTCGATCATTCTTCTGACCAACCTGAAACGTCTCCGGGAAAAATCCTGGCGGCGGCCAAATGTCCGCAATCGACATGGCAGTCGGCAAGACCAAAGGCCGCGATCCAACCAGTCGATCTGGATCGTGACAGAATGCTTGGAATGTGTTATCGTCCATGAAACCAAACTCTCGGAGCCCTTCTTGCCGGCTGTTGGCCCAATCCGTCGTGTCTATGTATGCCAGATCTTTGAATATGGAATCCAAGTCGTTAGGCGATGAAGAGGCTTCGTCCGTCATGTACGGTCTACCGGCTTGTTGGCCGATGTTGAAGCCGGCAGAAGAGAGGTTGTGTTGTGATAGAATTGCCGAGTCTGGAGTTGAGCCGGCCTGGGGCTTTTGCTGCTGTTGATTGAGAAGGTGACTCATGTTGGAATCTGGAGCTGATGGCGGCTTATGCCCTCCCATGAGCTTATCAAGGATATGAGCGGCTGTTTGTTCTTGGTTGCCAGTCTCCATTCCAGATGGTATGCGCATGCCGTTCGTGCTGCTTTCTGAAGTTGGTCTGTACATTTCCGCCTGTGGGGGAAATTGTTTGGGCATATTTGGGCTAAATCCCGAGGGCGGGACGATGGGAGCACGGTGTCCATTATCCGTCATGGCATTGTTCGTCTTTGGTTCAGTCTGGGGGTCGTAGTGCCCGCTTACATCTATACCAGCCGACGTCTGGGGCAGGGCATAAGACTCTGGTGGGTGGAATAGAAGAGATCCGATTGTCTCGCCGAGAGTCCTAAACACTGGCCACGGCGAAGACACTTCATTGAGTTTCTGAGAAAATATGGTTATCCACTTCGACACTGGGAAGCCAGATGGCTCTAGTTTCGACCGTACCGACGAGACAGACTCGAGAATCGATCGCAGAGGAAATTCAAGCAACGGTGGAATACCGCATGCTTGAAAATTTTCCACATGATGCGAAAATACGTCCAGCGTTCGGTAAAGGATCTTTTCGATTCCGTCAATGGCGGTGTGATTGGCTCCCTGGATAAAATGTCCTTGACTCACTTGCCTCGTGTAGAGGAAAAGCAGTGTGGCTGTGTATGTCAGATGGAAGTAACTCTGATGAAGCAGCAGAGGAGACCGGTTCTGGGCTTCATCGCTTTCAGGATTGATCAAACGACAATTCGTAGGAAGCCGATCATCAAGCGATTTCAAGTCGAGTAGGATTTTCTGTATGAAAACATGAGCGTTGGTTGCTTGTGGAAAATCCCAGGCGATCTTGTTCAAAACACCAGTTAGCTCAAATAAGCGGTTGAAGCAGCTTAGGGCCAATAAAGGACCTCGCTGGGGTGCATTTCTGCTCTCGAAAGCCGCGCGTGAAGGTAACACGTCGATCCAAGAATTCCATTCTTCGAGACCGTCTTCATCGAGTCGCCCTACTGCATCCGAATCATTTGACCGTAGACAAGGCGATCGGGAAAGTCGCACCGAAAGAATCGAGTCTATGACAAAGCATCCCATATACACTGCTTTCCTTTGGCGGGTTTCATCCGACCTGCGGGAATCCAAAGGTTTAGACAGTTCCATTGCTTCGGCCATTCGTGCGGCCTGGCCACTCAGCAGCCATGCTGCAGTCCAGTCTTCAAACCCAACGTTGACCAGTGTCAGTAGCAACAATGCTTGTACGTGCCCGAGATCGAAGCGCTCTTTTTCGGACGGAATCAAACTCCGCGCTATGTGATAGTACTCTCTTGACTGAGCTAGCGGATCGTGTATAAATGCATCGTGTGTATTCAACCCGGAATGCTCCTGGCCCGTCGTGTAACTCAGGATCGCCCAAAGAGCGGCATGATCTCCTGAGCTTGTCGAAGTGTTGCCCGAATTCGCGCCGTTCGCGTACATGTAGGATGCACGGAGCATGTTGTGTTTTGGTATGATGGGAAACCAGGGGTGAGTCTGAGAGAAATACGTTTCAACCAAACCGGAAGTGTGTGCTGGAAGAGGTAGATTTTGCGGAGTATTCAGCCTGCCTGGGGTCATCGGCGAATTGCCATCTATGGTGGTGGATAATCTAGGCTTTTTCGGAGCTGGCGACGATGACGGATCGACGACCTTTGGTCCTGCAACAGCAGTAGCAAAATTCTGGCCGCGTCCAACGCGAAACCCCCATTGACTGGATGCACTCAAATACGAGCCGTCGTCTTCTTCTTCTCGTGGCCGCTTGACCGGTGACTGCGTATCGACGTCTCCCGGAGACAGCATCTTTTCCAATGCACCCCACAGCCGACTGCCTTTCCACGCTTCGTGCAAACTCTCCGAGGAACCTTCATCCGTCCATATCTGCATCAATCGCTCTCGACGTCCCCTTGAGCGATCCGTTGCACCCAGCAACGTCAACATGATGTCCTCGAATCCTTCGATATTGCATATCGACAGCGCCCATAACTTCTCCAGGCCGCGCACGTAACCTTCAGGCAACCCACGTTTTCTCGCATTCGGATCGTAGGAACACGTCTGGCCGGTGGCCAGGCAGGCGGAACATGTTGGACGCGCACCGTCGCATTTGTCTTTTTTGGTGCGACAGCGATCGCAGGCACGCGAGACCCGTTTGCGGCGCGGGCCTTTGATATCCGCGCCCTCGTCCATGGATTATTGGCTATCGTACATGGCAATTCCAAGAAGACTCCCGAAGTGCTGTAGGTGATTATACAATATATCTATTCGTGATTCGGGCACATTCGTATGCGATGATGAGGATGTGTTGATGGACGGATGGGATCTCAGCACCGTGGATGATCGCGGTCCGACAATTCCGACGTCGACTTCAATGATTTGAGAGGGCGAATGTCGAATAGTCGGATATTCGAGCAGTCAAGTGCACGACGATATGTTTAAATATATATACATATATATATATATACACATATGCAACTTCGATATGTAGTGATGCCGTTGTCTAGCAGTTATCGTCGATAGATCAATCAATCTAGCCGAAGTGAAGATTGGCGAGGCATTATCGACTTTAAGGGAGGAAGGAAGGAATGCTCCGAGTCTCCGAGCCCCCGGCTTACTCCACCCCTCGACTCTCTGTCTCTACATTTCGTGTACAGATTGGTTCGTGGTGAATAGACCATGAAAAACTTCTACAGAAATTCTACAGAATATAAGGCGACATTAATTCTTATCCCTAAATTATGGCTTCCGGCAATGACTTTCTCCGTGGCGCGTAACAATAGAGGGACATCACATGACTCAGGCTAAGATCAAACGTTGATTGGCCGAGGCACCCCCCGCGTTTGCTGATAACATCTGGTGGTGTCTGGAGAAGGCCCTTAAATATTCTTCGCTCTGCTCACATCTCTCTCTTCTACAAATTCAATATTCATTGTCAGACCAGCATATCATCAATCCAATACTTACAAATGCGGCCCGCTCCGTCCGCTGCAAGTCTGCAAAATAAATTGCGACAAAGTTGCCCTCGTCGCTAGCTCAGATTAAGAATGCAACACCAACTACGATAATACAATGTCCCCCATGGTTCCAGCGAGAAACTCCCCACGGAAAACGCATATGCTCGGCACACCGGCCTCAAAGCGCCACTTTGACCCCGATGCGTCTCTCGTCCTGGTAGGCATCCGCGGCTCCGGAAAACGATCGCTGGGATTCATTGCGGCCGCCGCACTCAACCGTCGTTTCATAACGGAAGATTACTACTTCAAAGAGGTTACTGGTCTAACGCGGCATGAGTTCCTGCTCAAATTCGGGAGCCATGAGTTCCAGCGTCGCGACGTTGAGGTGCTCAAGATGATGCTCGATAATCATCGGACGCATTGCGTCATTGAGTGTGGACTGGGCAGTTTGACGCGCATCATCCAGGAGCATCTGCGCCGGTATGCGCTGACAAATCCTGTGGTGTATTTGCTGCGGGATATGGATCAGATTCAGAGGTTGCTACAGCTACAAGACTTCTCGGTCAAGCGTCTAGGAAATGGAGATCCGTACCATCGAACTTGCTCGAATTTCGAATACTACAATCTCGAGGAGAGGGTTCCGGTAGATTTGTCGGGGGAGGAAGGAACTCCAGATCGTCGGTCGGTCAACTATTCGTTCAAATTGAAGGATGCTAAGGAGGACTTCACACAATTCGTGCGATTCATCACTGGAGCTACGACGACAGACCCGGGTTTGGATTCGCCTTTTGTGTTGTTGGAGACGCCACCGGAAAGTCGGTCACATACACATGCTGTATTACTACGACTGTCTGCTCTACAAAACAATGTCGTCGACCTTGCAAAGCTGGAGTCCGGCGGTGACGCTATTGAACTATGTATAGACATGTGGAATCCAGATTCCGTGAGTGCGGTGGCTAAGCATGTTGCTGTGCTGCGCAGAATTGCAAAATTGCCAATCATATACTCGATAGATGCCGAGGCATTGGGTATCGATGCACGTACATCAGACGGCGTCACAAATGGCGAATTGTACTTTCAGATTCTGGAATATGGTCTCCGGTTGGGCGTGGAATATCTCACCATCCACTTGGAACAAGACCATGCACGATTGACACAGATCGTGCAAAGTCGAGGAATGACCAAAATCATTGGTCATTTCACAATGGACAACAACTCCGGCATATCCTGGGAGGATGAAGCTTGTTTATCGATCTACCTCGAAGCAGAGCGACTGGGTTGTCAACTCGTCCGCATCGTCCGACCAGCCACGACAAGGGAAGAAAACGATGCTGTGCGAAAATTCGTCGATCGTGTAAAGGCATTATCAGGCGCCCATCCGACGATAATCGCGTTTAACATCGGAACGATTGGACGAAGCTCACAGGTTTTCAATAGCAATTTGACTTCTGTGACGCATCCAGCTATACCTCCTAATGCACTGAAAGCAAACGACCCTCAAATAACATCACAAGACGCAATCCGCGCTTTGGTGCAGAGCTATATGCTAGATCCATTGAAATTCTATATTCTCGGAGCCAGTGTGGCTTACAGTATATCGCCGGTAATGCACAATGCTGCCTACGCCAGTTGTGGACTATCTCACGTTTACCGCATACCAGATGCACCGTCCCTCGCGCTATTAGACGAATGGCGACACGATCCCCATTTTGGAGGATCTAGTGTGGTCCAGCCATGGCGAGTCCATGTTGCAGGCCAATTAAAATATAAAAGCCGCCATGCCGAGGCGATTGGCGCAATTAACACGGTCATGCCGTTAAGGGCAAGCGCAGATGGAAACATCTACCCTCTTTCAGAACAAGCCAGTCGCCGCAATGAGGCGGGACGCATTGCAGCATGGTGGGGAGAAAACACCGACTGGATCAGTATCATGGTGTGTTTACAGCGTAATTTATCGCCTCGGAACGCAATCAGTCCTGTCAGAACTACAGGACTGGTGATTGGAGCAGGTGGTATGGCTCGCGCCGCTATATATGCCATGTTGCAATTGGGCTGCCGAAAGATCTTTATCCTCAATCGAACGCTGTCCAGGGCGGAGGAAGTGGCGCGACATTTCAACTCGTGGGTTGCGTCATCACATACGGATTCCGATGCGGCGGTTCGTGTACTGCGTTCGGCGGATGAGCCGTGGCCGTCTGAGCTGGCGTTTCCGTCGATGATTGTGTCGTGTGTTCCGGAGAACAGAATACAGGGTCAACCGCCAGCCAACTTTGTCATGCCGCTGCAATGGCTGGGCAGTCCATCTGGCGGCGTTGTTGTTGAGGTTTGTTCTCCTCGCTTCTTCAGGATTCGATCAAATGCTAATTTCATATAGCTCGCCTACAACTCCCTCGACACGCCACTAGTTCGCCAACTCCGCCGCTACAGGGAAGAAACGGATACACCGTGGGTCCTCATCGATGGCCTTGAGGTCGTCGCTGAACAAGGATTCGCGCAGTGGGAACTTATGACAGGGCGCAAGGCGCCACGGCGACTGATGATGACTGAGGTGCTGCGAAATTACATGGGCGAGAATGGTCGCTTGGATGAGAAGACTATTCGGGCGAGATTAGATGCTTTTTCGGGGTAATTTTAGAGATGTATAGATGGGAATTGATATTATCTAGAGTCTACAATCAAAGCTAGATATCTTCAAAAGCAGTACTTCCGTATATATACTAGTTATGTAGTTAAATTACTTACAGTGAATAGATTAATTGTAGGTGGGCCGAATGATTGGGTGAGATTTAGCGTGTGCCTGGGGACTAAGGCTAACGACGGCCCGCGGTGGCTTGCTTAGTGCAGGCTGGATCTCCGACAGACAACAGACAACATTTCACTTCTTCGACTGTTCAACACTCTTGCTGTCAGCAATATACCGACAGCACCGACACAAACAAGACCATATCGACAATGCACATTCCCAACACGAATACAGCTCATTTCGATACAACACCAGCCTCAGCTCTCAAGAAACGGAAAAGAGATGTCGTTGCCGGATCATGGATGCAGGAAGAGAATAATCTACAGGGGTGAGTGAGCTCTCCTGATTCACGTTAAGGGCAATACTGACGCAGAGTAAGAAGAAACCTGCAATGCCAGTTTGATATCCAGGATATAAACATGCTTGCACCTGCGACCATCTCAACATCTATATCACAGCGCCAATGGCTACATTTACAATCCGCCCCGAATACCATGTCAGCGATGGGGCCAGCAGCGGACATATCCAAAAAACGACGCATTCTGCAGCCTCACTCACATAACCACCACCACCACCAACAACATCTGCGACCGCACTCTGGTATTTCAGTCACGCCACCTGAAGTCCATCATCATCATCATCATCATCATCATCATCATCATCATCATTCGAGAAAAGCGCCTCCGCCAACGCTCATGATTCCCTTATTCGATCGTCGACACCACGCTACTGAGATTTCGACTTCTTCTCTGCAAGTTACTGACCTGTATGATGACGACGCTATTTCGCCACGGACGATGCCTGATCCTACCGCTACGACTACGAACAATACTACGAAACTGGTTTTAAGACCGTGTCACGTCTGTCATCGCAAGCCGTCTACTCGGGTCATGTTAGATGCATACGCGGACTGTGAACTGTGCGGACAACGGGCGTGTTATATCTGTTTACGGGAGTGTAATGCGTCGAATTGTGCACAAGAGCGCCAAACCCCGAGCGGCAATGGAGCGGAGTGCTTCGATACGGAAATGGGATACCACGATGATTATCACCCTGCATATACAAAGGCGCAGAGGAAGGTGTGCTCGCTGTGCGCCATAGAAGGGCTGACGGATACGGGGCAAGAGATTGTTTGGTGCGTGGATTGCGTTCGGAGGGAAGGGGTACATCATTAATCTTTTTTCCCTCTCTGGCATTACATTTCTATGGAGTACGGTGAGCGGGTTTGACACGATTGATAATCTCGTTGCATGTGGATACCTGGCATGATGCATTTTTATCTTATATACTCTCTTATGACGTTTTGTGATTGGCGTTCGTGGTTTTGCTTTGTGCATTTTGGTATAGATGTAGATAAAGCATGCTAATGACCATACTCCCTATCTAATAATATGATATTACACCCTTCCAACTCCATATTTTTGTGTCTATGTCTACCGACCAAATCTAAAACTGGCCCGGGCATACCTCCACAACGCCCTCAGGAATGCCTGATATTCAACCGCCACGTCTTCCCTACCTGCCGCGATAGAACTCGTCTTATCGCCCGTGCAGAATATTTCAGTCAGCCGGACCTGCCACGGCGGATACCCATCTAATTTTACAATAGGCCCAAAGATAATGAGGAGGTCTGGTTCGGGTTTGATATGTGTGAACAAGCTTGAAGGAAGCATTTCAGTTTCGTTGCTGCTGTAGGACTCATTCTGATGCTGTGCAGAAGAAGTTGCGAGGGGAGGAGGTGGAGAAGGAGATGTCGATGACGCGGATTGGCAAGAGGTCAATTCACTAATCTCGGCGTCGATTAGTTTTGTGCTGATATCGTGGGCGGATAATTTGCCGCATTGCGACATTTCGGTCAGGGTTTTGGTTAGGTCGACGAGAGTCTCGCGGCCGTCGGATTTGGACAGCAATAAGATTGTGAGGCTGGCCTTTTTCTGGGTCTTGCCTGCTTTTGTGTGGCTGACAGGAGCGTAGGAGGTGTGGTGAGGAGCACAAATGCGGAGGTGAGGTTGGTGAGACGGGGAGCCGTAATAGAGGGCGAGTTTGTCGGAGATGGTTTTGTGGAGGGAGGGGATGTATGACTTTAGGATGCCTACACCATTAGCAATTAGCAATCAGCACTCATCTGATTTCAAAGGAAAAAGGAGGCCAGGGAAGTACCAGTCCGCTCGTAAACACTCAACACCGGGATCCCAGCACACGTCGTCCACGCCGCCAACTCGGCCGTCTCGTCCATCAACGTCTGCAGAGCGTCTTCCTCCCTCTTGCGCAATTTCAGCAATACACTCAAGTGTTCCGGCATGCGACTCAGCCCCTTCACATCCCGCGCGATCAGCTCCGGCGAGCGGTGGTGGTAATATGTCACCGCCAACACGCGATCCGTCACGGCGGCAATAGTCTGCGAAACCCGAATGTAAAATCCCAGGCAGAGATGGATAACGACATAAATGAGGCGGTGGATTTGTTGTCTGAGGAATGTTCTGATTGGCGTAGGTCTAGTCTTTTGTTTCGCCTTGGACTTTGTTTTTGATTTGGACTTCATCTCTGGCGACGGCGGCTCTGGCAGGTAGGGCTTGAGCAGCTTTTCGCGTTCAGCGGGCGAGAGCTTTGTGCCTCGAAGGCGGGCATCTTCACGGAAGATTTCGGCGTCTTTGGAGGAGACCATGATATGTTACACGGGCAATGCGATATGGGATGTATACACTCGGAGGGTCAGGACAAAGGAAAATGTGTACAGATGAAGCTGTTCAGGAGATGTGGATACGTTTGTCTTACTCTCTGGAATACGACGAATCGGGCCACGTTGCTGCCGAGGCATGACGTGTGTCTCTCTAGGCTGATATTCGAATAAGTGAATATTATGTCTTATTTTTCTTTTACGGTTCTTTGAGTACGGTGTATTGGCAAGAGAGCTTCGTGCAGCACCAGTGCCAGAGTGTGTCTATTAGCTTAATTGTAGTTCGTTCCCGGCGGAGCTATCTTCCTAAACACCGCAGGTGCGGTAGTTGCTTCATACTCCGCAACTCACGACTTCTTGAACACCACAACCAACTCCACACGCCATGAGCAAACACAGCCTGCCTCAATCCGCAAGCTAAATCAGCTTCAGCACCCTTCTTTCTGAAAAGAATCATCCCATCTGGGTTACGACCATGCCAGACACCGCATCCATCTCCAGCTCCTCGCATTCACGCTCCCTCTCGCACCAACACTCACGCTCGCTCTACCCCCGCGGCCCCGGTTTCACGCTCGACTACTTTTCAGGTCGCGACTACATAGTCAAGGACTTTATTGAGTCGCTCTCCGACAACGCCATTGCCAGTCGCCGGTCGGCTGGCACTGCGGCTGCGACGACCGCGGCAAGTCAACCATTCGATCCGAAACCGCTTATCCGCACGTTTGAGCATGCGCAGGGCAGTCTGAATGATCTGCTGGGGGATCTAGAGATCAGAGAAAACGAACTGTCGGCCGCCGTCAGACGGGCAGAGGCTCAACATGCGCAGAATCTGAATACCTTGGGTCGAAAATTGAGTCATGCTATCGAGTCGTTTCAGAAGCTGGATACATCGTTGAATGGCGCTGCTTTGCTTTCGTCGTCGTCGTCGTCGTCGGCTGCATCGAATGGTGCTCCGGAGAGTAACAACGTTGCGGTGGAAGTGGGTAAGAGGCTCGAAGAACTCGAGCGGCAACGACGGCGGGCGTTGGATGCTCATTTCTTGATTGAATGCTGGGATGAGGTTAGCAATCGAGGAGACGTTACAAAACTAGAGACACTTCGCATGTCCGGGAACAGCGAGGGAAAGTTACGTGCAGCACACATTGCGAAACAATTACTACGGATCAGCCAGAGGTTAGACCCCAAAAGCTGGAACGATACCTCTAATGGAAACGGTCACTACGCAAATGAAGGGATGATGTCTCCGGGTTTGAACGGCACCCACTTTCCGAAAAAAGATACGAGAGAGATCATTGAAAAGTTCTCCGAAACCCTGGAGAAAGATTTGTTGAAACAATTCGACGAGTTCTACCGGAAAGCCAACTTTGACGGAATGAAGGAATGTGCATTGGTGCTTCGAGACTTTAACGGTGGCGCGAGCGTCATTGCTCTCTTTGTCAACCAGCATCAATTCTTCATCGATAGAAGTCAGCTGGTCACCGAAGAAGTGGGCGGAGACGCGGAGGCGTGGGAGAAACTGGCTGACCCTGATGCAGATCCGCCGGGTGTCGAGCCTAGTCTTCAGTCGTTGGTGGACGATGTCAAGGTTGTTGTGCAGGACGAGTCGACGATTATCCGTCGTGCTTTTCCTTACTACGATGAAGTTCTGTCTCGGTTCTTGCAGCGCGTATTTCAGCAATCCATCCAGCAGCGACTTGAGATGGTGCTCGACAAAGCAAACAGTGTCTCATCGTTAGCATTTCTGCGGTCGTTGCAAAGTTCAAGGAGCTATCTCAATTCTCTGGTTGATGATCTGAAAACCCACGGGTTGACTGAAGCGCCTGATCCAATCTCATCGCAAACAGCAGTTGTGCTCGACCAACAACTAGAAGACTTGTTTGTGCCTTACTTTGTCGGATCGTCCTACATTGAGCGCGAGAAAAGAAATCTAGAAGAGCTATATACATCATTGCTATTCAAGTTCACTGCGTTTCATTCGCGCCGAAAGAAAACTGCTACGACCACATTTATGGCGTCATTGGCCAAGAGTGGCAGTGAGTTGCTGGCGTCTGCCAAAGAGTCTTATCTGTACCGACTCGAAAGCTCCGACTCGACTCCTACACAGCGCCAAATGCTTCTTCGTGTCGCTGGACTGCGCGACTCCGGGGATGTAAGCGGCAAGCATGCAGAACCTGAATTCACCGAGGACGACGGTTTACTCTCCGTGACATATGCCAAACGCATGCTGAAATGGTTGGCGGAAGGAGTCGGACGCGGCTTGGAGTTGAGCGTCAGTAGCGAAACACCCAAAGACGTCGCCTCGCTTTTGGGTCTGCTTCTTTCTACGATGGCAGAGGGATATATCGAGATTGGCCTTGAAGCAGCGCTCGACGCTGCATCAGCTCAGGAGAACATCAAGACTGAGCCTGATTTTACCTATCTGCATACCCTCCGCGCGGCAATTAGCGTCACACATCTGATGCTGACGTGTATCAATACGGTACTTATCCCACTGGCAACGAACAATGTGACGACTCGTCGGGACATGGAAAAGAAGACGAACGTGGTTGTCACCAGAATCGAGGACAAGATCAATGCAATCGAACAGCGTACGATTGATGTGGCACTGACTTGGGTTTCGAAGCTTCTCGGTGGACAAAAGAAGAATGATTTTCGGCCAAAGGAGGATAGCTCCGCGGCGTGGTTGGAGATGTTGCAGACGCCGGTGAGTCTTCATCCCTATAGTTCATCCGAACACGAGACTAAATGCATGTAATCAGACATGCGAGAATATATGCACATTCCTGACACACCTCCAAAACACAATTCTCACCTCTCTCCCTCCAAGCGGCTCCAACCTGCAGTCCCTCTTCACCGAACTGGCGCTCGGCGTCCGTGGCCAAATCCTCGACCACTTCCGTCGCTTCCAGGTCAGCGGTCCGGGCGGCCTGATGGTCACAAAGGACATGACGCGGTACGCAAATCTGCTCAAATCATGGGACTTGGAAGACGAAGACCAAGTCAAGGCCGCGATTGACGTCCTACTCGAAGTCGGCAGCTTGTTCGTCGTTGGACCTGAAGCACTGCGGGAGAAATTACGTGGTCCGGCTACGAGTGCTGGTAGTACTGCCACCACCCACAATGGCAACGGAGCCAATAGCAATCGTCCGCCCGCGGCTGTGACGACGACGGATGGGTTTGCGTTGTCGGTACAGGATATTAGGGCTTATGTTATGAGGAGGGCTGATACGAATACGGTTGCGATGCAGAGTGTTCTGAATTCGTTGTAGTGGTTCCGCTCGTGAGCCGTGTGGGATTCGTGTATATTATATATACCCTTGATGAATTTGATGGGCTGTTTTTTACATTGCATTTCCAGACGACTCGTGCTCATACGTACGTACAAAGATGACGGGTGTAGACGAATCCAGTAAAGGATATTTCCAGCCTCTTTATTGCGCGATGCAATATTTAACAGGCAGTGATTTCTCCGCTGCACTGCCCGACAGATTGTGTACCAGAAATACTCTGACATACACCGCGAGAGAGGATTCAAGGCTGAGATCTGCACCAACGCAACGAGATTCGGAAGTAACGTATACATGTCAATAAATTCAACCCTCAAGCATACTGCAATAGGCTCATATTCCGGTCAGACCAGGTCTCTTGCAGAGGGAAGATGGTAAGATCCGAGTCAACGTCCGACAGGTCAAGTTTGACATTTGACTAGTCTGTTTCTCAGCAATTCGGACTCCACGGAGTATATCTATGTCGGACAAATGTAGGTACGTCTCAACTTCATATGGACTATGGACGCAGTGAGCTGCCTCAACGTAAACGAGCGGCTTTGAAGTCATTTGACCATTGTTAGGCGGGGTACGTACTTTTTCTTGTGATTTCTCCGGATGAGGTACATTCCGGTAGGAGTTGACTTTATCCGCATACACACCAAGCCGAGAAGCTAAGATCCCCCCCTCTTTATCACTCAATTCTTCGTATGTAAGGGGGAGAAGGGGGGGGCGGGAGTTACACAGTCCAATACCCCTCCGTCCTGCAACGGACACTTGGAAATCTACAAATCTGAGAGCAAGTAAACTCGGTGTGGCGTGTGACGCAGCTCCTCGCTACCATCGATTGACCTATCCTGATACGGTATGTATGCCGTATATACCTGCATGAATCCGCCTCGTCGGAAAGAGGGTGACCTGGTACGTACTCGGAACAAAACGGCGGTGATGGTTTCAGGTTTCAGGAATCCTTCGTCAAGAACCTAAAGGTCTAGCCGGACCGGCTGGAGAAGATTTCGGGCTGAAGTCATGGAATGTTTTGTACCTGATGAGGTGGTGCCTTGCTTGTATGAGCATTGCCTAGGCGTTGTCCACGAGTCATGGCTGTAGACTTGTAGTTAGCTGCCCTGATATAGCCCTACGCAGCCCTCACCACTCAAGGACAGACACATGACGGACAGACACATGGCATGGACAGGGTTCAAAATTTCTTTTATGCGTGTAATGCTTCGGTCCCGCCAATTATATAGTTCGTATAGTCCGTCGGTGGATCACCTCATCATTGATTTCTACTCTAATAACGCACCCGAATGAATGAAGCAACCAGACATCTCGGCTTCGTAGACAGGGGTCACCCTGTTTGCGCAATATGTATGACGACTATTGGAGCGACAGAGTACGTACACAACGTACAAGTAACTACGTATCCCTAAATACGTAGCCGCGATAAGAAGGATCCGGCGCTCTAGCCGAGAATGCTCAAAAGTCCGAGGCTTGACTGTCGTCGTTGGCGCCTGTTTTGAGGGTGTTTCATGTTTCACTAGCTGCTTTTTGTGCCATACCCTAAGTTCTGGCGGTGCAACTACCGTACTCCGTAGTTGGTGGAAACCGACCAAGTGAGACAGACGGTGGCTGGAAGGATCTGACGAGCCCTATGAGATTTACAATTTCTTTTTCCCTTCATGACTACGTATCGAGATGGTCTGCGAGTCTAGAATCGACGTTGACCATGACATTCATTGATTTGGCGCTTTGTTGTGGTTACCGGTCAGGGCTTGCATACATTCCGTCTCAGACACTGGCCGGAGGGCACTCTGTATATTAGTGCAGCGATACTGTTCACAGCTGAAACAAGTTCTACCTAAGCGAAGCTGGCTTGATCAAGTCGGAATGTGTTGCGCTAGTCAATTTGCGTCCTCAGTCTCGAGTTGTTGTGTTCCGTATTCAATGGTGTGCACAGTTCCAGTCTCCATCCGTACACCCATGCACTTAGAACTGCATAATATGTAGATCGTGAGCGCGGTCCGATCGATCGCATCAAGGTCTGACCGCACGGTTTTCGATTCATAATTGCCTATTGTGAATATAATATCTTCTAAAGGTTGTCTCATGGAATATCAAATTGAGTCAGGCCGGGTTTCTGGATAATACACGAGCTAGCCAAGCCACTGCCTAGTCGACCTTTTTAGTACAGCAAAGGATCAGAGGGCCATACCAAGTCCCATCCCTGGAAACACTTTTATGATGCCGGGTCGGTACGTTGCGAGTAAACTACTAACTACGTCAGGTTCTTGATGTCTGCCAATATTAGCGGTCTTATATCTCGACCCAGATACATGCTTTCATATACGGTATATTCGGCAGGTTGTATGAACAACCTCTTACTTTGACTATGCACTGTCCAGGATCGACATAAAACAAAGTTTCCATGTCGAACCCGTGTATAGGTACCGAACTCGGATGGAGGCTCTCCGAAAAACTCAGACTATTCACAGATCAGATCAGAGACTACGAGATATGAAACAATCCTGGACTCTGTCTCCGTACTATCTACTCCGTGCCTATACGAACCGAAATAGGCAGTGCCCAACCTTTCCTCTCGAGACCTCGAGCATGAAGACTAAACACCTAAACAGTACAAGGGTCAAACTGAGTGGACACTTTCAAAGCCAACAAACTTCAGCCTAGTGGCTAGCTAGCCAATCCACTGGGCTCAGCGGTGGATTGACGATGCAGCCGCCGTCATATTATGTTCTTATTTTATTCCTTATTTTCTGGCAGTCACATACGGAGGGCACTGGCCGGTGGGTAGAGAGTACGGAGTAGAGACAGGCTAGGATCTAGCTACGTATTGAGAATTTAGCAGTGTCAGCACTACTACGTAGTAGGCACTCGTATTGTTCCCTATTTTTTCTTTTCTTTCTTTCTTGTTTATCTCGATTCGATCCCTGCTATGATCGTCTCTATATTGCCCGCTGCTATTGATCTAGTATTAATTTATCGGCCTCCCCAGCTGTTCGCAAAGTAAGACGGGCATAGGTTTGTCCACGTACAACCAGTTCCATTTTTGTGCTTTGCCTAGATTAGTTACTGACGTGGTTCCTGTGTAGCCCTGCAGGCCAGTGCTGTTTACACTTCGTCCCACTACGGACCTACTGTCTTACATGCATACATACTTTCTTCTGTTCCCCTTTTTGTTGCTTTTGTCGGTGAGCTTGAACGCTGTCTGTTTCCCGTCTCAGTCTGTTATTTGCGAAGCGTGTTTTCTTTCTTCTTTTCTCTCATCTTTCCTTTCGCAGTCTCCTCTCGTCAGCAAAATTGGAAACTCGAGACGGGCATTCACACGCGAAAAAAGCCTCCGGAACAATACATTCATACATATACAGCTCGGCTGTTCAGCTCATTCGGTCACATCTCTTCTTTCGCGTGAGGCACCATGCAGGACATGCTGGTCTCTTCCAGGGCAGACTTTGAGTCTCTACCGCCGGCGGTACAACGAAAGGTGTGTGTGTGTTGATTTGCCTCATTCTCTCCTCTCATGCCTTCATTTTCATCTTTCTTCCGTCTTTCATCTGTTCTTGTTCTGTCGGTGTCTTCCTTGTCAGTCACATGACCGAGCGCAATGTTGGGATCTCAGCCCACGTCAGCCTCAAGGGGAAGCCGAGGAGACTAACTTGGGGTCGGCCATTGCTAGCTCTTGATGATCAGATTGACAAACAACTATTGAATGTTGAGTAGTCGACAAAGCTGGTCATTGAGTTGTCGGTCGCTGAGTCGCTGAGTTGTTGCTCCTTCTTGTTGCCGGCTCATCACGTGCTCTTTCTGTTTACTTCCCTCAGCACCCACGCCCATTGACAGCCTCTTCATCTTCTTCCCACTCGTTCCTCCATGCCACATTGTGATATATCAACTATACCCCATGTACTCCGTACGCCGTCATGCACTGCAAAGAGAGGAGGGACAGACAGACAATGAGATTGTCCTGTCTGAGCCACTCCGAACAGATCCTCTCTGGTGGGCCTCCACGCCAATAGTTTGCTCTGACTATGGCTCCATCCAATCCCACCAGTCCTGTACCAGCGAACCTGTTCCATACTCCTCCAACGTTTATGGTTTGACCATGACTCGTCGTTTTCGCTATACGTAACCGTCGTGCGTATATATGATCCGTCGCTTCATATGCCCTTCCTTGTCACAATCCAGGCATCTGTCAACTCAGAATCAACTGTCAGGCAATCTCATTTATTTTCATCTGTTCTCTCTCTCTGTGATTCGCGGTCAGGCCCAGCTGGAGCACAACTATTAGCCACTAAGCTGCTAGCCTGGACCACACCAAGCCTAGCCTACTGTCTAGGGCAAGCTAGTTGAGGTTATTGCTTGTCATCCGCCCTTGACTGGTCAACTCCTCGGCTGCCCCTTTTTCGTTGTTTGCCATCTGTCTGTCGCGCTTCTCACTGGTTGATGGCACGCTAATCGAGGGTATAATGCTCCATTATAGTTCTTTTCCAATGTCGAGCGTTTTCGTCTTTTGACGACCCAGCACCATCCACGCCATCATGCTCAACCACGCCGGCAACTCGCTGCAAAACGGCCGCTCTCTATCCGCCGCCATCTACGTGCGAAAAATATAACACCTTCTTCCTCCACTTCTTCTCTTCGAAATTATCAGCAGCAGACTAAAACCCAGCAGAACACTCGTCAAAAACTACTTTTACGACGAATTGCTCCTATCACCGCGCGTGGCACGGGTAATCGTCCTAATCGTTCTCCGCTCGGGAATGATCTAACTGTTTTACACGAGTACTTGCAATGCTTTCATTCTTTGCCGCCAAAGATTCAAAAGACCATCTTTTCACAAGAAGAGCGCCGACTGTTACAGCAAACAGCTCCCGTAAGCACCATTACCGACGCTGCCGATCGGGCGCTTCTCAGATTAGAAGAAAGACATCGAGCATCCCGCCATCGGCAACCGCTGCCCACTGACACGTCGGGCGATAGGTTTGTTCGCAGAGGTCGTCGCCACTATCGAAGATCTAGATCTTATCCTGCTCCTGTATTCCGTGCTTCGATCCGTTCCTCAATTCGCTCATTCCCTTCTTCGCTTCCTTCGACTTCCGCAGAAGAGCCTCCTGCCGAGACTATCGATACTGATACTATCGCTGACCCCACCGACTCGGGAATCGAGATGGAGGAATCTATTCTCGACAGTTTTCGATGGCTCGACGAGGACGAAGACCTCGATTTGTCGCTGGACAGCTATCACAAGTACGTTGCCGACACAGCATTGTCGTCAAAACAACCTACTTCTCCACGACGAATGCCTTCCTTCCGCCGAACCTTGTCCTTGGCTAAGAATCGAAATTCAATGTTCTTGGGGAACACCGGCCGTGGATTGAGTTCCAGTCAATCTTCCACTCTCCCTTTCTCCACAGCGGGCAGCGGAGTTATAAACAATCGCCCTGACGTACCTCATGGCAGACACGTGTCTCATCGGTCTACATCTTCCATTGACCCTGCTGCACAATATTACCAAGACCCGGAGGCTCGATTAAAACTACGAGTGTACCTGGCGTCACCACAGAAGTTCGACGAGGCAATTGAGTTCGGATTCCCTTCGTTGGACAACAAAGAGAATATCGACGCCAACAACTTACGTCGACACAACACTAACCGAGACTCGAAACGGATATCACAGATTTCTGTATCAACTCATGGGACACATGGATGGACATTCTTAGATGATGAAACTACGTCTATCGACTTGAGTCTATTTGATCTAACCGATCATCAACCACAATTCCAACAATCCAAGAAATCACGACGTAGCCATGACAAGACCGCCATAAATTCCAACGTCCGCGAACTCACATCCTCGCTTTCACGCTCTTCATCCATAGACCCACGTCACCGTCGTCCTCAACCTCTGAAACCTGTTGTGGGAAATACCAATGGCAGCTACCGTCCACCAACGAACGGTCATCGCCGCGAGATGACTTTGAAAATGACGCTCACCAGACCTGATTTGCGAACAGCCGGTGACGTCGGCCCGTACGGCCATGACAGACACGATGATCCTCTGCGGTTGGCAGAATTGCCGCCAGCAGACGAATCGTGTAATATCTGGGACGACATCCCCGGAGAACGAGGGGTCGTTAAGAAGATGTGGCGAAAGCTCCGCTCTTGGAGGGATTAAGCTTGTGTCCCATTCTAAAAAGTCTATACTCATCGATCCTCCTCTCCATTCATGTGCATACTTTTTATCTTTTTGCCTATTTACAAGCGTTTCGCTTATTGTCATTTTACTTGCAGACTTGCAGATGATTTTTGCATCAAGCGTTCCTTCCCTCATTCTCTTTCTATTGGATATGATTCCACCTATATACCCTCTCTCGCTGTGACTATCATGGTCTTTTCTTTGACTCTTTTCGTTCTGATTCTTATGGGCGATCATACATATTTTAGTACTTATTTGACATGCATGCATATTAAACTTGCATTTCGGAATGATCTCGAGAATCGAAGCTCGGTGTAATTGAGATTGTATGGTTAGAACCCTAAGGTAGTCAGGCTGCACTCGATGGAATTAGAATAATTCAATGCAGTTAGAGATTCATTTGATAAGATTATGGAGCAAGAATCTCCGCCGCCAATCATAATCCGATATGGTGTAACGGTAACATCGCCGTCTCTCATTAGAAAGACACGATCACGGCAGCTCGGGGTTCGATTCCCCGTGTCGGAGTTGAATTTTTATATTTTTAGGGGCTTTGATCCCCTCTCGGTTGTCGACATGTTGATTCCAAAGAGGTCGTTCCACACATGTAGGCCTTGGGGCATCGTGTATGAACTCAATGCAGCCATGGAAGGGTCACCACTGAAGGTGTTGATACACAACACGAAAGCCGACTTGTTACTTATTAAGCCGCAAAAAGCCACCAAAATCAGCGAAATTGAAATTGCAAAGCCGGCGCCGAAGATGTACTTGGACACGAACGATGGATGGAGATCGGGCACGCCTTCAGTATGAGGGAATCACCCAGAATCAGTGCGAAGATGGAACTGATAATGAGAGAGGAAGGAAGCCGATGCTTACATTAGTGAAGAACGTGATGGTTTTTGGGAATTCCTGCTCTGGCTGTTGGGACTGTGGGGTGTCAGAAGAACCGTTTGGACGAGAAAGAGCTTGCCGTTGCAAAGGCCTAGTGAAGTGGTGTAAGTCCAAGTTGGTCGTGAGCATCAACATCGCGAGTATGGCTCAGGATTTGATCTATACGTCGGCGTTCGGCTTGAAATGCTCTCCAGCAGCTAGATTGTGCAGAACAATTCGCTTGTTGTCCATCTCAGGCATCGACATAAGCCCTCCCGAGCGATGAGCATTTACACTATCTCACAGTACTCGTTCCAGATGACTTTCATAGGAGCCGTCCAGCTTCGTTTGTTGGCGATCTCCACCGAGGCTCCAGATGAACAGTCCATACGTGGTTGCGCTGCATAGCCCGCGACAATGGTGTTACTAGGTGGTCTCCTGGGCCGCCTATGCCATGAGGCTGGATTGCTCTGGCGCATTCTCTACTCTCTCTGAAGTAGTCAAGGTGAGGTCCGATAGCCCATAATGGGTGTATTGTTGGATAATTCAGGAGGTTGTAGACAATCCACCTGTTTGTAATGATTACTTCGAAGATAGCCTGAGCTTTCTGCACGTAATCCAATTTTGCATTTGCATATACGGCCTAAGATGCTACACTGTCGTGTTTTGAAATTCACGAGCTCAAAGGTCATGACTCGTAATGCTAGGGTAGCTTCAAAATCAGGCCAGTATATTGTTCATTATATATCCATCTCAGTCAAATCTTCCAAGAGAACAACTCAACAACAAAAGCTAGACTGCATGATTATCAAGACTCGCAACAATTCTCACAATAGTAGATGCATGAACTCAGTGAGCTCCTTAACGACGTATGTGCATACTATGCAGCTTTGTGTGGCATTTCTAAAGATTCATGGATATTTCGAGGTGTTGCACGTGATACCTTGGCCAGAGCTTACGGCCGGACTCGACTGTCTCCCTTCCGTTCGCTGACGACGGATCTACTAAGTTATCTATCTAACTACTAGTTCAGGCCACGCAAGACCGTCGCAGCTTGCTACACTATCATTACTCTACACCTTCATCTCTTGATCTTACATTCATTCCTATTAGCTGTATTTTGTTTGCTTGTATTCTCTTCTACTTTAAGCAATCTACGAGGACGACTTGTTTATCCCGACGGCATCAGCTAGGCGCCAGCTATTGAGTCGCATCGCATCAAACCTTCACCTACATCACAACACACCGACTCTAATGCCGACTTACCAGTAGCTACGACGAAAATGATACGTCAGTGGCATCTGACATCACCCCTTCTCCTCCTGCTCTTGCTAGCCATCGGCAGCCTGACAGGAGGAGCAGTGGCAAAGAAGTCAGATGGACCCAAGATAGCTCTCAAGCAGCTCGATGTTCCCCCCGTCGATCCTTTTTATTTTAAAAATTCGGATACGATTATGTTTTTGAGTCCCTCGACCGGCGAAGTATATCAATCGTTTGACGGAGGCCTGGAATGGAAGGTTGTCGGAAAGGAAGATGGCGAAGAAGAGGGAAGCGTGCCGGGAGACATAACGAATGCCGCGGTCCTCATTATGCCGCACCCGCACGACAATCAAAAGGCGTATATTCTCGGTCGAAATGGAATCCATTGGGTGACCACCGACCAGGGCCGAACGTGGCGCGAGTTTGAGGTTCCCGCGGCCCCGTCCACGTTTATCAATGAGCCGCTTCGATTCCACGGCGAGGACTCGAGCCGCGTCATTTTCCAGGGCGAGCGGTGTTCGATATTAGGCTGTCTGGAAACGGCATTTGTGACGCTTGACGATTTCGAGACGGTCGAGCCGATTCGGAATACAGCTAGAGGATGTTTCTGGGCTGTGGGCAAGCCCGCGTTTGCGGAATCGACGGCCGATCTTGCAGAAGAGATTAGTGATCGGGTATTCTGTATTGTCCATGGACTCAAAAACCCGTTTCCTGCGGCATATCGACTCGTGTACTCGGATTCATTCTTTGAGGATGACGAGGATGGGATTGAGGCGAAGATAAATGGTGGGCGGCCTGTCGCGGGCATCATCGATGCTGCTGCTCGGACAAGGTATCTTATGGTTGCTGCCAAGTCGCAGGGTACCGATGAAATGGCCATGTTTGTTACAGATGATGCTATTGTCTGGCATCGCGCGGAATTCGGAAACCACAAGATTGAAGAAGAGGCATATACTATTCTGGAAGGTACGAATCATAGTATCCAGGTCGATGTAATGAACACCGACCGTTCCGAAAATATGGGTGTTTTCTTCTCATCTAACTCTAACGGCACGTATTTTGCCCGTCATATTGAGCACACCAATCGCAATGCTGGCGGGTTTGTGGATTTTGAGGATATCGTTGGAATTCAGGGCATCGTGCTGGTCAATGTGGTGGATAACTGGGAAGAGGTCGAGACCGATTTCGAAGCCGAGAAGAAAGTGGTGAGTCAAATCAGCTTTGATGACGGACGCACTTTCCAGCCCTTGAAGGTCAAGGATAAGAATTTGCACCTGCATTCCGTCACGCAATTCGAGAATATCGGTAGTGTGTTTTCGACACCCGCTCCTGGCATTGTTTTGGGCGTTGGCAATACAGGCAGCCATTTGAAGAGCTACACAAATGACGGGGACCTGTACGTCTCGGATGACGCCGGCGTTACATGGCGCTTGGCACTTGAGAAACCACACAAGTACGAGATTGGCAACAAGGGCGCCGTTATGGTCGCAATCAAGGACGACGGTAAGCCTACAAAGAAGATTGAGTACTCTATCAATCATGGCAAGGATTGGGATACTGCCGAATTGGACAATGAAATTATACCTTATTTTCTCACGACAACCCCCGACTCGACTAGCCTGAAGTTCTTGCTCGTGGGTGATGCCGGTGATGCTGAACAGTGGTTCATCTACGCCATCGACTTTGAAGGTTTGCACGAGCGTGAGTGCAAGGACAGCGACTTTGAGGACTGGCCCGCTCGATTGGACGAGAACGGCGAGCCTGATTGTCTCATGGGACATAAACAATTCTACCGTCGTCGCAAATCTGATGCCGACTGTTTCATCACCGGGACCATGTTCAAGGCGCCTACCCCAGAGTTTAAACCTTGCAAATGTACAGCCGAAGACTTTGAGTGTGATTACAATTTTGTTCGCTCTGAAGATCGAAAGGAATGTGTCCCGGCTACTATCCTCAAAGCTCCTGAAGGTTCTTGCAAGAGCGACGACGATACTTTCAAAGGTCCTTCAGGGTGGAGATTGATTCCGGGAAATGCCTGTCTGCGTGATGGCGGTGAGGAACTCGACAAGGAGATTGAGCGTCCTTGCAAGGATGCTCTCAAGGCGCCATCTGGCGACGCCAAAGCTGTAAGCTCAACGGTCAATTATATTGACGCGGAGATGTTCGAAACGTTTTATTATCTAGAGCGAGCTGGCAGCAGTCGCGGCGAGGACGAGACAATCGTCATGCGCACTTGGGATAGTAAACTTTATGTTACTCATGATCACGGCAAAACCTGGACGCATGAACTCGAAGACGTCAAGGTGGAGCGGATATGGCGACATCCGTATCTGAACGATCGGGCATTCTTTCTGACCAGTGGCAGTAAGCAATATTACACGATCAATCGTGGAGAAAGCTTTGACTCGTTTACCGCTCCCCCCGACATGGACACGACGCAGAGTACGCTACTGAATTTTCACCAAAAATACAAGGATTGGATGATCTGGACGGGCCATAGCGATTGCAGTCATGGCAACTGTCCTAAGTCTTCTTATATCACTAAGCATCGCGGCGATAACTGGGAGATTCTGTTGCGGACGGTCGAAAAGTGTGAATTTATGACGCGGGAAGATCGTGCAGATAGCGACGACTTGATCTTCTGCGACCAACATGAAGCCGAAGAAGTGGATGGCAAGCGTACGCTTGTGACGAGTCGCGACTTTTTCGATACATCCGAGACACCTTTGACCAACATCATCGATTTCGCAACAGCAGAGGAGTTCATTATCATCGCTACGCCGGATCCCGAGAATGAGAACTACATGAAGTTCGACGCTAGCGTTGATGGCGTGACGTTCGCTGACGCCCAATTTCCGTACAATCTAGACGTACCCGAGCAGTTGGGATACACGGTGTTGCAGAGTACTACCCATTCAGTGTTCCTGCACGTCACTCTCAACAAGAACCAGGACCAGGCGTACGGTATGCTCATCAAAAGCAACAGCAACGGAACCTCCTACGTGCTTAGTCTCAACGACGTGAATCGCAACAACAAGGGATATGCCGATTTTGAAAAGCTGCAAGGTCTAGAAGGCGTCGTAATCGCTAATGTTGTGAGTAACACGAAAGACGTCGAGAAAGGTAGCGAAAAGAAATTGAAGAGCATGATTACCCACAATGATGGCGCTCAGTGGACTCTTATTCCTCCTCCCGCCAAGGATTCTGAAGGTAAAGGCTACAGCTGTGGCTCGGATGGCAAGCCGACTGACAAGTGTTCCCTTCATCTTCATGGCTACACTGAGCGGCGAGACCCTCGCAATACCTATGCATCTGGATCCGCCGTTGGTCTTTCGTTTGGAGTTGGCAACGTTGGAGATACATTGACCAGTAAGGCCGATGCTAGTACATTTTTCAGCCGTGACGGCGGCATCAGTTGGAAAGAGGTCAAAAAAGGCAACTATCTGTGGGAGTTTGGCGATCAGGGATCTGTCCTGGTCCTTGTCGACGCAAGTCAACCCACGCGAGAGGTTCTGTTCAGCACTGACGAAGGCGATACCTGGGAGGTATATCAATTTTCCGAAAAGGAAGTCTCGGTGATGGATCTTTCGACTGTGCCGTCCGACACTTCAAAGAACTTTTTGATATGGGGTACAGAAGCCGGCTCTGATAAGTTCACGACTATCAATCTTGACTTTAGCGGCCTGCGTGACCGAACGTGCAACCTGGACGAGGATAGCGGCGAGAGCGAGGATTACTATCTCTGGGAGCCGAAGCATCCTCTCCAAGAGGGTAATTGTCTGTTTGGTCATGTAGAGCAGTATCATCGCAAGAATCCCAAGTCGCATTGTTGGAACGACTGGTCCGAGGCGCATGTGCATAGTATTTCGCACAACTGCTCTTGCACTCTCCAAGATTACGAATGGTACTCCCTTTCCTTTCTGTCTTTTTTTCTTCTCCTTACAAGCTAACGTTTTAGTGACTACAATTACGAACGCCAAGCGGATGGAAGCTGTGCTTTGGTGCCCGGTCTTGCCAAACCAAACGCTGTCGAATACTGTAAAGAAAATCCAGATGCTGTCGAGTACTGGGAACCAACAGGCTATCGACGCATTCCGCTCACCACTTGTACTGGGGGCAAGAACCTGGACCGCTGGGAATCGCGCCCCTGTCCAGGCCACGAGGAAGAATACGAGCGCAAACACGGCGTCAGCGGCGCAGTCATCTTCTTCGCCATTATCGTCCCCATCGCGATTGCAGTCGCAGTCGGTTACTGGGTTTATACCCACTGGGATGGCAAATTCGGACAAATCCGGTTGGGCGAAGGTGGAGCACAGTCGTTCATGACGTCTGGCGGAGATTCGCCATTCATCACGATCCCCGTCGCGATTATTGCGGCTACGGTGGCTGCAGTCAAGGTACTGCCGTTGCTGGTCATGTCCCTCTGGCGAAGTGCCAGCGGCTACGTCCGATTGCCTGGAAGAAGAGGTCCCAGGCCGTACGCGACCAGAGACGCGTTCGCGTCGAGGAGGGGGGATTATACGAATGTCGTCGATGATGAGGATGAGTTGTTGGGAGACGATGAGTTTGAGGATGAGGAGGGTGAGGAGGAGAGAAGTTGATTTGCATAGCCAATTAGCGAGCACCTTTTCATTCTTTTCAGTTTGTTCACAATATTTGGAATACGATCGTACTGGGTATCTAGAATATGATGTTATGTATACTTACTTAGATGACCTATCTTTGAAGTTTTGGAATTCTGTCTGGTTGTAGTCTCCCGTAGTAAATAGCTCCTCTTTCCCCTTGGAATATAGGTATACTGCCAAATTTATGATACTATAAGAGCAAGACTCCATACCATCAATGGTCGTTTGCTTTCTTCTCCTTCGCTCTCTTCGATGTTCCCTGCACCACTCATTACAGGCCGGTGAACAGCGCATCCTCGACGACATCATCTACACTCTCTCAGGCCACACGAACGCAGCTTTGCGACAAGGGGGTCCTGCCACGTTCATATATCCAGACCAAGGAACATAATCGATGTCAGGTATAGTCGCTGGCCAGACTATGGCTGTAGACGATTTGTAGTGCAAATTCAAGAAATTTCTTGGATTACTTCTAGACTGTCTAGCTGTTGGGTAAGGAACAAAGTAGCAATTACCTCTGGATCACAATCCAGTCTCTTTCGAACGCACATGAACAAACACTACTGCTACTCCGTCAACAACGACCAAACCGTCGCCGTCGATACTGGCGGCGACAGCATCTTTCACAAATTTCTGTAGTCAAACCGACATCTCCCTCTACTCTACCCTACGTCAACTGTGTCTACTAGCCCAGGAGGGGACCGTGTCGCAGTCGTTGTACCCGTCGTCATGGTGCTGCTGCTCAGCTTCTCGTCGGATGGTGGATGCTAGGGCTCGCGTTGCGTGAAGTCTAGATTCAGTGATTTCCACCTATTACCCGGGTGATAGGACTTTCTCACGGCGGATTCTCGCGTGTAGGCCTGATTCTTGAGAACATATTCGCAGTACGATAATGATTCTGGGATGGGTGGCATTCGAATCGATTGCTTGGCTGGGCCGTGCTAATGAAGATTCATAAATAAATTCCCAACCAAAGGCATGTGTTTGACGTTATATACAATCAGTTCCTTGAATCCCTGCAAAAATAGACTAGGTATCACTTTCCAACCAGCTCGTACAGCCTACAAAGATAAACAGAAAACGCTCAACCGCCCAAAAGGAGAAGAGGGTCACACGCCCCCGAAAACATCATAATAATAATCCTCATCCAGCCCCTCCCTGCTCGGAATCTTGGGCGTCTCTCCCACGAACGCCGCGTCATCAAATCTCACATTCAACAGCCTGATCTTGAGGCCGTAGTTGCTGATTAGATTCACGAGCTTGTTCGTCTCGGATGTGATGGGTTGTTGGTTCAGCAGCATCAATAATCCGTCTAGCCATTCCGAGGCGATGCTGTGGCTTTGTGGCCGTAGAGTTAGAAGCGGGATCTCGCGTTGTGTTGCTCTGCTTCCCGTCCGTGTGTGTCCGGTTTCTTTGCTGGTTGCGACTGGGGATTTGGGGCCGGATGAGGAGGCAGTTGTGGGTGCGTAGCCATGAATGGTGATTCTGGTGGATGACGCTGTGGTCGTTGTGGATGACGAGGATGTGCCGGGGGAAGGGTGAAGGGAAGATGGATTGCCGTTGCCAGGGGCTGTTTTGATGGTTGAGCCGGAGGAGTCATCTGATGAGGCGGAGACATTTGACACCACTGACGAGACAATAGATAGGTCGACTACTCCGTCAGCTCATTCACTGCTTCATCATTAGGAGAGATAGAACTCACTCTTGTTAGACAGACTATCCAAAGCAGGCGCCGTCTCTTTGATGGCGTCAAAATCACTGAAATGCAGATATCTCCTATTATGCGACAATTGTACGTATTTGTACCCCTGTGCCGCCTTATTTTTCGGTTCTGACTTGACGGGACTCGAGTCCTCTGGCCTCGGCGACACGGCAGGCTCATTCGGAAACCAAGCTCCCTGTAAAAGACATCGGATTCTCTGCTCCTTTACGAATTGTAATGCCTCATGCTGCAATTCATCCCGAACCTGTCTCAGATGCTGGCCCCAGGCATCCTCGTACGTCAACTCGAGCAACTCCATCTGCAATTCGCGCAGGCGCTGATATTCAAAGTCGTCCAGCTCTTCTTCGACGTCCTGCACGTCCTTTGTGCGTGGCGCACCTCCAACGACAGATTCTACCAGGATCCGGACCAGTTCCACAATCTTGTCGAAATCAGCCACTTCGGCACTGGTCGCTTTCCACAGGCGGAAGAACGCATGTAGAGACGCAACATGGATTCGCGACCAATGCAACAGCAACGGTTTAAAGACCTTGTCAAAATTCGACCGAGACTCTAGCACCAAGTAATTCTTTGCATCGTCGGTGGCCGACTTTTCAACCTCAAAATGCTCATACAGCACAGAAGTAACCGCCAATGACGCCCTCGCAATGGGACATCGCTGTTCAGCCGGCTTGGCCGATTGCTCTAGCAGCATTCTCTCAAAATCATCTTGATGTTTCCGTACATAATCTGTCAGATCCATCATGCCCAGAAAGCCCATTTCATGGAACTCGGCCGCGGGACTTTCACTCTGGAAACCCAGCCGCCGCCATTTCTCCGGGTTGTGTTTGCGGGATTTTTTGCTATCGTTTTCACCGGACGTGGTGCCGTTTTCCGATGAGCCACCAGCACTACTACTCCCACCAGCCTCTTTTTTCTCCGGGTTGCTGGCCAAATGAATCCCCTTCAACGCGCGTCTGTGATCCGGCTTCTCCAGGTCCACACTCACATTCTTCCACTTCCTCAGCAACAACTTGGTCAAAGACTGAAACTCTATCAACGGATGCGCATGATCCTGCAACGCACTGCCCTGCATGAGGATATACACGGCCCGAATCACACCCAGATCCTGTAACCGTTTGATGAATTTCGGCCACTCCGACTCCTCGTCATTGGTGATCGAGTCGCGCATCAAGGAGTTTATAAGCTGCAACGCATTCGCGCACAGCGCATGGTCGGCGGACGATAGCCTGCTGACGAGCATTTCGAGAAATTGCGGATGTTTGTCGATAGCCGGTTTGAGGGCTCGGAAGCCATAGACCTCTTTCTCTTCGGGTGATGGCTGTTGGTGTTCGGACTCGGAAGGAGAAATGTGTGGGTGCGACACGATCGAGACGAGCATGGCCATTGCTCCGCGTAGAATGTTGACGAGAGGGTGCGTCACGATCAGATGGACTATCTACACTTCTTAGCACTCCCATTCTCTGTTCAGAATGTAAAAGGGACATACCCTCTCAACCACCTCGTCATCCACAAACTCCCAGCCCTTATCAACCTCTAACAACCGCGCAAAACTGGTCAAGCTGTATGCCAGCGTATTCCCCGTCGTCGTCAACGTCAAGTACCGCAGTTTACTCAATCCGCCCTCGGCGATGAAGATGTCGGCGAAGGATGGGTCGCCGATGCTGCCTTGCAGTTTGAATGCAGCCATTTTGCGGACGGCGTCTTCGTCGCTGGCGAGACGGGCAACGAGGTCGGACGGATTGAGGGTCTCCATGTTGTCTCTCTCTGTCTTTTGGCTCGTGCCGACTTAAAAAGGTGTTGGTAGGGCGAGGTGGTTGGTCGGTGCCCGTCGCCGAGCTCGATGATGGTGATGATGACCGTTTAATATGTACGATCAGGTCATGGCATACTGCGGAGGATTGCGGATGCCATCAACGTTGTCGCATCTTGCAAGAGTCTGTCAGAGGTGAACAACAATTGATTAGAGCGGGTCAGGGGTCAACCGCGGTCAGTCCGAGGTCTCCACCCCCCCCGGGCTTGCTTAGCTTCCTCGACAGCCCTAAGACGTTTCTTCGACTGCTACGATGTCCATTTTTGTGTTCACTGTTGGATCTGTATTATTTGCTTTTATTTACCTGACTAGCCATAACTCCTTCCTAATTATTCATGCCGTCCACCGATATCCAAGAAGCGTATAACAATAGTACGCAAAAATCATAAGTCATGAATCAGACTGAGAAAAAAAAAAAAAAAAAAAGAAACGCTGCACTTGATCCGGCCTAATATAGACAAACCACCACAAATTGCACAATGGGATAAATACAAGAATCGAAATCATAGATCTGTCCAAAAATTACTTCCTCCAGCCGACGTTCCATATCACATGCGCAATGTCTCGGGCTGTGTTGACGGTGTCGACTATCCGGCCAAACATGCCTGTATAAGACGCTTCTTCGCCTTCTTCGTACGGCATGAACATGCCCGAGGGCGTGAGATGGAGATTTCCGGTATTGCTGCCGTCGTCACCATCTCGAAATTCGGATTCCTGGCGGTCTTCAGGATTGACGAACCAGGGTTTACTGTCGGAGGAGTCATATGTGTGTCGGCGTGATTTGGTTTTGAAGTTGAAGTATGTTTCTTGCTCGTCTTCGTCTTCGTCAAGCAAGAAATTAGCTTCCGGTCTCGGGGGCCGGAGCGTCTCTATTGACGGCGTTGGAGACAGTTTACTGCGTGTGTTCTCCTGGCTCATACTCCAGGGCAACTCCGGTGTGTCCGATCGACACTTGAGGGTCGTCGGCGGCAACGGCGCGATGGTCTTACTTTCACTGCTCGTACTGCTTCTCGGCGTACTTCGCGATGATACTGAGGTAGAAGATGCCGTCGTCACCGCCGGCGACGTCCGCGAGCTAACCTGCTTCATCATGACAATTCCTTCGTCCGACTCTGTGTCGTCATGGTCATCGTTGTAGTTGTTATAAAACCTGTTGTGGTCATAATCATCATCTCCATACTCGTCGTAATCATTGTCGTACTCTGCTCCGAGAAAAAAAAGCGACGGATCAACATCATGTTCTTCGTAGTCTTTTGCTTCAACTGCGATGCATTGCACGACTTCGTTGTTGAAATGGATGTGTCGCTTTTCGCTCGGCGAGACTAGACCTGAAGACGCTGACTCTGACGGCGTGCAGTGTGTTGATGAAGAAGTATATGGGTATTCCAGGATCCGGGTCAGGGGGACGCCCATATCAGAAGTGGCTCGCTCGAATGCTGGTTTGCCTCGAGAGTGATTTTCCGCCTTTTGCGCTTGTAAGATCGCACCGGCGTGTTTCAGTAGAGTATGTTGCGATAACGATCGTTGCAGGATAGCTTCAGAAGCAGTCTTCTTCTTCAGGATCGACTTTCGGTCCAAGAATGAGTTCGAGGACGATAGTCCACTTGGAGGAGGAGGTTTCTGGTTGGGCTTGAAGTCTGTCTGCAAAGGACCGTATAGCCACGTCACATCGCAGTCCTTCAACCAGTTCAGCGTCTCGGGTGATACCGTGCGCAGTCCATACTTGGATTTGGCCCAGGTCCGCCACGACGCATTCTCTAATCTGACTCCATTGCTATACCTGTCTTTCCTCGCCACGACGTACCTCCACGACGACCAGATATCTTCCTCCCTCCAGTCGTGCGATAGATAATCGACGTGCCGTTCGGGTTCCGACTCTATCGACGCATCGTCACTCGAGGTTCGTAGCAACGGATCCGGAATGCTTGCGGCCGCGGCTGCCTTGGTCGTTTTGGGTGTAGAGAGCCCGCTATCTTCGTCTCGGTCCTCAGTGGTGTATTCGGTCTCAAACGCGGGCAACGCTAGCTCATCGCCTTCCCCATCAGAGGTCACCTCTGATGACAAGCTACTCAACGTGGGCGTGTATACCGGAGAGACCAGAGCGGGGCGAAAGTTGAGTTTGGAGGTAGCAGTGGACGAGAATTCGGCGTCTTCAAAGTAATCAGACATGGGCTCGTTGTAGAGGTCGTCGGATCCGAGGAAGCGCGGTTGTAGCGAGTGAGGGCGTAGTAGGTCATCCCTATCGGACGCAGCAAGCAGTGTGCTCATGGTGTCTCGGTCTTTTTACCTTGACATTGTCATCTTTGGCAAACAACGAATATTGGACAGTCTGATGGGGTTGATATCACAGCGAGGGAGATCAAGCGAGTGGTCAGTGCAGTGCCAATGTAAGCAAGTGGATGTACAGCGACTGATAGCGAGTGATGATGATCATAAGAAGGAAGTCAATTCAGCAGTCGACAAAGTACTATGTACACCAAAAGTAGAACAGGCAGGGATGGGATGGATGCAGACAGACAAAGAGGCGTGCGGCGTGCAGTCGAAAAAAAGCCGGGCCTGCTTCCAGATCGCCACCACAGCTTAGGGAACAGTACACTAGAGCAGGAAGGGGTAATAGTGTATCGACTAGTCTATATACGGTTAGACTGTTCGCGTCTGATTGGCTCTAGGAGCACGGACTGTCTATATTACGGTATGTGCACTGTACGGGTGTATGTATTACGATCGATACCGTCCCTCGTGAGAGTCCTTCGCCCTTTACACAAGCGAGAGAGACGGAGAGAAACGTCTTGGTCTGGTAGCATAATTCTGTGCAGCGTACACAAACATCCGAATCTCGCAGCAATCCGAGAGTGACCTGCCCGGTTTATTGAATGCAACGACGCCTTTGAGGACCCAAGCACTATTAGCAGACGAAAACGGCTCCACAGACTCTCTAGACCGCCAGAGACCCGCTGCGAATCCTGGACAAGACAGGCTCGAGCTGGAGTATCCTCAGTCTAGGAGTGCGCTACTCCGGGTTGTCCAGTACATACTACATAGGACATAGTCCGTACGTAGTATAGCTTCGAAATAAGTTTTGCTTGATCGATGCGATAGACTCTACTACGTCTTTCGTTAGGGTAGTAGAGTACGTAGGGCAGATGTGTGCCAATTCGTGCTGCTGATTGGCTCACTACCGCTCCTCCTCCTCCTCCTCCTCCTCCTCGTCGTCGTCGTCGCAGAGACCGCTTCCCTGTTTTGTTCTTTCTTCTCTCGTCGCGCGCATACGAACCATGACTCTCGAGAGCCATTATTGGCCACATGGGCACTCGACACTAATCGCTATCTTCCAACATGACTGTTAGACTAGGAGACCTTGGAGTCTATCTCATACGCATCCTCGTACATTATCAGCCTTCGCGCCGTGGGGCCCGATTCTAGATCCTATTAGCGTATGCACTTATCCTTGAACGCTGTCTCTAGTTATAGCAGTCGTCTATCAGGTTACGTGCACATTGCACACTGCAAACCCTGCCTCCAATTTGCGTACGACGTTGATGTCTGGAGAAACTCTCCGGTGAACGGACGGTAGACTAAGCTATCTCGCATATCGACAACGTCAGTGCATGCCTTCAACCGTGGTGCTTACTACCTCTCCTATCTAAGGCGCTGTCTCACCAACTCATGGATCGACTCGGTCAACCATGGTACGATCAAATCTATGATTTCTGCTTAAGATCACCACTATTAATGCCATCCCCCATTACCCGCGCAAACGAACCTAATTTATTCCTGGCATTCCGGAATGACTACGGACTCGTCAGAGCCAATACTACGTGTTGATATTAATCAACTCCTGTCCCGCCTCCCGTCGACCATCCGTGATCCCGGTGTTGTTGTCTACTCGGGCTTGCTTCTATCAGCCAATCAGTCTGCCGGCTTCAGACCCTGGACGGACTCCTCCATAGTAGAGGGCATGTAACGAAGCCACCAACGTCTGTGCTTGAGCCGCCCCTCTCCGCCGTACTTGCTCGGAAGTACTGCAACAAGACAGCTCACCAGATTGACTGGCTAATTGGTTACTGGATGCGGAAACGACGGACTCTGCCTAAGGAGCGACGTACATATATCAATCTCCGACCGCGCCGATAGCTGTGCATTTGATGTCTAGGCTCAAGCAGCGCCGCTATCAAATCCCTGCCTCGCACAGATAACGCCCGTTGTCATGCAGATGAGCATGCAGATGAAATGAGGAGAAGAGGCCATAGCCGTCCTGTTCAAGCTGCTCATCATCAACCTCATATATTGACCAACACCTCGCTGTCGTGACCGAGGAACATCAGACCGGGCTTCTGGCGATTTGGACCTGAATTCAACCATCCTGGCAATGTGAAGGAAACATTTGCCACAAACAGCGTGTCTGTCAGTCGCACGGACATGCAATGAAGCGCTCGACCTAGACAGTCGTACATGTACCAGGTACTGAGGCACGCACCCAGACTGCATCCATGGCCGTCCAGACCTACGACTGTCGTGCTGACGATAGACGATGATACAACGTTGGCAGTCCAATCGCGGTGGGGTAGAGCATCACAGTGTTTGCCCCTGGCACGACATTCGTATCAGTCTTTCCTCGTTGCCATTGCCTTGACACATAGATTGGGGTGACTCGACCACGCCTGAACACAGCAGATCGACATGAACAAACCTAGATAATGCTGTGGCGAGTAACGTCTATAGAAGTCGGGAGAAGTCGGGTGTATTTGGTCTTTTACACGAAAGTATATCTACAGAATGAGCATTCTCCCATTCAGTCATTCTTCGTGATGATTATGTGTTGCAATAGACCAGGGTATGAAAAGTGACAGAATCATCCCATTGCGATACTCGAACAGTATTTCTCCCCGTGGTGTTGCGTATACCCTAGCCTGTATTGTCAAGTCTCACACCCTCATATGGCGGATCCATTTACTCGTCAATGTACTTAGGGCTAAACATTCCCATACAAACATATCATAACATAATGACAATTCATGCGAACAGGCAAAAGGAGCTATAGAGACAGTACGATGTATCACCCAACCCGCCAATCACAGGCCGGGCACCCCGCCAACCCTAGCCAAGCATTGATCTGATATCGATAGCGATAGCTACCTTACCTACCTTGCCTACATTGCCTCCAATTTCCAATATATCCCCAACACCACACGCGTATCAACACATACTATACATACCGATTCGACAGAGAACAGAAATGGCAGAAGTTGAGCAACCCCTAGAACTGCACGCACGACACATTGTCTATTGTGGAGGTAGGTCCATCAGTCTGAAATCCGATTTCCCCGCTATGACTTGCATACTGACTTTTTTTTTGTTTGTGCTTACGATGTAGTGTGTACGTTACCACCAGAGGTAGCTCCCCCCCTTTTTCAGAATCATCTCTTGTATGAGTCGTATGATGTACTGACAAAATAACAGTACTGCGAATTCGGCGGCACGTCCAAAAAATGTGAAGAATGGCTCCAAAAATCGCACCCAGAGCTACATAATCAACTATACTCTGAAGGTCCGTCCACCCCCCCCCTCCCCTTTCCCTCTTTCCGACCGTCAACTACTGACTTGCTCTGTGCTATAGAAGCTCTGAACGCCAACCTCTCGACTCTAAGCATAACCGCGCGCGAAAAGGCAGCCAAAGACGCCGCCAAAAAAGAAGCCAAAGCCCTGCAAGCCGAGACCCGCGACGCCGAACGCCTGGCCGCCAGCAAAGTCATCATCAAACGCGTGGAACGCAACAAGCGGAAATTTGTCACCGTGGTAATCGGGCTAGAGCAGTTTGGGCTGGATTTGAAAAAAGTGGCCAAGGAACTAGGCAAGAAATTCGCGACGGGCTCGAGCGTGACGAAATCCGCGGCGGGAACGGAGGAGATCACGGTGCAGGGCGATGTGAGTGATGATCTGTTGGAGTGGTTGGTTGATACGCATGGAGAGAAGGTGCCGGAGGATAACGTGGAGTTGGTGGAGGATAAGAAGAAGAAGGCTGCTACTTGATATGCCTTTTGAGGAAAATTAGATTTGTGTAGGCGATTATAATTAGGGTATAATATACTATACTGTGCTATGCTACGCTATGCTATGCTATGGGTATATGATCAGAGTTCATCGAATAGGCGGAGTGGATCAGCTGAGACATCGTTGCTGTTGCTTTGTTGGATACGGGTTTCTGGAATCGGAGCTTCGTCAGTCTCGGTCGTGCTCTTCGTGAGGAGCGGCGATTTCAGAAACGTCGACATATCGACGTCAACGTCCACCCCGTCCGTGGGCGCATCAGGTATAGGCCGCGACTGCGACAGCATCTCAATCCTCGAATCCAAATCCTGTCCTGCCGGCGACGTCTCCGACTTCAAAACGTAAGCAATGATAATCATCAAAACCAATCCCGCCACAAACCCTCCTAGCACTCTGAGTCTCTGCGTAACTCTCGCCTGCCACTCCCCTTCCCGTCTTTCCCACCCTTCGATCTCCCCTCGAACCTTCTCAAGTCTTTCACCCAGATTCTCCATCTTGCTTCTTCCCGCCTTCATGCGTCGTTCCAGCTCATCCATCCTCTGACGCTGAGGGGTAAATTGGGCAAAATCGGCCAATTGTTTGTGTATATCCGTCTCCAGAACGGCATTATCGCGTTGAAAGCTTTCGTGCAGTGTCGCGCTAGAATCGACCAGCTCTTGGAACGTGGAGATAGTAGAATGGAGCGTCGATATCCGCTCGAGCAGGTTGTAATATGTATAATCCAATCGGCGCGTGATATCCGTTGCAAGCGAACCTATACCCGCCAGCTTCGATCGTAGTAACCTATTCCTATTAGCTTGCCTTCCTATAAATTGGATCTCGGGCGATACGTACTCCTCCCCTCTCTCACGCTCCCTCCTCGCCAATTCCAAATCCTCCACCGTCTTAATCTCCCTTCCGCGCGCAGTTGTCAAACTGAGCTTTCGACTCATGCCTTCCCTATCCCCTTCCTCCGTAACCACGAGACTAGTAGCCCGACTCCGTCCACTATTATTCCGCTGCGCACTCGACGATCGCGATCCAAACTTCGACGACCGCGACGGGTCTTCCCTCGAGCTGCTTGACGGCTTGAGAAGGCTGAGTTCGGGGATCTTTTCTCGGTCACTGCCGACGCCGAAATAGAGATTGTGGTCATGGCCGTGGCTTTGTGTGTGTCGGTGGAATGAACGGTTCGGTAAAAGATTACGTGCTCCGCCGGCGGAAGCGATCTGGTTCACGGCTCGGGGGAGGCGGTGATCGCGAGATTTGAAGTGTCGGTGTGATTTGTGAGATTCGTTTTTGTTGTTGTTGTTGTTGTTGTTGTTGTTGTCATCGTTCAGATGTTTGTTGGTAACGGTGGTGGTATTTTCGTTGGAGGACGAAGGCTCGAGATCCGATGTGTCGACGAACAACCTTCGGGGCCCTGATTGTCGTTCCTCGGGTCCAATACGTGTCTCGTTATGGTCAGTCTTCTCATTCCGCTTGTTATTCGATGGTCGCGTTACTTCGGAGCGATGACGGTGGTGGATGTTGACTGGGAATGTCCTCGAGGTCGAGAGACGCGAAGACGGTTTGTCGTTGTCCATCTCGTAATACTGTATTCGAATGTCTTCAAATGTGCATATAGACGTTACTATATCTAAATCGACTGATCTGACATGATTGCACTAGACGACTCGTGCGTGGTGCCAGTCATAAAGGTCGGACAGTTGTCGCAGTGATTTGAGGTTGAAAGACGTCAGTCGCCTCGGCTGCGGAGACTAGGCGGGTTACCCAGGACGAATGACTTAAGATACGAAACTCAACACAGTGATTTTTCAACACCCTAAGATCACTTCAACAGAACAATGAAGGTATATTCAGGGATCATATCCGATATCATATAAAACTCCAAACTCCTCATACATAATTTTATCACCCAGCTAGCATAATTAAGAATTCAGTAATTTATTCCTCTTCTCCCGGCGCCTTCTTCGCTCAATTCTCTTCTTGTGCATCTTCTCGGCCATCTTCTCGTATCGCTCCTTTTCCTCCTTGGCGGCTCTTCGGTCCTTGATTGCTTGGATATGTCTCTACATTAGGATAAATTAGCGTCGTTTGACAAACCATCGAGACGGAAAGATCACCTGTCGCTCGGCTTCCTTTTCGTCCTTCATTTCTTTTTCTCGCTCCTTCATGGCTGCCATGTTGTTCCGGTCTTGGAGTCGCTTCTCGTAGGACTTGAGGCCAGCAGTGGGCCGGAAGGGCTTCTTAGGGGTGCGCCAATTTTTGCCTGATCGGATCAGTTTGCGCAACATACACAACAATGTAGGAACCTAAGACAGACCATTCTTGCGCATGCCCACCTCTGTCTTGGCGCTTTCTGGCACGGGTACTGCGCCTTCCGACATGGTGATTGCGTTGTGTTCTTGTACTTGTGTTGATAGTATATTTATTATGGGGTTGGAGTCTTTGAGAAAAGTTCTACCAAAGTTATCTTAGCGCAATCAGATAAGCGGATCTCGGGCAAAGTATTCTTCCAGCCCCCGCAGCGCCACTTCGGGCGGTGAGTGCCTGTCACAGCGACCCAATCATCCTGCTCCATCTGCTCCATCCGGAAAAGTCTCTCTCTTCTTTCTCTTCATCTTCCCAGGACTGACGCCAGCCAGCCCCATAGCGCCATTCTCTTACGTGGGCTGAGCCAAGTCTGCACCTGTCGAGTCCTTTCATGTTTTCACTTGATTCTTTGAGAATTCAACTGGCAGCCACCCCTTCATGTGATGCGACCTGCTCGTTGCACGCCTTTTGACGATCGGCGAGTAATGTGCGAAGCCGGACACATTGATTATTTCAAACATTGACACATTGATACACTACTTACCGATATTTTAACATACTCGCGTCTCGGCGGACACACTACATTGTTCTTTCCGCGTTGCTTGTTTCTTCTTCTGGCTTGGTTTCATACCGGACTCGTGTCTGGTCCACTCTTGCGGTCTCTTATTATTCCCTCATATATTCTCGCACCTACCTCATGCCATGTCCTGCCCATAAATTCTGTCTACCATTATACCCCGCGGACTGGCTCCCAACGACCCAACACATCGACACGATCAACACGGTACGCGATAACGAATGGCGGCTATCGACCATGCTGCTTATAGCAATGAAATGCCTGTAGACATTGCTACCCCTCTGCCGCAAAACTCCGGCCAGACAGCTCTCAAGGATATTACCTTTGGCTCGGTATGTTGTCACTGTCTTCTTTTCGCGGAAAGAGGCTAATTGCTTAGATTGCTGGTATAGCCGGTAAATATATCGAATACCCATTCGATACGATCAAAGTTCGCCTCCAGTCGCAACCTCATGGCGTACCGCTCCGCTACGCAGGACCATTGGACTGTTTCCGCCAGTCTATACAATCCGATGGCTTTCGCAGTCTGTATCGAGGCATCAGTGCCCCTCTTGCCGGTGCCGCTGTCGAAAATAGCAGTCTCTTTTTCAGCTATCGAATAGCAAAGAACCTGCTGCAATCGACCGTTTTCACATCTGACCCTCTCCCCTTCGGTGGTTTACTGCTCAGTGGTGCTCTGTCGGGTGCTTTTACATCGGTTCTTTTGACGCCGATTGAGCTGGTAAAGTGTAAAATGCAGGTCCCTAGCAGCACTGCTACCATCAAACCGGGCCCTCTCAAGATCATAGCCACCGTCTTTCGGCATCATGGCGTGTTTGGTCTTTGGCGAGGACAAATGGGCACATTGATTCGAGAGACCGGGGGTTCGGCAGCCTGGTTTGGCAGTTATGAAGCTGTCTCTGCTGTGTTTCGGAGATCATCCTCAGCTTCCGAATCTTCAGAGCCAACGCCTTTGGTTTTATGGCAGCAAATGCTCGCCGGTGCCGCTGCGGGCGTCAACTATAACTTTATATTCTACCCCGCCGACACCATCAAGTCGCGCATGCAGACGGAAGAAATTTCAGTCTTGTCCGCCAACCGGTCATTCTGGACAGTTGGAAAGTCCGTCTGGCAACACGAAGGATTGAAAGGGCTGTACCGTGGCTGCGGTATCACCGTTGCACGATCTGCGCCCAGCTCGGCGTTCATTTTTTCGATATATGAAGGGTTGAGCCTCTATTTTGGGTAGATACATTCATCAGCCTGCATGATCATGACTGGTTGCATTGGCGTTTCATTTCGACATATACATATAATAGAATAGATCTCGCATTGGACATAGATTCGTTAACCAGATGAGTTATCCGTTCGCGCAGATAAGTTTTAGAGAAATGTTCCCTCTCTATCTTATCGATACAGAGATACGGTACATCCCCCACTTCATCCCTAGACCTGAACCGTTCCCCATTGCCACATCTACACCAGTCCTTACCTAGGTGTCGAAACCACTCAAGAGCAATCGCCATGTCAGCCCACACCCTAACCGCCGAAGAACTTCAAACAATCTCCCAAAAGGCTATCGACGCCAAGGCCAAAGCCTACTGTACACTCTCTACCCCTCTCTCACTCACTTGATCTGTGACATCTCGATCTAAACTAATGGGTTCACGGGGGAAAAGGCCCCTACAGCAAATTCCGCGTTGGTGCATGCCTCATCACGACAAGCGGCGAGTACGTTTTCGGCGCAAATATTGAGAATGCCTCGTACCCCGTCGGCGTTTGCGCTGAGAGGGTTGCGCTGGGAAATGCTCTTGTACGTCCTTGACCGTGCCCCCCCCCCCCTCAAATCAAGTACTAATATGTATATGAATGCTGGATCGCTGAATGTTGATGAATGATTGTAGATGCAAGGACACAAATCTTTTAAAGCGATCGCAGTCGCTACGGATATCAAACCTGGCGCGAGTCCGTGTGGGATGTGTCGTCAGTTGTATGTCCTTCGTCCCTTCTGAGCTTCTGTTCTACTGAGCTAAGTGCGTTATGCTTTAGTATGAGAGAGTTCACGTCTCCAAGTTTTCCCATATACATGTACGATAGAGATGGGGAGTACAAGGTTGCAACTATGGGCGAGGTATGCGTTTCTTTCATCTTCTCCTCCATTTTGAACCGTGCAGTGTTAGGGCGCTGATTATGGTAGTTGTTGCCGGATTCGTTCGGACCAGAAGACTTGACTTGATTCGAGACTCTGAGTAATCGATCTTGAAGCTTGCAATTGGCTGGTGTCGTGGTTAATGCTCTGCCTACAACGCCTCGTGATTGGTCTCGGGCTATATATCCAGCAGACTAATGGCGAAGGACTCGGATTCTCGTTGCAACTTGACAAGAAATTAGTGTTATTTCCAAGACCAACATATAAACAGAGTGCAATCTCATAGTAAATGGACAAGGATTCCATTCCAAGACGTAGTCGTTTATAGCCATATCCCTTTTCAAGTCTACACGGTAGAACTAGACAGATATCCTAGTAGATCTATAACATGTCGACACTCGAAGAGCGCCTATCCCGCTACCTCCTCAACTACGGCCCCGGTGCGCAACGACCACCACCGACCCCGTGCGACCACACCCCAATCGCCTGTGTCCGCGATCCGTCCAACACGTCACTCTGTCTGGTCGCCCAACTGCACTCGCGCTGGAACTCTGAGCCACGTCCGTTCCATCCAGCCGAGCACCCTTTAGTCTTCTCTATCTGGCAAGCAGGCTACGACCGACACAAGGCGCAATGGCTCGCCAGCGATCCTGGCTACGGCATGACCCGTGCTCCCGAACTCGTCAAAGCCCTTAAGCAAGTCGGCTCTGATGAGAGATTACGTCCCCTATCCACCCAGTGTGATCAAGAGGATGTGTTTCAAGTAGGCGGAATCAAGACGTGTAAACAATGCAAGCCCGGGACGAATACATGGTCCTACTGCGCGCCGTACGACGTTCGGCAAAGCGAGTGCCACCGCGTCATTGTAGATTACACGACCAAACCGAATCCTCAGGACGGCGGAAAGGTATGCTGTCTCGGCCGGAATGGCGCGACGAGGTATTGCAGTTCAAACTAATTCATGGCCATAAGTCATGTCTGGTCTCATGGATGGCAGGGCAGCGCCGAGAACGGAACATGTAGTCGCGTTTTGGATATGTTGCTCGAGATTGCAGCCACCAAATTCGATGTGCAGTGGATATGGCTCGACGTCGCCATGATCAGCAGGAACAAATCCATCCGGGCAATGGCTATCAATTCCATGAATACTATATACTCAACCGCCAAAGCGACACTCGTCGTCGACAGACTTCTCCTTTACTTCACACCCAGGGCAGAGGACGATAAGCAAACCGCTCTGGCAATAACGGCATGTGACTGGATGACCCGTCTATGGACCATGCAAGAAGCCATGCTCAGCCAGAACCTCTTCATCCTCACCAGTCGTGAGTCTCGGCCCATCAATTCGCGAGACCTGCTCAACCGTATCATCCTCGCCAAGCACGACACCACGCGCTGGCAACAATAAGCCGCTATAAAGCTCCTCTCCGCAATGACGCACGACCCAAAACCTTCTCTCCGTAAAATCGTAACTTTGAGCTACGAACGCACAACCACGAATCCAATCGATATGGTCCGGGCTTTGTATCCATTATTCGGACTCAAGTGGCCCGCTGCAGACACGACGCTCGTCCAGGGCCAGATTCTGCTGTTGAAGCATTTGGGCCAGGAGGCTGCTATATTGACCAGTTTGAGTAGTCCGATTGGATTGCCGTCGCCATGGAGATGGGCACCGTTGGTCATTCCAGGTGCATCAGGGGGAAGTGTCGCTGGTTATGGTCGTTATGACAGCGAAGATGGTCTCATGGGAGCGTGGAGTTGGCTTGAAATTGTGCCTGTAGCCATGCAGCCGCAAAATGCAGTCATGGGACGAGTGTCGTCAAATAAGGGATGGATGTATGATTTCAAGCGCAGCTTCAAAAACTCCCGAAAGTATCGGGAACGGCCGGCACAGACAATGGGAGGAGGAGGAGGCGGCACGGCGATGAACTACATGAATCATGCCCTTGGAATAGGCGCCGATATTCTCAAATCAACCCTGGTAACTACTTTCTCTACCTGGTCCGGTGCCCCAACCCAAAACGCGGAGCTCTCGGAATTGGTTGGCATGAAACACGTCTTTGCCGTTTTCCGTCAAGCAGACACTCCAAATGAAGAGTTCAAAGCCCTCTTGACCTACACTGCAAACGATCCCTGGCCATGGCCTGGTCAGCGACATTTCCTTATCGCGTCTGTCCATCTGAGTGGGCAGAATAGAGATGTGGTCCTGAAACCACACGAGACGGCCCAGTATATGGATCTGGTGGTTGTGGAATCGGAGAAGGATCGTTGGTGCGAGATGAGGAGGGTTGGGAAGGTGATTACGGGGGTCCTGCCACTCAAAGGTGGGAAGGAGAAGGGGATCCAGGGCATTCTTCGTTGACAAACTTCAATTCACCTTCGGCATTGTTAAATGAATAATCCTGTCGACCTTTCACCGTCAACCTGATCAGCAGTGGCTATCCCTGTTGACTTGCGCTGTCCTCCAATCTAAGTAACAAGCAACTCGTTCTGTCGACTAGTCTGCGCAGAGGTTTCGGTGTTCTCAAAGCTCGCAACTCGACAAGCGCCATTGCAATCCTTGCATCTTCCCAGGACCTGCCCTCATCGAAGCGTTGTTGTGCGTGGTCATGAGGAACCTGCTGAGCGCAGAGAAACGGTGTTCCAATATTGGATATATGGCAGGGGATGGTATGTCTTCTCGGAGGACTTTTCATGCTGTTGATGTGGGAGGCTTTCTCTGATTTCGTACTAGAAATACAGATTAGATTGTTTGCTAGCGAGTATTGCAGCTTTGTCGCCATCTCCTGCGTCCCTTATCTGCTGGTTCGAATCAACCGTGTCACGCGAAGTTATCGATTTATCTCCGATACTGACATCAACTATAGTATGCTGCGCCGCATATTTACGGGGGTTCATTTCCGGTGAAGGCAGTAGTTTGTTGCCATAGTTCAGATCCGCTGGGTAATGAGGTGGTGTGCCCGTTGAAACAATAGTCTCTGCCGCCGACGCGGTAGGAGAAGCTTGAACAACATGATCGGTCATAGTTGCCGTTGCCGCTGGCGAGTAGCTGATTGGTCTCGAGTTCTGTTGAGCCTGAATCCGTCCTTCGGTAGGTTGATGTATAATAAAGTTCTCAGCTTTGACATCCCACCATACCTTGAAGTCTTGCATCAGTCCATCTCGAAGAGGCAACCTGCCCCATTCTTCCATGCGTGCATGTTTTCCTTGTCTACATTCATTCCCGGGCTTGACTGATGCTCTGATCAGGGGTATTTCGACATGGCCGATTGAGCGTAACATTGCTAGTGCTTCGAATAGAGCCATTTCAGTATCTGCAAGTCGCTGTTCCAATTGAGTGAGATAGCCTAGAGGGAGGCCTCTATCGTAGAGTCAGTCGGATGATCGAACATGATAATGACAACGCGACTCACCTCTTGCCACTTTCCGAGTAGCTGCATTTTGACGGCTCTCCTAGGCATTGTGAACAAACTGGTCTTTTTTTCATGGATCGTGTCAGTTCCATAAAACGCCAAGCTGGTTACAAACCGAGACGTGCTTACATTTCTCGATCACACTAAAAGCACCTTCGGGGTCAATCATTCACGTCAATTGATATCTGAAACCAGAGGGGATGATTACTTTGCACTTTTTCTGCCTACATGGCTCGCAGGCAATTGGGTGTAGAAGTTCTCTCCTCACTGTACCCATAGCAAATTAGAAATGAGTCCGATTTTAATTGTGCATGTTGATCGTACCGACATCCATTACGTACTATCCCGTGAATAAAGTCGCAAGAGTCTAGCTATTTCAGTCCGAGCCTGTATAGCTGAATCCTCAACATAAAAAGATATACATGGATATCATGCAGTAAAGCTTGCAATTGAGCGAAGCCTTTTAGATGTAAAGCTCATGATGTCTCTGATTCGTCCATAGAGGGCGGGCCACCGTTGTTGCAAACAAGTCAAACACTCTTCAGCAACGGACTTGACCAAGTCCGATGTTCCATCATAAAGTGGACGGCTTGCTCGCCGGGTTTGAAAACCTCCGGACCGGTCCATACAGTACAATTTGCCGCTCTACTCCGTACAGACGACGTACAGAAAGAGCCGAGACTTTACGCTCCTACTTACCTTCACGAACTGGTATGGCATGCATCAACTACATGGCGGTCCTCGGCTGACCTCTGGAATGTAGATGATCATCTTGACACCGATGTAGGATGCTAGAATGATCACGATCTCTCAGAGAATGAATTTCGACGATCATGGCTGACACCGATGATCACGATCTCCGCGAGCTTAAACGTCGTAGATGTGCTTCGCAGACGTCCGGCACTGGCACTACACGTGTATCTCCTCGCGAACTAGGTATTATGCGCAAGGATGATACATATGTCAGCTTCCTAGGCAGCTCCAGTGGCATACATTTTGTGCGCACGGTCTACAATGCCTTTGCACGTCGCTCCACGGATCTTCGACAGGCCAGAGACGGCGGTCATGAAACCCTGGTTCCTGGTGAGGATGATCACATTCGTCGCGGTCAAGGCCAAAGTCGAACTCATACACCTTTGTGGAAGAAAGAGGAGCTCGACCCAACCAACCGGCCGCTTTCATTTGAGGAAATAGTGCAATTTACACACCATTATTTCGAAAATTGGCATCCTATATACCCCTTTGTCAATGCGCCTCGAATTCTGCGGATCATTGAGCAGATCAGCCATAGAGGGCTAAACTCGGTCAGTCGGGCAGATGCCATCATCATTCGGTCTATGATGTCGATTTCTGCCGTCAAGAACCCTGCAGACTCATCCAGCGATGTTTCAACAGCTGCTATTCCAGTTAACCTGATATATCAGACCGTTCATGAAGCCATGAGCAGCCTTTGGGAGCTACAGAATGAGGCATCATCCGTCGTTCTACTACAAGCAGCCTTCAGTATTCAGTTGTTCTTAACTTCTATCCTGCACTTGAACGCTGCTTCTAGAGTCGGAGGGTTCGTCACTCGTATGACCTTTCACTTGGGCTTACACCGGTGTCCAACACGATATTCTTGCTTCACTACTGAAGACGCTATGATGCGCCGTCGTATCTTCTGGTCAATTTACTGCCTAGAACGTTACCTCAATCAAGCCCTAGGTGTACCGCTCAGTATTCGCGATGACGATCTTGACGTCTGCTATCCGCAAGCCGAAAGACACTCTATGGACAGGGGAAACGTAAGCATTGGCGTAGAAGATAGTCGCCTAAAATTGTTGGGGCACTTGGCGAAATTTGCGCGACTTCGAGGAATGATATCTGAATTACGAAACAAATCGACCATGCATAGCCGCGAAAATCTGGCAGACGCAGCTGAGGTGGACAGTGTACTGTTACGATGGTGGAACGAGGTCTATGATGATGTCTATCCGCTCGAATCGGAGTCTGACCCCCCTCTTCAACCTTATCAGGCGTTGTTGCTGATCGTGTCGAGGCACGAGGCTATTATTTCCTTATACCGTCCGCTTCTTGCGGCGCGGAATCCAGTCGCCGCAGATTACAAGACGGCTTTCCAGACCTGTATCAATTCTGCGCGATCCTTGCTCGTTGCTTTGTACGACTACATCAAGCCTACTCGAAATAATAATCGTCGTCGATTCGTGGCAACGAACTCAGCACGACCACGAGCTCCCCTTACATCGCCTTCATTCACATCAACTATCTGGATGTCCTGTATGATTCTCATATATGCTGCCTGGACCGGTCACTTTACAAATCACGGGGCTATGCGATATGCTCGGATTGGCATTTCAATTCTTCGGAATCTTGCACTCAGAGAACGAGATTGGCCCCAGACATGTATCGATGCTATTGAGGATCTGTGCTCTGCCATGGAGAAGAATTCGCGAAACGGTACGGCTTCGTCGCTCAGGCGAGATCCTCAACGTATGAGTCCTACATCATCCGACCAGGATGCGTCTATGCATCAATGTCCTCGGCAGGGGAATACTGAATCATTAGACCGCAACCAAGAACGGTACCCAGCTTCAAATTACCGTTCTGCTCCTCATCCAGAACGGTCACTCCAAACGACAGATCGTTCCGGAGACTCGATGGACGATTATTATCAGCTTCGAAATAATCTCACCAACCCCTTGTACAATGGTACGGCCTCAGTTGTTGCAGGAAACGACATCGATAATACAGCAAGTATGGTATTCGGGGATCTTGCTGGGAATGGATTTTCCTCTAGCGTGGGTCCTGAATATGCATCGACTTTTTCGAGCTTGAACGGATTTTCGATGAATGAGAACTGGACTGTAGCTGATGGGCCGTGGCTTATCCACGGAGACTTTGATGTCTTATGATTTGATGTATCATAAGTATTCATACACCACGTAAGAGTCAACGCTTAATTCAAAATCTGATTGTTCTAGAGTCCATCCATAATAAGCTATTTCTTTGACAACATCCGAATCTCCGCCACAACTGCCTCGGTGACTTCCTTGGTAGTCGCCTTTCCACCCAAATCCCTGGTCAAAATGCCCTGCTCGCACACATTCTCCACACAATCAAGGAGTTTGGCCGCAGCGTCCTTTTCGCCTAACCAATTGAGCATTTCCACTGCTGTCCAGAAGGTCCCTACGGGGTTGGCGATACCCATGCCCGTGATATCAAAGGCAGAGCCGTGGATGGGTTCAAACATACTGGGATTCTCGCGCGTAGGATCTAGGTTCGATGTGGGAGCAATACCGATGGAGCCTGCCAACGCAGCTGCAAGGTCGGAGAGAATATCGGCGTGCTGTCTAACATTAGCTTCAGGCATTTCTGACGTGCGGATATGTAGGTATCGTACCAAGTTCGTCGCCACAATGGTATCCAACGTCTCTGGCTTAAGCACCATACGCGTAGTCATGGCATCAACAAGCATCTTGTCAACAGTCACATCTGGAAAGTCCAGCGATACGGCCTTTGCAACCTCGTCCCAGAGCACCATGCCATTACGCTGAGCGTTACTCTTCGTCACCACAGTCAACAGCTTGCGTGGTCTCTGCTGCGCAGTCTCAAAGGCAAAGCGCATTATGCGCTCGATACCATGGCGGGAGAAGATGGATACCTCCGTGCCGATTTCCCAGGGGCGCCCCTGATGCGAACGACCGCCTTGGCCGGCGTATTCGCCTTCGCTGTTTTCGCGAACGATAACCCAGTCAAGGTCACCCGTAGTGCAGCTGCGTAGAGGGGATTGGGTACCGCGGAAGACCTTGGTTGGTCGCACGTTTGCGTATTGCTGGAGAGGCTGGCAGATGGCTAGTCGTAGACCCCAGAGGGAGATGTGGTCCGGTACGTCTATTCAAATCAGCTTTTTGCTCGACCCTCCGGTGATTGAGAAACAAGTCTCACCGGGTGCGCCCACGGCGCCAAAGAGAATTGCATCGTGCTTCTTTAATTGATCCAAGCCGCCGTCGGGTATATATTTGCCTGTCTTTTTGTATGTCTCGGAGCTCCAGTCGTAATGCGTAAATTCAAGCTTGAAAGTCTGGAGTGTATCGGCTAGAGCTTGAAGAACGGCAATACCTGCATCGATGACTTCTGGGCCAATTCCATCGGCGGGGATGGAGGCGATGCCATAGCTAGGAATACTGGAGGTATGGGCGGGAGGCATCTTGACTGCGAATGGGATGTTTGAAACGAAGTAGGGATTGATGGACCGATCACAATTGAGTACGACAATGGTATTTATATGATGCGACCAACACCGTATGGCCTAGAATACCCCTCTTTCCCCAATTCTTTGACTACTGTGCCTTCAAACATCAAGTTTCATCGCGCAGTAATCAAGTCCGGAGAGTAAAACCCATGCCGGACAAAGACATGTCCGCGCTACTCGTTAGTTGACCCGACTCCACCCACATGCGAATGCCTTCGATCATCATAAACAGGGTGTTGCATAGGCTGACTTTCTAGTGCCAGTTTGGCACCCTCTTTAATGAAGACGATGGGCCTCGACAGGTTCACATTCCAGCGTTTGGTACGAGCAAGTGAAGCGGCGAGGCCGATCATGTCCCGATCGACTAGTGAAGGACAGTCATGATATCTCCAGATCAGAGGGCACAAAAGGGACACGTAAGGATCATTTTGGTGAGGGAGAGAGAAAGATTCGAAATGGTCAAATGCAGCCAATATTGGATCCAAAGAAGTATACAAAACAAAGAAACTTGCTGATAGTGCAAAATAAAGAAGGGTTAATAAGGGTTAATTAAAGATAGGGCTAGGCAATCAGCGGGATCGGGCAAATGTTATTCATTCCTTACTCTCGAATCTACCTCGTCTTATCTGCTCCACAACAGCTACGCAAGAAGTTACTCTGATTCTTAGATCAGTAATAGCATGTAATAACATTTATCTACCAGCGATGATCATGATATACTACTCGTCATCACATCAACGTCGTCATCGCCATGGCTGCTCCCCCCGCAAAACGGCAGCGCAAACTGGTGGTGCTCTCGTCCTCAGACAACGAAGAGCTGCCATCAATCGAGATTGACAGTCCCGAGAGGAAGCATGGTTCTACATTGGTATAATGCCTCGCTTCTTTAGAGTTCATTTGAGCTAAAGTATCAGACCTTCTCCAGATCAGCGGCAACTACCAGTATACCATCGCGCGAGAATTCGTCGAAACTGGCTAAGACGACAAAGTCAATAACGACAAAACCGAACACAAGTGCAAAGGGTAAATCGCACGCGTCCACTCGACAGCCAAAGAAGGAGTCGAAAGCGGCAGTGTCTTCACCGTCGCCACAGAAAAGAGCCCGTCGACAAATACAACAAGTCGAACCAGTGCGGTCGTTGCATAATTTCTTCCAGCCGGCGACCGATGAACAGCGATGGTCGTTTAGCAAATCGGATACTGGTTCGCGACAGGGACAACAGGGGTCTTCATTTGCAGAGGAGTTGGAGGACGATCTGATTGAAGATGACTGGCTGGAAGACAACTGGATTGAGGATGATGTGCTCGAAAGTGCGGCTAGGCCGCAGAGCCTTATGATTCGAGGTTCGACCAAGAGACAAGATACGGCAGTGTCTACGAATTGTAAGCCGGCTTCGCGAACGAATTCGAAACGGTTTATACTAGATGACGATTCTCCGGTCAAGCGGACCGAGTATGCGAAACCTAGGGAAGATACTGATCAAAGGCCTTGGTCTGAAAAATATGCGCCCAACGTTATCGAGCACCTAGCTGTTCACAAAAAGAAGATAGCCGATGTAAAGGAGTGGCTGAGTGCTGCTTTGTCCGGGAGAAGTCGACATGTGAGCTTATTGTATGCCTACTACTGGAGAGCATTCTGACAGTAACGACAGAAAATACTTGTATTACACGGCCCAGCAGGTTGTGGAAAGACCACAACCGTCTCGCTGCTATCTAAAGAGTTGAATTTCGACATTGTCGACTGGAAAAGCCCATTTAGCACTGATAGTGGCAGTGGTCAATATACTTCTTTAAGTGCACGATTCGACGATTTCCTGAGTCAATTAAATGGGTTTAGCGGTCTCGATCTTGGCGATTCTTCTGCATCTACGGCGTCAAATCAGACATCATCGCCGGTGCGAAAAAGGGTGATTTTAATAGAAGAGTTCCCAACTAATTTATCCTGGGGATCTGTCGCGTTATCTTCATTCCAAGCTTCTCTACGTCGGTATTTGGCTTCGAGCTCGTCGGGCTCAACGGATATATTCAGAAGCACACCAGATACGACGCCTCCTATTGTGATTATTATCTCCGAAACAATGTTAGGCTCGAGCGGGTCGAGTTCTGAAAACCTGACAGCGCATAGATTACTCGGTCCAGAAGTATACACTCATCCAGGCGCAACGACTATCGAGTTTAATCCTATAGCCCCTACATTCATGCTGAAAGCCTTGCAAATCATCCTCGGCAAGGAGACTTCCCGGTCGGGGCGTCGGGAGATACCTGGCACTGAAGCCCTGAAGAAGTTATCTGAGCTGGGTGATATCCGAAGCGCCATCTCTGCACTCGAGTTTCTCTGCGTGCGAGATGTCACGGGCAGTCAAGGATGGAGTGGTCGGGCTTCTTGGAAATCGACAAGAAAGAGCACAGTTCCATTGACTGCCATGGAGAAAGAGTCATTGGAGTTAATTACGCAGCGGGAGACTAGTCTGGGGTTGTTTCATGCGGTTGGTAAGGTTGTTTACAATAAAAGAGATGAAAAAACAGACCCAGGGCAGCAACATCAAGAAGTACACATTGCGCCTCCGACTTATCTGCGGCATCTGGATCGACCGAAAGTGTCTCAGGTCTCTGTTGAGGATATGATCGACAAGACCGGTACGGACGTTCACACATTTACTGCCGCTTTACACGAAAATTACCCTCCGTCATGCGATGGGTCGTCATTCTTAGAGACGCTGGAAGGCTGCATCGAGTATTTGTCGGATAGTGACATCCTAGGTTCAGAGACTCGATCGATTTTAGTCAACAGTCGGAGCGGAGTTGGGACAGCGCGCGGTCGTTTTCTAGGTTATGGCGCAAGTATCGATCGATTGCGTCAGGATGAGATCGGTTTCCATGTTGCCGTACGTGGGATTTTGTTCTCGTTGCCGTGTCCTGTGCGGAGGAAGGTCGAACAGTCGTCTTCTGCTGCCGGCAAAGGCAAACGTGTAGGACCTTTTAAGCTTTACTACCCAACTTCGCAGCGACTATGGAAGGATACTGAGGAGGTTGATGGGTTGGTGAATTTGTGGGAAAGGCAGCTCCTGCTAGATCCTTCTGGTTTCAGGCGATGGGAAAATCACGGCCTAGCAGCTAGCCACGGTGGAGGCGTTGCGTCTTGGAAATCGAATGCGATGAAGACGAACCTGTCATTGAATGCTGCCAAGCAACGAGATGACAACCCGCAACAAATGCCTTTTATGATGTCGCGTGAAGACATGCTTTTACACTACTTGCCATACCTATCCAAGATCGTTGGTGATACTCATGCCGCTCCCCGCGGACTGGATAGAATTACTCAATTTAGCGGTATCAATGCACCAGTAGAGGAAGAACTCCTAGATGGTGATATGCCGCAAGAAGTTGAAGGCACGAACGGACAGCGAGCTGGCATTCGGAGCTTGGTCACCAATGAGGTCGTCGAGAAAAATGAGGATCAATTGTTTCTGAGTGATGATGATATTGAGGACTGATTCATGATATGAACACTACATTTCGGGATGTACAATATGCATAGCGGGTTGGATATTTGATTTTTAGGCTTATGCATGTAAAATGAAGCTATCTTTCACAGTGTAGTAAGTAAGTAGTGGGTGCTGTCGGAGTCAGCCGCATGGAACATGCCGCGGTCAAAGATGCCACGTTCCGAATGCTTGCCCCCTGACATATGGAACTTGGAACAACATCCGCATCACGCACGAACAATCTTGCAAACATCAATTGATCCGATTTACTACACCGAGCGTCAAAGGACTGATGTTCGAGCACATTGTTCTCTGTGGGCGGAAGAACAATGCGATCCACCACGCTTAGCAGTAAAGTACGTATGTATCTTTTATCTTTTGCCTCTTGCGATCAACGCTGCTTTCAGACTAGTTTGATCGACTAGATCTTAGCCCAATTCTTTTCCCACCGTTTGGAAAGCTGACTTTGACTCCTGTTTTATTCTCCAGCAGATCCCTTACTCAAATCAACATGATGCTACTCTGAGACAAAGACAGCTACGTCGTTCAATTACCCGGAACAACTCCCGCTCGACCACGCCGACGAATACCACGAAACGCGACATGACCGACGGAATGGCGTCTGAGAAAGGAGGCGACCACAAAGTCGTCGTGATGCACGATCATGCTAATGATCATGAGAACGAAAGTAATGATAATAACTTGGAAAGCGTCACTGCCGGGATATTTTTTGCAGCGTTGCCCAAGTGGTTCGATGCCGCGATTGTTGGGACGTTGATTTTTGGTGGTTGTTGTGGGAATGTCTTTGCGCTGGAGGCTATTATCAAGTAGGCCTATTATTTCACAACGGGCTGTGTATGCTCGACTGACGAAGACGACAGAGATGAACCGGCCGCCGGCCCTCTGATCACCTTTGTGCAATTCGTAACTGTGTCCCTCTTTACGATTCCCAGCTTCCTTTCGTGGTCCGCTGGAGCATCGTCGTTTTTCATGAAAGCGCCAGTCATTCCGCTACGATCTTGGAGTATATACACTCTCTTCTTCGTCACGGTCAATCTGCTTAACAATTGGGCCTTTGCGTATCACATTTCCGTGCCGCTACACATCATTTTGAGGTCTGGTGGACCCACGGCGTCAATGATTATCGGGTATTGGTATAATGGTCGACGATATTCGCGCATGCAGATCTTCTCGGTCATGTTGTTGACTCTGGGGGTTGTGGCTGCTGCATTAGCGGACGCCAAAGCACAAGGGAAAGCGATTAGTCTATCGTCGGGGGGAGATGAGGAAAAGTCAACGTTGACGTTTCTCACTGGATTCACTATTCTGGCGCTGGCTATGCTTTTATCAGCATTTCAGGGCGTCTATGCCGATCGCTTGTATGCCACACATGGAAACACGCATTGGCGCGAAGCATTGCTGTATTCGCACATGCTCTCTTTGCCGTTCTTTCTACCTACGTACACACAGCTTTCGTCGCAATTTCGCACATTCATGTCCTCTCCATCGATGCTCGCGGAGCTAAACCCTGCCGCTGCGGGAACTTTACACAAGGACGTGGTCACGGATGAAGCACTCAAAAACGCAACGATAGCTGTTACGCATCACATTGCCGCCTCCTTATCCTCAGCCATATCGCCCTCATCCATGGCCGCCGCTGCAGCCGCAGCTAAACCCTCCTCCCTCACAGCGCATTCGGGCAACCTGCTCGCACAAACCAGCAACTCATTCACTAACATCCTCTCTGCATCCCACGACGTAATGCCGCGTGACTTACTCACCGACATCCTCAGCAAAACACCCAGCAAAATCTTCTACCTAATCATCAACGCTCTGACGCAATACATCTGCATCCGCGGCGTCTACTTACTCGCGGCAAAATCGTCTTCTCTCACCGTGACCATAGTCCTCAACATCCGCAAACTGGTTTCCTTGCTGCTCTCAATCTACATCTTCGGCAACTCCCTAGCTGCAGGAGTACTGATCGGCGCTGGCTTCGTGTTCCTCGGTGGCGCATTGTACGGCGTAGGCAGCGCGAGGGCGAAAAGCAATAAGATGAATTCGGCCGCTGCGACGACTGAATTACATTATCGCCATAACAACGGGAGCAGCGGTAGTGGGAAAGGAGGTGTGAAGGGATTTTTCGCTGCGGCCAAGAATAATTTGTCGTCATCGTCGTTGAGTATGAGGGAGACTAGTCCGACGAGGAGGAGGAAGGTCAAGGTTTGATCTTTTGTTCGTCTTTGGATATTGGTATATGAGAAGTGTCCAGATTTGAGAGGGCAAATAGCATGAAGCACATACATGGTAGCATCGGGTTTTGGCATAAAATAGATGAATAAACGAATGCATTGTATTGGTAGGATGTGATTTCATGGGTTTGTTTGGTTTGCTTCAAGGAGAATGGTAGATGGGAGTAATACAGTACACACACAATCAAAACAAATCGCCTAGGCGTGTCCCACTCGTACAAAGAACGAAAGATAAGATGTTTATACAGTAAGACAGACAGAAGTCTAAACTACAGAACCTCGCCTACAATTTTCGCCGCTTCCTTATAGGTCTCCAATAATCGCTCACATTTCTCTCGCTCCGCTTTGATGCCGTCATCTTCGTAGAGCAAGTCTCCAAAAAGCTCTTCCTTGTATAGTTCACTGACGAGTCGGTTCTGGACGACGTCCTTGCTGTGGTTGACGAGTAGGTGCATAACTGCTTTAGGCACTTGGTCGGCGATGGTTTCGCGGACTATGTTGAAGTACGACGATATCAACCGGCGGATGAGTTCCGTTTCCATTATTTCGCGATCGGTTAGATTTGGTTCGACGTTTTCGGTGGGCTAACAAGTCAGTATACTATACCTCACTTAGAATGTCTGAACTTACAAATTGTGCAACGTCCCGGCCGTAGTCGGATGTTGGGGCGCTGTAATCTTCCTGCGGTATCACTGGCGATCGAGGCTCGGTGCGGCGTATGCTCTGACTGATACTCGGCTCGGTAGTATGGCCAACACGTCGTCCCTGTCCGGCTTGTGTAGGCTGAGGCAGAGGTCCCGACGAGGGCATTCCATCCTTGCCGAAGAAATAATTCAAGAACGAATCTCGAGCTGTGTTTGCAGCTCCAAATACCGGCGGTGAGCCATTCATTCCGGACTCAACATGTGGAGACATGGTCCGCGAACCTGCAGCGGCTCCCCGGACAGGTAGGTTCCGGCTTCGAGACTCTGCATGCTCTTCGTCCTCTTCTGTGATTCCGTTGGTCTCGCCTACCTCTTTCAACCTCCTCTTTTCTCGTTTCTTGCGTTCTTCGGCGAGTATGGCTTTCTTCTCCTGCTCCTGCTTGTTCTGGACAACCGAAGACATGGCGGCCGCGGCGCCTAGGAAGTTCGGGTGGTTTGTGTTGATGTATGCTCTCTGTATTGAGATTAGGGATTCCACATAGTTCGAGCACGGTCCCAAACGCTCGCGGAGGAGATCAGACACAACTTCGATGAGTTTGCCCTGAAGACGCGGAAATCGAGACAATTCCTGAGATCCGCACGTGTGGCAGATCTTAATCAGTTCTTCATATACTAGTTCGACACATCTTTGACTGGGAATTTCTAGAAGTTTGATTTGTGGTTTCACCAAGAGATCAAAAGCCAGTTCCGGCACGAACAAACTGGGTCGCGGTCCGGTCGAGTTCCGTATAGCTGTCCTGATATCGTATACTGTGAGGTTATGAGTGGGGTCAATGGTCTCCAGCGAATGACCAAAAACAGAGTTGAAAATGTAGTATATGCGAGCACCGCCGCAAAGTTCTTTCGTCGAGATTTCTGAAGATGTACCGTCGATTGAAGAGATGAACGATGAGGCAAAGCGTGTCATCAATTGTAGAATGAGAGAGCCTCTATGTTCCTTCCCGCTGAATTGCTTGTTTCCGTAGCTGGCCAACTCCTGTTGCGTCTGTCCCATCAGTGTATTGAGCCGCGCTTTGATGTCTGGAAGTCTATCCCGAATATGTGCCATCAAGGTCGAGTTCAAGGTCTTAGCGAGGAACTGGGTTCCGCAACGTATGGCCATGTTTCGGTATGCTGGGTGATGTCTGAAAAACTCTGCCTCGGCCTTCAACGCCTCACTTAGTGACTTGCCGCTTTGAATATCTTGCTGAGATCGGTTCACGACACCAATAAAGCCCAGCTTTAAAGGATAAACGCGACCAGAAAGGATATCCAGTGCGTTCGTACCGTGGTCCATGAGATCCAGCTTGGTCAACACACCAATAGTCCTTCGTCCCATGGGGTCCACGTGGCGCGCCAGTTTCAAGGCCTCTGAATTGACAAGGTCGACGTTCGCGGGAGAGACGGCGAGAATAATACTATTAGGCTTCGCAATGTACTCCGAGATGAGTGTTCGGGTCTGTTTCTCAATATCGGAAGGCTGGTCGCCGATAGGCACCTTGGTCAAACCAGGCAGGTCGACCAATGTCAAATTCAAGACATGAGGAGAGAATATTTTCAGATTGATTGGTTGCCGGTTGATGCCCTTGTTGCTTCCTGCTATACGTGCTGTCTCATTTTCAATCTCCTGTTTCACCTGAGCAAAGTCTTCGAATTTTCGTCCTGGCAAATGATGGAACTCTGCCCATTCTCCATGTGCGGCCACACTGCTGGCGGTGTGGGGAATATTGACAGCTGCATCGTTGCTGTCATCCTCCTCATTAGACACGTTAATCAGTTGCAGAATCAGGGGCCTTCTCGTCACGATTCCGCTGCCCCGGGGGAGAAAGTCGCGACCAACGATATTTTCTAGGACTGACGACTTTCCGGAGGATTGCGAACCGACGACGACCTAACAACAATAAATCTTAGTACAAGATTCACAATGTTGGCTATTGTAGAGAGGAGAGCTTACAATCTGTGGTAGATCGAGAGAATCATTGCCGATAGTGTTGAAAACCAAGTCCTGAAGTTTGTTTACCGTGACGAGCAAATCATCACCGAGAGAGGCCATGCTGAATCCTCGCAAGTCAATAAGCCAGCTCACCGAGAAAACAAAATCCGATCACAGATAAGACTTGATATTGCGGTAGAGGGGCGTTAAATTTGGCGGTTGTTGTGGCAGTTTTTGAATCTGGTCAAATCGCGGAGGATGTAACAATCGCAAAGCGGAGCGAGTCTCGAGTACAAATTGCCACAGTTTCAAACAGCTAGATGTCTATCTTTCAAGTAAAGAGGGCGCAGACCCTCCGGGAAGGGCGATGCAAAGAAAAGAAACGAAAGAAACGACAGCGATCCCAGCTGTCCAAGTGAAGAAAGGTAGATACTTAGTGGAGGGTCGTAACCAAGCTTTCCATTCCAGAGAAGGAAGGATCCCTGATACTGCCGCCGGAACTTCACGTGACGCAACCGCGCCAAGGCCAAGCACCGAGGGTTGGGCTTTTTCTTTTCTTTCCTTGCTTGAATACTGATTCTCTGTGGCTGACTGGATACATCATCAGGTCTGGATCTCTCTACAGTCCACCGTCTAATCTTTGATTTAATTCAGCCACCGACGTTTTTCTGCCTTTCTGTACACATTTGGTACGGGATATTACGAATCAGCTCTCAGATGTCATTGACATAATTGACTCTTTAGCCCCCCACATGTCTTCCTGCACGAAAGAGACTGAGACTGGACAAGTAAGCCGGGCCATTGGACCATTCCTTTCAACTAATTATTCTATGGTGCAATCAAGATACGTGGAGGTGAATGTCTCTCTATATGCAAGATCAAATACAAGATCACGAATCTCTGGCTCCGACCGTCGCAAACAAGGCATCCGCCAAAAAAGCACCGCTCAATTCAAGGGTACTGTCTCCTCCAAGACGCGGTCTTTGGAGAGCTGGCTTTTGAATCCTCTCATAGTACCCTGCGATCCCATCTTTCTGCAGAATTTCACAGCACTGGTCTGCGTAGTGACGGAAGCCCTGGATAGGCCAGGTAGGCTGTATCTGGAAGACGGCGCCATGTTTGGCCATGCGAGAGGGATATTCTTTGATCTCCTCGTTTGAATATCCATTGCCTTCCCAGTCATAGGTATTAGTATAACCATATCCAAACATACGGTTCGGATATTGTTGTCGAACCGCGCTATGAATTAGGTCTACGATCTTTTCGTCTGCGATCAAACTCATTAGTCAAGCTGAAAGGAGGGCCTTGAAGCATTCTCACCGGGGAAATCCATCCGTGGCCATGAAAGCTCTCCAAACGGCGCAGCAGCGAGACAACGCTCTATCGCGGCCTTGACAGACCATTTGTACATGTACTGCCCTTGCAGACTCCGCGGCAGCTCCCAGTCGAATCGAATATCTTTTCCTAGAGCCTGTCGGGCTTGCTCTCGCCTCTGCGCGAGAGATAATGCACCTCTTTCTCTCATCACCTTCGTAATTTCAGTAAAGTATGCCTCATGCTGCTCCACAGTATCAGCCTGGGCTTTAACAGCTTCGTCGAATGTCATGAGGCCTGCACTTTCTGCCCACTGCTTCCTCACTGGCACTGGATTCGTTTCTCCGCTTTCGATTGCTCGCGTCATGGCTTTGGCGAACGGCTCAACGGGTCGAGTCGCTCCGACGATGTACTCATGATCTCGAGGATCGATGCAAGAGGTGATGAACTCTGCTTTGATACAATCGGATCGGAGTAATAGCATCGTATCCGTACTTAGTCAAACGTTAACATAAACTCTAAAAGCGTGAAAGAGAATGCATACCCACCCCATGATATCAAACTGCATCCTCACCGCACAAAGACGCGATTCATATTCAGAAATTGGAACAAGCGTCCTCCCCTGCCCAATTGTAAATCTCTTCATCCCCGGTGCCAAATCATCGACATGAATCATCGCAACTCCCGCTTCCACAAACGCCTTTGCCATCTTAATCGTCGACGTCAATCCACCAAATCCCATGTCGCCATCCGCAATAATGGGGGCCATGTAATCGATATAGGGCATCTTGACTCTCTCTTCCTTGGGTTGTGAAAGTCGAAGATGGCGCTGACGTTGATCGTTCCACATTTGGGAATGGTATATTTGGTCGATGATCTTGGGGACGGTGTCCCAGGGGTAATCGGCGTGGTCTATGCCGGGCTCCATGACGCGAGTTGTGCCGCAGACGGCGCCAGAGACGTAGACTGTCTTTTTTGCATTAGCTTTTCTCTCATGGCTACTGGGAGTTCGACATACCTGTTGATATTTTGCCATCTGGCCAATCACTACCGAATCAGTAGCACCGTAAGTAAGCTCATGTGTACCATGCTTCAAATGCTCCTGAAGGATGTTCCATAGTTTCATTGCCTGGGTGCTAGATGCATAGTCCCTGCGCTGACTATGCCGTAGCATCACCACTCGTCTCGCGCTGTATGGTCTGGAGAAACTACATCAGATCTACTAAAAAGCATGCGAGGAGAGTCAACGTACCTTTTCAAAGACGCATGTCGGGGAGTGTTCCACCACGCTTCGACTTCTGCTACTTCCTTTTCGAAAGCTGCTTGTTCAGCGTCGAGATCGACATCGAGAATGACCATTGCTATGGTAGTGACGATTAGAATATATCTTCAAGCTATATTGCAGCTTCAGAGTAAGAGGAAGGGAGCAGATTTCGCGCCGGAGACCGAAGCTAGAAGACAAAAATCCTGACTATCTTCGAGTAATCGTGCCGATTACGAGAAATCATTTCTCGGCCATTTGTCAATCGATCTAAGTCCATCAAATTAACCACTCGCCTAAAAAGTTTGAGCTTGGACACGAGCAGAGAATCGCCCACCTCGAACTCCCAAAGCTGACACCAGCAACGGAATGAAAGGATAAGCAATTTCCCAAAGAGGAAATTTCATTGATAAGGAGAAAAACTGGTGCCGCATATCGCCCGATCGCCTAAATGAGCCAATCACAGCCGTTCTTTCGATATCAAAGCCCTACATCCGATGGCACTCTGTAGATAATAGATATCGCAGAACGTTGTTACAGGGACAATACATCTCGAACGCGGCTTTACGCCAGGATGTTAGCTGGAGTGGATACATGGAGCAAAATTTCGTCCGTAGCGAACGGCTGTTTTCGTTGATTCTAGGATGGGTATGTTTTGTCACTACTTTAGCCTTCCTATCGCAGAGTTAAAGTATGTCGTTTCGATTTTAATCATTCCAGCATAACGGAAAATTGTATAGAGCAGAATGAGTCAAGTCTTGATCGAGGCAGCCCCTAGCACTACCACTATTGTGGAATTGAAGCCACATAGTGCAGATATCATTTGCGCCACTATCGATCAATACGATTTTGATCTGAAAGATATCAATCGCAAGGTATACATACCCTTAATCTGCAAAACGCTTGATCGACTCGATAGATAAATTTTTCAGATCTTCGAAAACCCAGAACTCGGCTTGGAAGAGTACCAAGCCCACGACAACATCGTCCATCTCATCAAATCTCAAGGCTTCAACGTTATTGAAAACGCATACGGCCTCCAGACCTCGTTCCAAGCTGAGTACGGCTCAGGAGGTCGCGTGGTAGTCTTCAACGCCGAATACGATGCTCTTCCCGGTATTGGACATGCATGCGGCCACAACCTTATTGCTACGGCTTCCATCGCGGCATTTTTGGGGGTTGCTGAAGAACTTAGACGATGTGGTAGAGAGGGCCGTGTAAGACTCCTTGGAACACCTGGCGAGGAAGGCAAAGGCGGAAAAGCCATGTTGGTCGAGGCGGGTGCTTATAAGGATGTCGATGCGGCGCTGATGCTGCATCCTGGCGCTCAATCGCGACACAACGGTCGTGCTGGCACCTCGTATGCCCACACGTTGGCGAATGAGAAGTTATTGGTCACATTCAAGGGCAAAGCGGCGCATGCGTCGATGTATCCCTTCAAAGGCGTAAATGCGCTCGATGCAGTGATGTTGTCTTATTCGGCTATCAGTATGCTGAGACAGCAGATCAGACCCTATGAAAGAATCCACGGCGTCGTGGTTGATGGCGGCACGGCGCCAAATGTAATTCCGGACGAGGCGTCGCTAAACTATGTGATCAGGAGTAACACCAAGAAAGAAGCGTCAATGCTCAAGGATCGGGTGGTTAAATGCTTTGAGGGTGCAGCGATTGCGACTGGTTGTGAGTGGGCGGTTGAGCTGTGAGTTACATGGTCACGTCGAAAAAGAAGCACAAGTTGACTCCGTCTCAGAGACCAGTATTATGCGGACATGCGTCCGAACAAGACAATCTGTACATTGTTCGCTGAAGCTATGGATGAGTTGGATGCGCCTGTAAATTGTGATTTGCAGAGTCAGGTTCCGGGTCTAGGGTCAACGGATATGGGTAGGTCCATAAATCTAACGTGGCATGCGCTTGCATCGCTAATTCTTTTCCCAAATCTAGGAAATGTGTCGTATGTATGCCCAGGCTTCCACGGATTCTATGGGATTCCCACAGCAGAAGGTGCCTACAACCATACTCCGAGCTTCACGGAGTTTGCTGGAAAGCCCGAAGCACATGATTTGACCATTGTTGCGGCCAAAGGGATGGCTATTGCTGGTTGGAAGATACTGGAGAGTGAATCTGTAGCGAAGCAAGTATGGCAGGACTTTGACAGTGATGATGAGACCGGGAGACACTTTCCATAACACTCAAGTCGCTGGGTGGATATGTGTACTTAAATGAGCCATCATGAACGATCGAAAGTTGCTTCTGCCTGGCTGCAGCGGTGTGCAGAAAACGATTGTCTTCACAGAATACCTGTCTCATAGTCTCCACGCCTACTCTGAACCCAGTAGACCTTTGTTCTCGCAATACACGCTCCAGAGCCACTGTAGTATTTCTCTCGCCCATCTTCTGTCTGATCCAATCCTGATGAATAATATCTTTTGTTTCCACCCCAGCAATGAACAACGGCCATTCGATTCGGTGGAACAGAGCATCTTCTTTGGCCAGATACGAGGAGGAAGATCCTCCGTTGTCACTGAACATTGCTAGTGCAATACACAAGATTGTATCAAGAGATTGTCGTACTCGAGGTGGGGTCTCCACGTTTGGATCTTTGAGGGTGCAGCGAAAGAGATATATACAGACTGCGTGGTAGTATGCCACACTTAGATCGGCATTTCTCATACTACGGTCTTGTGGCGAAGGCGAAGAATACCCCGGTCGGTCTCTGCTATCAACGAGCGCAAACACAGAAGCAAAGCGGATCTTAATCGCATCCAATTCGTTGACATATGCCGCCTCTAGTGCTGAATCATGCCGAGTCAAAGCAAATTCCTTATTCATATCTTCCAGTATTATGTTCAGCTCATGATTCAGTTTTAGCATGGCATAATTCTGAGTGTCATCTACAACTTCATGCATAGGATACTCTTCTGCCCAATTCAGAACATGAGCGTGCCTGCCCAGGTCATAAATCTGTGCAAGTCGTTGTTTGTTCGTGTTGAGGTACCTTGCCAGCTTTCCTCCGCAGTGATAGAAATCGTACTTGATGTCTTGGTAGTATAGACAGGTGATCATGAGGGCAATCAAGCTTGAGTCCTTGACACTCAACCCTGAGCTTTTCGTCCCTTTGTCGTGGCGAACATGACCAGAAGTCGTCATGTCACCCACAGAGTCAAGTTTGTATCGCTGTACATGTTCGGAAACACTTTGACTGAGCTTTTTCAAGAACTTGACATCGACGTCGACAAATTTGGTTTTGTAAAGGTACAGAAACCAGAAACATATGAGAATATATACATGATTTGTGTTTTTCTCTGGATGGGCCATTTGCTCAACGAATAGCTGCGTACCATGGCGGTAATGCGTTTCTGCACTGTGACGCAACGTTTCGTTGTAGCCACGCCAACAAAGATCTCGAAGTGACACCGCTAGAAGTAAGTGCATAAGCATTGGCTCTGTCGATGCAAAGACTTTAATCATGCCAAGGGTTGACCATTTGGGATGCTTCTTCGTGAATGTCATTGAGAAAGTGGTCGAATAATGGTCCAGAGCTTGATGTACGTGTTTGTTCATGATTATGGAGCATGGAAGAGGAGTGTTATAGGTCGAAAACTTTTGAGAAGCTGACAAAGATGGAAGTGGGAACGAAGGCCATGTTGTTGGCATAAGATCTTGCCAGAACGTGAGAATGTCATCATGAACAGTGTGGCTTTTATCATTCATACCAGTACTCGATGAAATAGATTTTGCTTGTAGATCTTGCGTTGTATCAGGCTCCGCAAGATCTAACACGGATGATAAGTCAAAGTCAAAGTCAACTATGTCATCCAAAATGTGATCCTCCAAGGGACCACATGCATTTTTAGCGTTAGCGGCGTGAAGTACATCATCGACGGCTTGATTATCAGCTGAGCGTTCATCTTTGGATGAGATAAAGACAGGCTGTAGGGTCTCGCGCCATCTCAAGCCACGCTGCAGTCGACGCCTCTCCTTTAAAGTTGGGCCAGCGGGCAACCATTCACAATCCACAGAAAGCCTAGTGCATCTTCCACAGATGGGATGTACCTCATCACACTTGACTTTCTTCCCTCGACAGGTGATACAGCCTATAGAACGAATTAAGATCAGCAAAGGTTTGCTATGTTTGAATCTAGATTAGCACATACCGGCCCTGGATCGCCGTGGATGTCGTTTGTGACCGACCAGAAGCATTTTGTGATTATCTATTAGCACATCTCAGATCAAGTTTGCCCTTGAAGATAGCCCTGGTGTCTCTGGCACTCAGCTTGCGGCATCGTGTCGAGCATCGGATATTCAATCCAGGGAAGGACGAAGCAGTATTTAAGAGCGGCAAACCCCCCGGATAAGCTTATCTCGTCCTAATTCCTGAACTAATACTGATATGGAATATTGGACCACTCTACATCGGCTAAATGAGCCAATCGGCAGCATTCATCCGTTTATTCCAGTTCATTCAGTCGCTCCTTCCTTGGGTCGCTCGTCTAAATGATAAGCTTACGGTAGTTACCTCTGGTAGAACATCCAGTCAGTCAAGCTGCCGACACGATGAAGACATACACAGTTCAGATTCGGCCTAATACCATGTGGCCAACTGACTTCTTCCCTTATCCTTGATCTCTCATTAGTATAACTACCCTGAAGATGCCCCCCTTGTCGGTTAAGACGTTCAACAGCGAACATCTTACATTAAGCCGCTATGTCAATATCTCAAGAGCCCAAGATACCTCTTGCTGAAACCGTCCAGCAAGATGCCGAGGTTGATCTCGTCCTTGATCTGAAGATGATGAAGAAGCCGCCATCTGACCAACTAGACGTTGGAGCACAGTACGCCGGACATTTACGTGATGCTCCGTACACACACGAAGAAGAGGCGGCGTTAAGATGGCGATTTGACCGTCGCATTCTGCCTATCCTCTTCTTCAACGTGATCCTGGCCAGCGTCGACAAGACATCGACTTCCACTGGTGCATTGTAAGTGCCTTTCCTTCTACTTTCCTTTGACTGATCATCGTGGACTCATTGTCGTCTACAGGTATGGCCTGAAAACAGACAATGACCTGACGGGAAACCGCTACTCTTGGATAGGAAGCTCTTTCTACTTCGGTTACCTGATTGCATCTATCCCAGCCGCATGGGCGATGCAACGTTTTCCCATCGCCAAAGTCATTGTCGGGTGTCAACTGGTGTGGGGTATTCTTCTGCTGGCCATGGGATTCCTGAGCAGTTGGCCCGGTCTTCTGACTACGCGTATCATTCTGGGTATGCTTGAAGCGCCGATTATACCGGGCGCAGTGATCATGTTGGGAATGTGGTACCCACGAAGAGACCTAGCACTTCGCCTGGGGTTTTTCTACACCGGTTTTGCCCAGTTAATTACTGGTCCAATTGGATATGGGTGAGTGCTTCGCCCCTGGCCGGGTACATCTTATTCCATCTAACATGGCTTGTCTTTCAGGGTTGGTTTCATCACAGGGACCTGGTTCAAGCCGTGGCGTGTGTTTTTCTGGATCCTTGGGGGCATCACAATTATCTGGGCTATCACAAGCTTTTTCCTTTTGCCAGACAGCCCAGTCAGTGCCAAATTTCTCTCTGAGCGTGAAAAGGCCATCGCCATTGAGCGAATGCGAGTCGATCAGACGGGGATTGAAAACAAGCATTGGAAATGGTACCAGTTTCGCGAAGTCATGCTCGATGCTAAAACATGGCTGCTATTTCTCTTCAACATCTGGGTCTGTGTTCCCAACGGTGGATTGACCAATTTCACTCCGCTTATTGTCAATGGCCTTGGGTATTCATCTCAACGCGCGGCTCTGCTGACAATGCCCACCGGCATACTGGAAACCGTATCTGCAGTTCTCTGCAACGGTACTATTTTTCTAGTGATTACTCGATATCACTCTCGCTACCAGATTCGTGGTGTTGTGATTATTCTCGGCCTTATCGTTGGTATGGTCGCTGCCGTTTTCCTCTACACTTTGCCGCTTAGTGCTCTCCATGCTCGACTTGGAGCCCTGTACATCAGCTTCTTCTACCTGGGCCCATATATTGTGTCACTTGGATTCATCACGCAAAATACTGCTGGGCATACCAAAAAGGTCGTTCTCAACGCTCTTTGTTTCATCGCCAATTGCGTTAGTAACATCATTGGCCCTCAATTTTTCAAGGCCATACAGGCGCCATTATACCCCCTTGGGATGGGCGCTATTTTAGGAAGTTACGTCCTGAGTATCCTGACCATCATCCTCTACATGACGTACTGCTGGTACGAGAACCGGAAAAGAGATAGAGTTGCTGTCGCACATGGAGGTGATTTTCAGGAGGCCCATCCGGACACAGATTTCATGGATATGACGGATAAGGAGAATCCGCACTTCAGATATGTCTGGTAAACATAGCAGTTGAACCGGACCACATATTGTACGATATTTTTGTGTTTGACTGAGTGTCAGGTTGGTTCTTGAGTATTCACATATGTATTGCATCAACATTAGTTTATTATTCCATTCGAATACGTCAAAAATTTCCTGGCTGTAAACGTAACAATTAATACTCCATGAGAGTTGTTTGTTGTGAAGTTGTCCGAAGAACGCGGGTGCCTAAGGCTGTTAGGGCAGCCGCTTACGCCACCAACAGCGACCAGCTTACTTTGCTGAGCTCTCCGAACACTCAGCCACAACATACCACCAACCATACTCACCTCGTCATACTCTCTCCAGACATTTGAAGATCTCTGCTATATCTTCTTAGTGTGCGAGCTGAGTCGCTTTTCTATAAGCAGTCACCAAGAGTAGGTACTCGTCTCTGCCGAGCTGCCCCTCGCGCAACCCTGTATGATGACATTGCACACTTCCAAACATGCCCCCATCTCACCACCGACAACCTGACATCTTTGAACCACAAGGCTGTAGCATATGACGGTTTTTAAGATTCATTCATAGGAATTGACGCAGTTCATGTCTTCAATTATTTTTCGTTCATTCATTGACTTCCTATTCCTCAACAGCATCACAGCTTTGTATGCGATACGAAGATACTCCGAACTACCCTGACACACCCAACTTCCGCATCAATGGCGTCCCTCAACCTCTCTACAAACGGGCCGTCGATCACAAAGAGTTATCAAGCTGTCGTAAACGCCGCTCCAGCAAGCACGGGAGCTGCTGCCTCGCCAACATTTGCGCAATGGGCCCTGTTTGGTGTGACGGCTCCGCTCGTTAATGCATTTCAGCCGGATGCGGGGAACAAAGAGAGCGTGTTGAAGGTTCAGAGCAGCGATGGTAGGTGTCTCCGACATTAAGGATCGATCCTAAAGGAAATCCACAGCAGTGCTAACTATACGTGGGTTGATAGAAGGAGAATTGGTGGATCTGATCGAGGATTTCTCCGAAGGCAAGATTCAGTTCGCGTTTGTGAAAGTAAAAGACCCCAACACAGGGCTTCCAAAGAACGTCCTTATTGCGTGGTGTGGAGAAGGAGTGCCTGAAAGGACCAAGGGATATTTCAACAGCCATCTCGCTGCAGTCGGACGCTTCCTACAAGTAAGGGATAGCACGGTTGATATCATGATCTGCAAACTAAAAACTCCTCGCAGGGATACCACGTTCAGATAACTGCTCGATCGGATCGTGATTTGACGCCCGAAGGCATTCTCCAGAAAGTTTCTGATGCCTCGGGAGCGAAGTACTCCGCAACCGACGCCCCCGTCCCCCGTGAAGCTGCAAAACCACCTGTTGCTACCAAGCCGGTATTCACAGCCAGCCGATCCGGTGGTGTTGCGCCTCCGCCCGGCGCTCGTAGACTCCCTACCGTCTCAAGGGCCCCGGTTGATGATGATGGTTGGGGTGCCGATGCACCTCCGATTACCCGCACAGAGCTAGAGAAAGTGCCTTCCGCTTACAGACCTACAAAAGTCGATATCAACCAGCTCACTTCTCAAAAACAACCCGAGACACAATTTAGTCGAGCTCCTGTCGAGGAAAGATCGGACGTGGTCAAAGGTGGTTATCAACCTATTGGCAAAGTAGATATCGCAGCTATTCGGCGACAAGCTCGTGAATCTGGGCAGGGTGGTGACGAACGACCAGAACCCGTCAAGGGAGCTTACCAACCAATTGGAAAAGTGGACATTGCCGCAATTCGTGCTAAGGCTCAGCCGGCGCCGGAACGAATTGTTCCTGAACCACAGCCTGAAGATTCCGAGCAGCCCAAGCCATTGTCAGAGCGTTCGGCCGCATTCCAACAGCCTTCTGAACGCTTGACAAGCCTTCCCAAACCCAAGGTTGCAAACAGATTTGGAGGATCTCCCAATTTCACTGGCACAAAGGCACCTCTTCCGACCGAGTTCGGTGCTAAGCCCACTACAGCTCCAGTCACCTCGACCAGCAGAACTTTTGCTGATGAAGGAGGCAAGACACCTGCTCAGCTGTGGGCAGAGCGAAAGGCTAGAGAAAGAGGTGCTGCACCTGCTCCTAGCGCACCCCCAAGCGAACCAGTAAACAGACAGATCTCTGGTGATGGCGGCTGGAAGAGCTCATACACCGGAAAGTCTTGGGCTCCTGTTCAAACTACCCACACTGGTCACTCTGCAAGCAGCGCAACGGGGCAGTACGATGGTGAGGAACCATCAGAAACCGCATCCAGGGGCATTATTTCAGAGGATGGTCCGCCTCCACCTCCTCTGGACAACAAGCCCAATGCCGGTCATAAGATCCCATTGCCTGGCTTACCCACAGCACTAGTGCATACAGAAGAAGAATTACCTCAAGAGGAGGAAACCAAGCTGGAGCTTCCAACGCCACCGCCTCAACCACGTTCCCCGACTCCACCCACCCCTGCTGATAGAGAGCCCTCTCCTATTCAGGTAGCCATGCCTGTCAGCCGTACGGCTCCTGAGACACTAGTACAAGATGCTCACGAAGAGATCCACTCGCCACCACAGGCTCTCCCTATCCGCAGCCTGGAGCAAGTAGTTCCGAACGAAGCCGAGCTCGAAGAGGAACAGACCCACGACACTGGTCGTGCAATTGCCGAGACTTCAGCACAATTCGCACCTATCTCACAGTCTATCCGTGCCGTTGTTCAATATGACTATGAAAAGGCTGAAGATAACGAGATTGAACTCAAAGAGGGCGATCACGTCACTGATATTGAAATGGTCGACGAGGATTGGTGGTTGGGTGTCAACGTGCATGGAGATCGCGGCTTGTTCCCCAGCAACTACGTCGAGCTTGTTGAGCAGGCTTCTGATGTTGATCAGCAAGAGGAAGCTATTGCTCACGAGGATCATCATGCACGGGAACCCGAAATCGAGCATGAGTCTGAGCCTGAAGTTAGCCACAATGCAGAGGCAACTCATGCCGCTACCAGTGGCCACACTGCAACAGCACTGTATGATTACGAGGCCGCCGAAGACAACGAATTGAGTTTTCCTGACGGAGCGAAGATTCACAACATTGTAAGATACCCACTTTGTGTTCAAATCTGCATCCCAATATTGATTTGCTCAACAGGAATTTCCCGATGACGACTGGTGGTCTGGTGAATACAACGGCAAAGCTGGTTTGTTCCCAGCCAACTACGTGGAGTTGGATCAGTAGATTTTGGTTCTGTCTGAAGCTGAGTCATTTTTTTTTTTTTGGCCGACGGTATTGCTTTCCTAAGCAAATACTTCAGAGCTTGTCTGATCGACTGCGCTGCAAACAGTCAATTACCTCGGAGATAAAAAAGACGAGGCGTGAATTATTGAGCGCAAATGTAAATTTGCATGTTTGTGGAATTTGAACTTTCTACGCACCTACTCTTGAAATATGGGTCTAGCATCAAATTCGATGTCTTGGTTCCAGTCCTGAAGGAGTGACTTGGTAGCTCTAAAAAGCATCGGATCATCGCTCTCGCTAATAATCGCGTTAAATACTACTGATACGGATACGTCTCCTTCATTCCATTGCCATTCACAGTCGCTCCTGCTGCAACTGTATTATTATCCGTGGCCCTGGCAAGGCTCTTACTATCCAGAGCCAGTGCAATACCAACTTAGCGTAGTCTGATTTGACAAGCTCGATAAATCTCTCATACTTCTTTGGACAGCGTGTAGCAGCTGGCCGGCCATCTCTTCGAAATAGTCGCAAAGAGCGAAAGTCGCATACCTAGATCTCAGCTTCTTGAAAGATACGCAGACTCGCCATTGCGCCTTGCGGGAGTTCAAAAGCGAGTAGAAATTTCATGGCGGACGGGGAGGTATGAGGGCTAGGAAGCATGTCATATCCTATGTCACCCAAGTGCTATATTTGCTTGTTTCTGCAGTGCTACTAAGTGAAGCATGGCTTTTAGGCTTTATCGGGATCGAAAAAGCTGGGTGCGATGGGGCCGATAAAGCTTCGGCGGGGCAGCGGGCTAAGACGAGCGGTCGGCTACGATCCTGCGCGATCATGGTTTACTCCTCATTTGTTAGGGTGTTCTCACCTGATAGTCACTTCCAACTGACTCTTGATTCGGAGAGGAATCACAATTATTTGTTAGCTTTACCCGGCTTCTTATGTGACTGCAGAAGCCATCATGCTACAACAGCTCGATTGCGAAGGAACGCCTTTCGATGTAAGGTTCAAGATGGCTTTTGAGTATTCGACTGTCAAGCGGCTGATCAGTCGTTAGATTGGCAAACAACATGGCACAGCGGCGAAAGACAAGATACTTCGCTGCATCGCTTTCTACGCTGAATTGTTCAAGCAGCACTGTCGTCTTTCCTGGCCAGAGGTACAGACCGCTGTTCGGCCATTCGAGGAGAAAATTAAGAGTAGATGGCCAGACTTGCATAAAGAGATGCAAGGTGTTCAACATACCCTACTCACTTGCCAACATCAAGCTGACTGGCGTTAGGAGTCGCGGAGGGCTCGGGTCAGTCGCTAGTGGATATTGTGGCATTGAACGTGCGCACAGAGATCGCATTCGGCAAGTTTTCGGACGGTTGTACATCTCTGGCGTGGCATTCACAGGATGATGCTTTTCTCGGCCAGAATTGGGATGTGAGTGCCAATTCGTTTAAGGATGTGAATCAAGCTGATAGATCGTGCAGTGGCAAGAAAAGCAGAAACAAAATTTGATTTTGCTGAAAATCAAGCAGGTTAATAAGCCAACCATTCGGTTATTGACCGAGGCTGGTATGATTGGCAAGATAGGATACAACCATGCGGGTGTTGGAGTCTGCCTAAATGCATTGAGAGCACCAGGGGTGGACTTGAATCGCCTGCCCGTCCACCTTGCCCTGCGACTTGCCCTGGAGTGCTCCACTGCTAACGAGGCTGCTGAAATGTTTGAGAAATGGGGCGTAGCGTCCTCAGCACACATTTTGGTTGCGGATGAGAATGAAGCTTTTGGCGTTGAGGCATCCTCAACGACAGTGCAGAAAATCACGAGAGATGACCGAGGGCGAGTCATCCACGCGAATCACTTTCTTCTCACGCATTCTGGTGTGGTTGATACGAAGTGGCTGGAGGATTCTCCCTTCAGAGTCGATAGAATGCGCGAGCTGACGAACGAACTGGGTCACGGCCCCGCGTGGGATACAATACTCAAGATCTTTGAAGACGAAAAGAACCAGCCAGCGTCTATCTGCCGACAGGAGCTTGGGAGCAGCACTTTTGGGACGTTATTCAACATAGTGATGGACCTAAAAAAAGGATGCGTCGTAGTGCGGATGGGCAAGCCGAGTCAGGTGGAAGAGACGATTCAAATGATGTTCTAGTCTTCGATGGCCATTACTGGTACTGTTCATTTGTGTATATACACATTCCTTATATTGATTGAAACCAAAACTGGTCTGATGGACTGTCTGTCGTTGTTGTTTTGTTCATGGTTTTTCCATCTTTTTCGAAAAAGATGGGAGATAATGTGACTGGCTAGTCCCAAAAGGACCAGAATAGCAAGATCTGATTGGCCTGTGGAAGTGAGGCTGACGAGAAGAGAGCCCCGCCGCCGCTCTTGCCTTCTTTAGTTACCTTAATCCTTCCTTCCCTTGCTTCATCTTGAATGCTTCATCTTGAGTGCCTCAATCTTTTGACGTTGAACCTCGCCAAACACGACCAGGCAACGCGTGTATTTCTCCAAACAATGGATCCCTCTGTCTGTGCCATCGCATCAGGTCTACCCTGAGCGTGCACCGCGCCTTTCGCTTTTGTTGTTATTGTTCTTGACACCAACAATCGGTCCTACCGGTTGTTGATACAGAGCTTGCTGTTGTTTCATCTGCTGTTTGTGCCACGTCCAACTTAGCAAAGGAGTTGACATTTGTTATTTCCTAGCGGAGTTGATCACTTCGTGGAGATTCATCATTGCTAATGATTCCCGAGCACTACCTCTTTGTGTAGTGTGTTCAGCATTAGCTTTGTGATCTCGAGCAACAACTCCTTCTTCGCCACTCTCGTTGTAGGCTCGCTGTGGACTACACACTGTTTACTGTTAAATTTGCTTTCTCTCTGGCTTGATATTCTATTTTTCCCGCTCTGGACATTCACCGAAGGCTTTATCACACGACGACTGCATATGCATGAATATGCCATTCTAACGCTTCGCTTGCAGCTGCGACTGCCGCCTCACTCTTGTCTGACTATCAATTCATCCATCTACGTTTCCCGGCCGCCTTCAACATGTTGGAGAAACATCCCACAGAAAGAGCCACTGCATCTCACATGGAGTCCCTTACTCATCAGGATAATGACACCTTCAATAAAACGATCGCATCCGTTTCGGACTCAGCCAAGTCAGAGCAAAAGGCCAGTCTTCCCCATGATGAGTCAACAGAACCTGTTCCAGGACGTAAGCGCAAACAATACCCATCTACAGGACACTATTTTGATGGCATCCCCTTGATTGAATCCGGCCTCAAGGATGACCCTGAGGGATGCACATATGCTAGCTACAACAAATCAGCACGCACCAAAAGGCCTAGGTTAGATCAAGACAAGACTGCCCCAAATCAATCGCCGCTTCCTATGGAGATTTGGCATCGTATATTTACATTTCTCGACCCCAAAGCCCTAGGAGCCTTGCTTCGTGTTAATAAGGCTTTTTATTCATTTCTTACATCCGAGCAGCCTAATGGACCAGTGAACTCTTCCTCGGCTCATGGTATTCTCGAACCATTATCCGCCAATTTCATTTGGTCATCTGCCCGGAAAACATTCTACCCGGGAATGCCACGACCGTTGTCTAACAGAACTGAACTAGACATGTGGAAGCTGATTGGTGCAACCACTTGTCAAAGCTGTGAAAAGAATGATCTAATTGACCAGCTTCCTGCGACCAGTATTTCGCCTTGGGAAAGAGGTCCGGGAACTAATGGAGTCCGTATCTTCTGGCCCTTTGGAATCAGGACTTGCTCAACATGTCTGTTGGAACATACGAAAAAGGTGCGTCTCTCATCCGTCTAAAATCCCATAGTCGCTTACGCCTCGTTTTCGAAGGACGTGGATCTTCTCCTGTCGTCTTTCCCTAGTCTTCTCCTTCCCGGGCTTTCATTTGTGCTTCTCACTTCCTCCATGCATATGGTGTCGAGTATCGCTCTACGCCTGGCAGACATCCCCACTGATCTACAACTTTCAAAATACTACTCCAAATTAGAGATCGACAACTTGATGAATGAATTTCATCTTGTGAAGTCGCTGGGTTCAGCTACCATGGAAGAGTGGATGAAAGGACTGGAAAGCATGGGTAAAAGAAGATTGAGCGATGCTGCCCGATGGGAGCAGTGGGAGAACAGTGGCGGCTTGCACGAAGCTCGACTTTTATACCGCAGGAAGAGTACTAATAGTGTTTCATACGGTCATGGCAGGCCCGGGTCAGAGCGGTCATCGTTGTCTCCCGCCGAATCTTCGATCTCAGGATATATTCGAGGTGAGTATGCCTAGCTGGCGACTGTTGATATATCCTTTAGCAGAAAAAGTCATTCCAGAAAGCTAATCTTATCATTAGACTACTACGGACGTAAGTCGGGATCCAGTCCACTGAATCTACCCTCAAACGTGGCAACCAGATTTCAACAAAACCGTGGCAAGCGAAGTTTACGCGACGTGGATGAGGCAAAGGATTCACGAAGAGCAGAAATTGAGCGGCGTTGCTTGGCGTTACACCCACCCTTAACGGCCGCTGTTCTAAGCCACATGGACTCTTTCTCTGCAGCAATCAAAATCCCACATGAGCTTACTGACAATGAGTGGGAATATTTGAAACCCCGTCTACTAGCCCAGAGGGAAGTGGCGGAGACCAAAGAAATTGAACGCCTGAAAGAATCTCAGGCTTTGCAAGCCAAGACAGAAGAGCGCCGACAGCAAGAAGCGCGCTCGAAGCAAGACAAACAATCTATGGATGATCAATGGGAAGATGCACAACGTTTGGTGCGTGACCAGATTAATCTTTATGCCGAAGAAATCATCGAGAAGAACTGGAACGATGGGGCAAACCTCACAAGAGATAAATGCGCTCAATTTGCTGCAGAGGTCTTGATGCACGTACGAACTAAGTTCTACGCACATATAGAAGAGGAAGATGCTATAGCTCGGGCATCTGGTGTTGCTATCAAAACGGACCCCGCAGATGCTCCTCCTACGCGCAAACTCATCCTTGAGAACATGAAGTGGATCTTTGACAACAAGGTAAAGCCTCTGACGCAGCAATTGGTGAAGGAAATGTTCCTTTGTAACGGCTGCGAGAACAATTCAAGATACTACGGCTTCGAAGGAGTAGTTCAACATTACGCTGCGAAACATACAACTGCCTTGAGTTCAGGGAACGTGATAGTGTTCTGGCGTGCCGAGTGGCCCGAGAAACCTCCATTCCATCCAAATCCGAATGCTGCCAAAGCCTTGCTCCATGCCAGCTCTCAGGGTGTTTTCAATCAGCCGCACAGCTTTCCACGGCAACAAGGTGCATCTGGTATCTATATGGGAACTCCCGAACAACGGCATTCTATCCTCCCTGATTCAAAACCTTCTTCTCGTGCTGCTTATGGACGATCACCTTTCAAAAGCCCCTACCCGTCTTCTTACATGCATGGTCCCTTTCAGCCGCCTTCGCCTCGTACGAGCCCCTACTATCCTGGCTATATGTTCCCGCCGCCGTCGCCTGCAATGGACTCGGCGGTCGTCGATCCTTCATCAGCATACAGTTCTCCTTACCATGCCCACGTAGTCCCTGTGAATTATCAACACCATGTTTCCCAAGCACCTCATCCATATCCGTCTCCTGCTTATGCGTCTTCTTCACCTTCTAACCAAGGTCTTCTCTATAAACTCCCACAATCTGGACATAACAGTGCTTTCGGAAATTCTAGGAATTTTACCAACCCGGACAACTACCAACACCAGCTGGACATGGTGGCCCGGGTCGCCCGTGAAGTCTGGAACGCTACCTCAGGTATCAAGGATCTGCCCAATAGCATCCGCGCCCATGTTTTGATACATCACGTGGCTGCTGCTTTGCAGCTTGTGTTTCATTCCGATGTGTCCATTGCTCTTTTCTTGGATGGACTGAACAATCGTGCACAAATGAAACCATTGCGAGGTCTGAGTGGACTTACCTGTAAATGCTGCATCGATGGAGGAAATACAGAACCAGGTTCACAGCTGCGAAACTCAAAGTTATATGCCTTCCCAGCTCTTCTGACACATTTCCAGTTAATGCATGTGCAACAGGACAAGCATGTTGCTGCCATGAACCTCCAGGGGAGAAACCTTGTACTCGATTGGAAGATAGATATGGTTGCGCTTCCTGAAATATCGACGTTGAAATTACTACCCCGTAATCTTGGCATGGACGACCTCAAGTTGCGAATCATTGCTCAAGCCTTACCCGGTGTTTTCCATTCTTCATTACCGGAGTTGCCACCGGAAACATTCCTGAACAAACGTTCTCCGGCTGTGCACCACGCATATATGGCAGACCAACGGCCGAATTATCCTTCGCCCAAAGTCTATCATGCGCAAAGAGCAGAACTTTCATCTGTTCCGGGACATGGGGAATCTCTACCGGACGAAATTCCAATTGATGTTGTTACAGGGAGAAATCACGTCTCGCGTGACCCGGCGTCTCAACATGAAAGTACAGTCGCGCCGCCTCTCTATCATGATGGTCGCAACTTTGATCGTGCTGTTCATTATCTGCCACACTCTCCTCGTAGGATGATCGTTCGAACCCGATCACCTCGATATGTTCGCGTGCATCACGAGTATGACCATCGAGATGATGACACAGATAATCTAAGCTCAGGACAGTATGACAGATACTACGTACCGGTAACGCGGCCCAGTATGTTGGATCGTTCCGATCACGGATACCGGCCTATGTTTACCGAACAATATGATGGAAGTATTCCAATGCAGCAGCAACGCGCTGAAAGACAACCCATACCCACCCGGCAGGGTGAAGGGCAAGAAAATCCAGAGGGGTCAATCCTTCCAAACCACGCTGTTGCTGTTATCCCAGGTCTTGAAGATTCGCATTCAAATGCTGGAGATATCAGCGCAGCGGATCAATTCCTGAGTACTCTCGTTTCTGGTCAAGAAACAAGCTCGGAACTCTCAAGAATTGACTCGTCATCATCAATCTCGAAGTATACAGGCTCGCGGCGTCTTATCCCAGCGGGCGAAGAGGCTGCTGTGTCATATTACAGCCAAGACGACGCCTGGAACCAACGATGGGGCGATAATCTTGGATTGATCAGAGCACATGAAACAATTCCACGCGAAGGTATACATCGCGCCAGATCTCCTGACGTGGTTCAATTGCGATCATATGGACGCAAGCCCTCTAGTGGGACTGCATCTAGTACGGCTATAGAGTCCGGTAAACTGCCGCCCCATGCTGGCACAAGTCGATTTGACAGATATGAAGCTCTACGTCAAGAAGGTCTTCGGGGTAATTCAAAGTCTCCTTCTATCGCCAAGGAAGAGATATTGCGAGATGCACCACCTGTCTACTATGACGATCAAGATTCGCGAGCTCAACAGTCCCGGGTGCCGCCTCAGCAGCAACAGCACAATGTCAATAGAGAGCGTGTTCCTTCCGGTCAAGGGTATGTTAGAATGGAAAGAGAGAATAGTAGACGGAGCTACAGGGCTGGAGGGGCTGCTCGCGACCCGGCATACTATGATGATACCATGGAGTATTGACCGTTATGGATGATTATAAACAAGTTTGATGCTTTATAGCGAGGATTTTGCATTGCGGTGGAGCTATTGGTACTTCAATTGCTATCCCTGTAACATATCGCTTCTAGAAAGTTGATTTATATACAGAATATCAGCCTAATTTTGCCAACGACAGGACTGTGAAGTGGGAGTCTCAGGGTTTATTAGCTGCCTATCGGTTCTTGGCGCATCCACCCGGTCAGCCTTAACAAGCAACTGGGGCCGCCCTTAGCTCTTCTTTAGACTAGAGATTAAACACTAATTCATTTGACTGCTGGAAAGCGGTTTTCCTCTCTTTTATACACATGCCATTGACGATCTGTCAAACTGCAGAGTCTACTGTTATCTTCAAAAATTCTTCCTACGAGAACGGTCGTTGAAGCCCAGCAGTAAGGAACATAGTGGTATCAATACGTACTCGACGAACACAACCTATGCCATGAACCCCACCGACGATGGGAATTCGACGAACAAGATAGAAGATGACGACGAAGCCAACATCCAATATGATGACGATACTGGTACGCCAGGAGACCTCGGCTATGACGATGGTGACGGCCCACGAGATGAGGAGCTCCTCCCTCGAGATAGACAGAAACGAACGCACAGCTACAACTACGCGTACGAAAAATCCATGAGCCATGCCGAAGCGAAACTCTTCTACCAAAGACATCAGGAAGAACAGCAGGCTGCATCACGAAGTGGCGCGGGTGGTGGTGCTGGTTTTGATGGAGGGGACTTCTACTACCCTTCCCGGGGTAGTCCTGTCTTGTCCCACCATTCTGTTCCTGTGAGGAACACGACCGCGCTGGGAGATGAGGTACCGCCTAGCATGGCTGCTAGTACCGGATCGCTCAAAAGTAGCATTGGTGGCTTTGCTTCGTCGACAAGTCTGTATGACACTGGCAACCATCAGCTCGCTGCTGCAGAGACATATTCCGCCTACAACCAGCATCCGACACACTCACGAATGCACGAGGATAGTATGCTAGCTGCCGACCATTCGGCTAGAGATCACATGCTGCAGCCGGGTATAGCCCAACAATCCTCGTCTGCAGAGGTCGGTGGAGGTCCGTCTTCGTTACCTCCACAAGGAATGTATGGAGTTGGTGGTGGAACACATGGGGGTATGCAGCATGGCATGGAAGGATTTCTACCAAGTGATGATGCTGTCAACGCCGAGTTGGAAATTGTGTGTCGCAAGATTCAGAGTCTGCTTGACCGGAGACACAAATACATGCAACTCTCGTTGCAAGGTCCCGGCTGCAACCCTAAAGATTCGCCCGGATGGCAGATATATCCCAGTCCACCGGAACCTGTTTGGGATGCTGAAAAGGAACGGGCAAAGGCGGCTGCTCAAGGGAAGAGTGCAATTGATGGCGGGCGACAAGAACAAGAATTAGAAGCATCCCGCGTCAAGAAGAGACGCAAGATGGGACAAGATATTGGAGACGACTTCGATATGGATGAACTTCTTCCTTTGCCAGAGGCTTCAAAGCAACTATTCGAGTTCGATTCTTCCAGTGTTTACCAGGTTTACGAGAACGGAGACGAGAAAGCAAAGCGGAAGCCGATTGTTCAGATACCGTCTCTGAGAGATTTCTACATTGATCTAGATGTCATCGTTGAAGTTTCGACTGATGGTCCCGTCAAGTCCTTTGCATTTAAAAGGTTGTCCTACCTGGAAGGAAAGTTCCAGCTTCATACTTTGTTGAACGAGTACCAGGAGCTTGCAGACAGTAAGAAAGTGCCGCATAGGGACTTTTATAATGTCAGGAAAGTGGACACTCACGTACATCATTCGGCCTGCATGAACCAGAAGCACCTATTAAGGTTTATCAAGAGCAAGATGAAAAAATCGCCGGATGAGGTAGTGCTTTTCCGAGACGGGAGACACTTGACATTGAAAGAAGTGTTTGAAAGCATCAATTTGACGGCTTATGATTTGAGTATCGATACGCTTGATATGCACGTAAGTTACACTTTTTTGGAAAAAGGTGAATCAAAAATCGATATCTGACGTGAAATTCTCAGGCACACAAAGATTCCTTTCACCGTTTTGACAAGTTCAACTTGAAATACAACCCTGTTGGAGAGTCTCGTCTTCGCGAGATCTTCCTCAAGACTGATAATTTTATCAAGGGCCGATACCTAGCTGAAATTACTAAGGAGGTCATATCTGATCTAGAATCTAGCAAATACCAGATGGCTGAATGGCGTATTTCAATCTATGGTCGATCAGTGGAAGAGTGGGACAAGTTAGCAGCGTGGGTCGTTGATAACAAGCTGTTCTCGCCCAATGTTCGCTGGCTCATACAAGTTCCCCGCCTCTACGACGTTTACAAATCGAGTGGCATGGTTGATAACTTTGAAGATGTCATCAAGAATCTCTTCGAACCTTTGTTCGAAGTAACGCAAGATCCCAACAGTCATCCAAAATTACATATATTCCTACAGCGTGTCATTGGATTCGACAGCGTGGATGACGAAAGCAAAGCAGAACGTCGGCTCTACAAAAAATATCCTATCCCCCGCGACTGGAGTACTAAGCAAAACCCGCCTTATAGCTACTGGATCTATTTCATGTTCGCGAATATGGCATCACTGAATACTTGGAGACAGCGTCGTGGTTTCAACACCTTTGTACTGAGACCCCATTGCGGTGAAGCAGGAGATCCAGATCATTTGGCAGCTGGCTTTCTGGCTTGTCACAGTATCAGTCACGGAATCCATCTCCGAAAGGTGCCCTTGTTGCAATACGTGTACTATCTTGATAGGATCGGCATTGCAATGTCACCACTGAGCAACAATGCACTATTCTTGACATACGATAAAAATCCTTTTGCGAGCTTCTTCCGTAAGGGGTTGAATGTCTCCCTATCCACGGACGATCCTCTCCAATTCGCGTTTACAAAAGAACCACTGATGGAGGAATACGCTGTTGCAGCGCAGATCTACAAACTGAGTGCTGTTGATATGTGCGAACTAGCTAAAAATTCCGTCGGTCAGAGTGGCTTTGAGCTTGCGCTAAAGCAGAGATGGCTTGGTCCTCAGTGCTATTTACCTGGTGTTGCGGGGAACAATGTCGCTAAGAGCAACGTGCCTGATCTCAGAGAAGCGTTCAGATACGAGACTTTCCTTGCTGAATTGTCTTTGTGGGTTTCCTTTTTGTTTTTTCTTTTTCCCATCACTGCCATCCTACGCAATAGGCATTGAGAACACTTACTAATGATATCCATAGGATCGAGAGATATGCAATTCCAAGAAATCTACCTCGCGTAAGGGGTGGCGCAACAGAGCGAGGAACTCCCATATCAGCATCGATCGGCTCATTGAACAATGCACCGGGTCACATGAGGACAGTCTCAGATCAGCCCCCTCACATAATCACCGCGACTACTACCGCATCAGTCTCTCAGGCAGGATCCCCCGTAATACAACCTCGTGTTTTGGGACACTACCACCACAACCGCCTAAGTAACTCCTTTTCTCAACACGGTGCTCTACTCCCGGATCCTGTATCCCCGGAATTACTCTCCTCATCACCGTCCCTAACCACAACGGGAGCCGGAGCAAATCTTCCCGAGCAACGGATCATACCAGGCTTGGTTCACGAGAGGACGAGAAAAGGAAGTAATTACTCCATGTCTTCTTCTGGGGCCATTACGGCTGCTACCAGGGCAGACTTGCTACATTCGCAGTCACAGTTGCAGTCACAAGCTGCATCGCCAGGTAGGCTTGAGGCTGAGAATGGCAATGAGGATTTCGGTATTATTTAATACTTCCTGAGTTCGATAAAGTGATTAGTGGACATGGCTCTTCTTATTGCTTCATTAAATGGTCCGTTGTTGAATGGTCCCTTATCCAGCTGCGGATTTGAATATAATAGCCATCGCGATTATGCGGAAATACCGTCATTTTTATCCAACTGATCGAAATCATTCCATAATATAGAGCACGTAGTCAGTATCGGAGGAATTCGTGATCGATCTTATCATTCAACTCTCGTAGATAATATATGTGCGGTGTATAATATGTGCCGCCATCTGTCAAACAATATACAATAACTCCTCCTTCCTCCGGCGATGATTCAATCTATATATACCATATATTTCTCGAAGGTCTCACTCGTCCCCATGTAATCCCAGCCAGGCAGGAGCCTACTTCGTATCGGGTACCATCTAAATTGCCCAGCTTCCTCGCCGTTCAATGACACCCCAAGCATCAAGACTCTCATCGTTGAGAATGCCAATTTCGGGCTGTTGCCTAGCCCACTCGTGGATGTATAACTTCAATGCTTTCCATCGAATGCAGGTCTCAAGTGTTCCAGAGGTATCATTGGTCTGAACTAAAACACGGCCTGGGGAAGAAATGACATGTCCCTTCGCCTCGGCGTTGAAGTCATTTTGTCTCAAGTCCGAGACCGGGATACCTGATATTTTGCTCAATTCGATGTCAAAATAGCGGGCTAGGGATGGATATCCCAGCGAGAGATAGTTGTAGACTTGGGTGATGAAGCCATCATGAAATTCACGCTCTATGGCGTTATCTTCATCTGGCTCAACGTCCATGACATCCAAGGGATCGTCTGTCATCTCTAATGGATTCGATGCTGATGAAGCGCAATCATCAATGTCCATGTCCTTTATGTCAAAGCTGGACCCAAATCCGTTGGATGGTCTCGGTGTGGCAATCCCAGTTCTAGCTCGGTGAAAGTAAAAGTCCTCTTCTTCCCCTTCGTCTTTATGACACAGACCCATCCATAGACCCGGTTTTTGGTCATCCTCGGCGTGAGTATGATCGGTCCATAACCCGACTTGATCCCCGTCATCCTTGGGCTCTGGTTCTACGTGGTGCACATGTAAATGATCTGTCTCGGTGGCAGTCCCTTGAGGAGAAACGCTAAAGGGGAAGACAATGTCATCGCCTAACATCGGTGGACTAGCTGCATGCCGCATTTGGGCCAATTCAAGATCTCGCCGCCAGCCGGAAAAGACAGAGCTTCCAGTTTCTGGCATCCTCTGTTGTCTAGAAGAAATTGCAGCGGCAGAAAATCTAGACTCGTGAGCGTCACTTTTGTGAACGCCAAGATCTCTTGTCTCAGCTTCCTCCTTGTGACGTCGCATTTGTTCCAATTCCCATGACAGGTCGGCGGTTGATCCGCGACGAAGAACAGGATATGCTCTACTCACAATCCGTGGCTCACCAGACATAGGCTCTTCGTCTTCATTGCCAAAGTCCTCATCGCCATCAATAGCAAAATGTGAGACTGGTTGGTGGATCTGTTCGTTAGGAAACGCTGCCAGTGCTTGGTCCCGGAGCTCTTTCTCAGCGCTTCGTGCCGCCAAGGAAAGAAGATAGCCAGAAAAGCGCTCATCGCAACTTTCTCTAAATCGATTCTTAGATAGAAATCGATTGCTAGTGCTGCCTTCAGATGAGGCGGACGGTGTGGTGGATAGTGAGGGCGTATCAGAATCCTCAGATCCTTCACTGCTGTTAGATGGAATAGCGGGCAGATCGGGGACACGAAACGAATGGCGTCTGCCCTCCTGCCGTTGTAGCAGACTTGCATATGAAAATCGCGACTCCGATGGGACCATGGACAACTCGTTGGCTGCAGCGATCTGCTGGCCCCTGGAGATGGGAGGCGAGTGCGATCGAGGTGCTAGATCAGTAGTAACAGATCCACCATCAGGGGTCCCAGAAGAATCCTGAATCGGCAATGTATCCGCCCTACGGACAGATCGCTTCCCAGTCTCAATGAGCTGAGGAGTGAACTTGCGCGGTGTCGTCTGGCCAGCGCTGCTGTTTCGGCCAGTACTGCTACTGCTAGACACTTGGTCATCTGTTTTGGCCCAATGCCGTCTACTCAGCTTCATTGTTTCGATCGGCTCAGGCAAAAAGCGTCTGGGGGATTTCATATTCTTGGCCTTAACATCATCCTTGGCAGGTTCCGAATTATTCTTTCTGTGTTGCTTAACACCCTTGTTATTTGAACGTATCACCTCAACAGGCTGAGGTAAAAAGCGAGAACGTTGTCCGTTTGGTATATCCCTACTAGCTGACGAAGCGTTATGAGGGGCGATTAGATCCTTGTTGCCATGGCTGTGTTTCTGAGCATCAGATTGTTTCTTGGACGATCGCGATGAGGTTTCCATCGGCTGTGGTAGAAAGCGTCGCGGCTTTCCAGCCTCTGCCGATGTGGTCATCGGTAGATTCTTGAGTCCTTGCTCTATTTTGATGTCCATTGATAACTCGTTGAAGGATGTAGAGAAAGATGGATCAGGCGGCGCTGGGGGCTTGTCTGAGTGACGTGCATCTTGTAATTTGCTGGACCGACATGATTGTTCGACCAACTCCGGTTTGAATCTGCGTGCGTCGCTTGCCATTCTCAATCGACGGATAAGTGTAAAAACTCCTTCTGGCAATTACCGTCGTGCCTTTATCGCATAATAAGAAAGAGGGCGGGGTCATGATCAGAACTCGAGCTTAAGGTGATTCATGCTGCAGCGAGTGTCTAGTGGCTCTGTCAGACAAGTTAGTTAATATTGGCAACTAACGAAAGAGTAAACATCTGAAGCTCAAGCAGGAATGTGCACTGCTCAGTCTCAGACATAACAGGCAAGCGGCAATGATTGTACGTCGAAGGTAGACTGGGCCTGTTCATACCTAAGATAGAAGAAGAGTGACGTCGAGTATTGAAGTGGAGCACCGGCTTCAACTCGTGATTGGCACGCATGTGAAAGCAAGTGAGTATTGACTACTGGCACGAGCTGCCAATGCCAACTCTCGGAGAAGACCGCTTGGTTTCGTGGCAATTTGGTCTAAATGACCAAGTATTCAATTAAGGAGATAGAATTGGCAAATTGTGTAGAAACAGGGTGTTGAGTAGTGTACTTCTTTACGTCGTGCTAAGTGAGTAAAGTGGGATGATGGTATGGCACATGACTGGCCCCACCGGCTAAGTCCAGCCCTCCAACCCACCAACAGCTCTACTTGTGTACAGAATCTCCCTCCGCCCGCCAAGGCACCAATTTATATACTATCATATGATATAGATATTTGAATAGTACTCCATAGAGCTATTAATAATTGTCATATTTTATATTTTGTTAACGTAATTGGTAAGTGAGCTGCCACTGTAAGCAAGCCGCCACCTTTTCCTAAACCTATATATGATATTATTTTTAAATTCTAATTTTTAAATCTATATATATTTCTTATATAAAAAATTAACTAATAGTATAATTAGGATATTAGTTTATTTTATATTTTTTAGTACCACAGCTATTATAGTGAAATTAATAATATATAATTAACTAAGAAGCTAAAAGTTATAGTTTAACTACTAAAATAATAATTATTTAAAATATTTTAATTTAATTATATATAAAAGCTTAAACTTTCTTTTGAATAATTTTTTACTTAATAGATATTTATTATTTAAATTTTTTATATTTCTATTTCTTTTTTTTACTAGTAGTATATAGATTATAGACTTCTTTTTATATAATTATAAGCTTATTTATATTTATCTTATAAGTCTTTAATATCTTTAAAATTATTTTATTAATAATTTTAGATAAACTTTTTATATACTAGCTTATTTAATATTTTATTATAGTTATTTAGCACTTAAATTAATATAGATTTTAAAAGATTTATAAGTAGAATAATTCTATATTACTTAATTAATTAGAAAAAAATATTAAAGTTTTTAAACTAAATAGTAAAATATTATAAAATTTGATTTAGATTAAAAAATATTAAACTAGTAGCTATAAAATTATTTTAGATAATTTAAGCTTTATATATTATTATATAAGGATTTAAAAAGACTATTAAGAAATTAATTTTATTAATATAATTAAAATTAAGTTTTATTTATTATTTAATAAGTAACTTATAATATTATTTTAAAATTATAAAATAGCTAATATTAAAAGGCTATAAAAGATATAAAAAATAAAATAATATATAGATTAGAATAATATTATTCTTAGTATATATATAGTTAAATTTTATTATTAAATAACTCTTATAGTTATTAAGAATTAATATTTAATATTTTTTTATTATATAATTATTAATATAAAGAATAAAATAGGTTTTAAACTAATCTAATCTTATTTAATCTATAATCTAGTTATTTTTAACAATATTAATTCTTTAATTATCTAGAAGTTTATTAGATTAGTTTAATTATATATTTTTCTTTATTTTAAAAATTATATGTAAAAATAAAATCTATCTAGTTAAATTTATTATTTTAATTATAATTATTTATTTTCAATTTCTAGATTATAAAAGCTTTAGCTAAGTATATTAATTACTTCTAGTTGTGACAGTGGTCAAAACCATGGATAATGAAGCTATCTAGGTGCACCGGGTCTACAGGCAATATCAAGCATGAAGAGAGAAAGAAGGAAGAAAAACGAACTCGCTACACAAATCCCCCATATAAATACCCAGAGCGGTGCCTAATCGGGTAATTGTGAGTTCCTGGAAACTCCCGTCAATTATCTTCACCGCCCGGCAGTATTATGATTGCCTCATCGACCGCTTCATCAAAGCTACGGCTGTCACACTAGAAGCTATATTAATATTCTTTTTTAATTTATTAAAATAGATAAAAATATTTAGCTTAATTATAAATTTATTAAACTTTTATTACTTTTATTTTATTATTATATTAAGAGTCTATACTAGAATATCTAAATCTTTAATAACAAAGATAGCTATATTAATAGTTGAATATATTAAAACCTCTTACTCTAAAAAATATTATATATAATTAATATAATATTATTAGAAAAGTAGAACTATAATATATATAATTAAATAGTAAGAACTAAATATATAAGAAATAATTAAATATAAATTATATTATAATATACTTATAAGCTATCTTTTTTAAATAAATATAATAAAAGTATTTACTACTAGATTTATAGATATAAATAAAAGCTTTAATAAAACTATTATTAAAAAAGCTTTTTAAAAGATAAAAATATTACTAATAAAATAAACTAATAATAATAATTTTTCTATATCTAAAAGTACTAATAAGAGAATAAAAAATAATAAAAAACTTTTTAAAAAATAAATTAATAATATTAAAGTAATAATAATCTAAAAATATAAATATTAATATCTATAAAATTATAATAATAATATAAAATAAGAAAAAAAAAAATGAAAAAAAAATTTTAT